>OZ030395.1:27462116-27469616 GCA_964023965.1 Melinopterus prodromus
GGGTGTTGGAAGTGGAGAATAATTATAAAAAACGCACTTTTTTAGAGATGTATCACATTGCCACTACTCAGAATACTATAAACAAGAAACAAGACGTGGGAGATCTCAGCACAATGTACACATACATAATTGAGTTGTCAAGAAGTCGAAATGGTGACGAAAATACAGTACACGAGGATGCAAACACAATTTGAAATTTTGAAATAAACGCGGCAGGTTCGAAGGTAATACAGAGACCATACTTACCGACTGAACCATACAATGACATCGTATACGCAACAACAAAACGAAATCGCAACGTGACTATTCTTCTTTAATTATTGACGACATCTGTGCGGAGATCCTCAAGATTTAATGAGAAAACGGTTTGGAATTGAATCAACATCAGAGTGGATGGAGTATTTTTGGAATTCAGCGTTGTGCAAGGGTCGTCTAAACGTAAACATAAATGAATTTGCTGCTTGGTTATAACTTAATTACTATGTGAGTGAAATGAAATTGATTACATGTAATTGTTTTTAATATGTTGTATTAGCTTAAAAATACTGTCTTTGTTTTATACATTTTAGTGTCCTGATGAAGGTGGTAGAATAATAAACACCGAAAGCTCGACAAAAGTGGAAAGAGTTTAATTTACATAACCTGTCGAATACCCATTAACCTAACTTTTCTAAATTAACTACGACAGTTAGAAATCAAATCTATCAATACACATGGGGTTTTATGAAGAAATATCAACACGCTTTGGCGTAGACACTACCAAAAAAATGAAACAGTGGAGCAAACTAAACATTAAACTAGCCGCAGCCAGAAATCAACGAATATTTTTACATGAGTGTAAAAGAAAGGGACTACAACCGAAGCACATCGCACAGAATACCAGGCACTTATTCCAGTTCTACGACGGTAAACAACGAAAGCTAATGAGAAGTATTGGGGAATTTAACAATGGCGTGAATATGAAGATAGTAAGGTTTGAAATAAGATATACGATAGGAAGGATACAGGATATAGTTGGGAGACAGGAGGATTTGATGAGAGGTTTAGACCAGAGAACTAAAGATAGAAATTTAGCCAAAATAAAGGTCCTGGAAAAGGAGCAAGGAAGGGGAATTATTGTACAGGAACGATGGGTAAAAAACATGACATCGGAGGTGATACCGGAGGAGATCAAAAACACCCTAGGGTTAGGACCAAAATTTGCACTACCATTGACGAGTAAAGAAGTACCAGTCAGAAGGTTGTTGGCAGACGTGGAGCACGTGATAGGGAACATAGAGGAACCAAGAAGAGATTTGTACAGGGCAAAGAGTGACAAGGGATCGACCACCGTGGTTATGTACAGAGAGGAGTACCATAACAAAATGGAAGTAATATTGACAGATACAAGAATTTACCAGACAAAAAGAACAGACCCGACCCAATCAACACAGGCTAAAGCAAACAAGCTTATCACAGAGATGGAAAAGAAAGGGTTAATAACAACCGAACAGGAAAAGGAATACAAAACATATAACTCAGTATGCCCAAAGATATATGGTATGCAGAGCCCAACCAGAGAGATAGCAAGATTTGTTGCAGAATTACTTGGTAGAGCTTACAACGTAGACAACCAATACTATACGGGGGACACATACAAATTTTGTGAGGAGATGAAAGGCAAAATTATACCCGAGGGATATATATATTGGTGTCACTCGATGTAGTGAATCTGTTTGGAAACATTACAAAGAACCTGGTAACAGAAGTGATAAAAGAAAAATGGGACAATATAGCACCCCACGCACCCGGCATGACACAGGAATTCCTATTAAAGCTAATAGATTTTGTACTGGATAATAACTACTTTTCTTACAATGGGACCTATTATAGACAAATATTTGGATGCGCTATGGGTTCGAGGGTGCCTTTCATCAAAAAGTTCGTTGATGACATCATCACAGCCGTGCCAGGAGAGGGTGTAGCAGAAATTTGCAGAGTATTCAATGAATTCGACGAACACCTCAAATTCACCACAGAAACAGAGGACCAGAACCAAGCTGTACCTTTCCTTGACACAAAAGTTATAAGAGGCAACCACCAGAACATAAAATTGGATTGGTACCAAAAAACCACAGCATCAGGTAGATACATAAACTACCATTCCCAACATTCCATGAGCACGAAGGTAAATTTTATAAATCAAATGATAAAAAGAGTAACCGCAATAAGTGATAATGAATTTCTAGCCAACAACATAAAAAGACTAGAGAATATCATGATAACGAACTCTTACCCAAAAGCACTTCTCAGACATTTGCTACACAGAGCACATACACAGCCCACAGAACGACAAGAACGTACCGATGAGGACAATATTAAATTTGGAATAATGATGGACATCCCGGATATGACAGACAGAATAATTAGAATACTGAAGCCCGAAAATATAAAAATCGTTAAGAAACAGACAAAAACTATAGGTAATATATACACAAGATTGAAGGATAAAACACCACCTTTATTGCAATCAAACGTAATATATTGTTTGTCATGTTTAGACTGTGATGGAAAGTATATAGGTCAAACTTCACAAATATTAAAAAACAGATTTGCAGGACATAAAAGTGACGCAAGATTAAACCCACACAGGTGTATGCTGGCTGCACATGTCAATAATAATGACCACAGGATAGACTATGAAGGGGTAAGGGTGTTGGGTGTTGTTAACCTAACTTTTCTATATATATATATATATATACTATATATGGAATATGACGTAAATAGAATCCAAGTGAGAAGTAATTTTTAAAATTAATTAAAAGGATACGGTCTCAGCCCGGATTCGAACCGGGGCCTTCTTCCTTGCCGGGGAATTGCTCTACCGCTGAACTACTGAGCCCGGTCGGAGGATATAGATTTAATTCGTCATTTCAAACGATAGTAACAGTACGGGTTGCTGTATAACTACTATTATCATGACATCTATTGGACACTGGTGGAAATTGGTTCATGGTATGTCAAGGTTAATCGCAAATCTTGCTAGTGGAAAGTAGGAAACTGGTTTAATCGGTTTAAATATACTATATATGGAATATGACGTAAATAGAATCCAAGTGAGAAGTAATTTTTAAAATTAATTAAAAGGATACGGTCTCAGCCCGGATTCGAACCGGGGCCTTCTTCCTTGCCGGGGAATTGCTCTACCGCTGAACTACTGAGCCCGGTCGGAGGATATAGATTTAATTCGTCATTTCAAACGATAGTAACAGTACGGGTTGCTGTCTAACTACTATTATCATGACATCTATTGGACACTGGTGGAAATTGGTTCATGGTATGTCAAGGTTAATCGCAAATCTTGCTAGTGGAAAGTAGGAAACTGGTTTAATCGGTTTAAATATACTATATATGGAATATGACGTAAATAGAATCCAAGTGAGAAGTAATTTTTAAAATTAATTAAAAGGATACGGTCTCAGCCCGGATTCGAACCGGGGCCTTCTTCCTTGCCGGGGAATTGCTCTACCGCTGAACTACTGAGCCCGGTCGGAGGATATAGATTTAATTCGTCATTTCAAACGATAGTAACAGTACGGGTTGCTGTCTAACTACTATTATCATGACATCTATTGGACACTGGTGGAAATTGGTTCATGGTATGTCAAGGTTAATCGCAAATCTTGCTAGTGGAAAGTAGGAAACTGGTTTAATCGGTTTAAATATACTATATATGGAATATGACGTAAATAGAATCCAAGTGAGAAGTAATTTTTAAAATTAATTAAAAGGATACGGTCTCAGCCCGGATTCGAACCGGGGCCTTCTTCCTTGCCGGGGAATTGCTCTACCGCTGAACTACTGAGCCCGGTCGGAGGATATAGATTTAATTCGTCATTTCAAACGATAGTAACAGTACGGGTTGCTGTCTAACTACTATTATCATGACATCTATTGGACACTGGTGGAAATTGGTTCATGGTATGTCAAGGTTAATCGCAAATCTTGCTAGTGGAAAGTAGGAAACTGGTTTAATCGGTTTAAATATACTATATATGGAATATGACGTAAATAGAATCCAAGTGAGAAGTAATTTTTAAAATTAATTAAAAGGATACGGTCTCAGCCCGGATTCGAACCGGGGCCTTCTTCCTTGCCGGGGAATTGCTCTACCGCTGAACTACTGAGCCCGGTCGGAGGATATAGATTTAATTCGTCATTTCAAACGATAGTAACAGTACGGGTTGCTGTCTAACTACTATTATCATGACATCTATTGGACACTGGTGGAAATTGGTTCATGGTATGTCAAGGTTAATCGCAAATCTTGCTAGTGGAAAGTAGGAAACTGGTTTAATCGGTTTAAATATACTATATATGGAATATGACGTAAATAGAATCCAAGTGAGAAGTAATTTTTAAAATTAATTAAAAGGATACGGTCTCAGCCCGGATTCGAACCGGGGCCTTCTTCCTTGCCGGGGAATTGCTCTACCGCTGAACTACTGAGCCCGGTCGGAGGATATAGATTTAATTCGTCATTTCAAACGATAGTAACAGTACGGGTTGCTGTCTAACTACTATTATCATGACATCTATTGGACACTGGTGGAAATTGGTTCATGGTATGTCAAGGTTAATCGCAAATCTTGCTAGTGGAAAGTAGGAAACTGGTTTAATCGGTTTAAATATACTATATATGGAATATGACGTAAATAGAATCCAAGTGAGAAGTAATTTTTAAAATTAATTAAAAGGATACGGTCTCAGCCCGGATTCGAACCGGGGCCTTCTTCCTTGCCGGGGAATTGCTCTACCCCTGAACTACTGAGCCCGGTCGGAGGATATAGATTTAATTCGTCATTTCAAACGATAGTAACAGTACGTGTTGCTGTCTAACTACTATTATCATGACATCTATTGGACACTGGTGGAAATTGGTTCATGGTATGTCAAGGTTAATCGCAAATCTTGCTAGTGGAAAGTAGGAAACTGGTTTAATCGGTTTAAATATACTATATATGGAATATGACGTAAACAGAATCCAAGTGAGAAGTAATTTTTAAAATTAATTAAAAGGATACGGTCTCAGCCCGGATTCGAACCGGGGCCTTCTTCCTTGCCGGGGAATTGCTCTACCGCTGAACTACTGAGCCCGGTCGGAGGATATAGATTTAATTCGTCATTTCAAACGATAGTAACAGTACGGGTTGCTGTCTAACTACTATTATCATGACATCTATTGGACACTGGTGGAAATTGGTTCATGGTATGTCAAGGTTAATCGCAAATCTTGCTAGTGGAAAGTAGGAAACTGGTTTAATCGGTTTAAATATACTATATATGGAATATGACGTAAATAGAATCCAAGTGAGAAGTAATTTTTAAAATTAATTAAAAGGATACGGTCTCAGCCCGGATTCGAACCGGGGCCTTCTTCCTTGCCGGGTAATTGCTCTACCGCTGAACTACTGAGCCCGGTCGGAGGATATAGATTTAATTCGTCATTTCAAACGATAGTAACAGTACGGGTTGCTGTCTAACTACTATTATCATGACATCTATTGGACACTGGTGGAAATTGGTTCATGGTATGTCAAGGTTAATCGCAAATCTTGCTAGTGGAAAGTAGGAAACTGGTTTAATCGGTTTAAATATACTATATATGGAATATGACGTAAATAGAATCCAAGTGAGAAGTAATTTTTAAAATTAATTAAAAGGATACGGTCTCAGCCCGGATTCGAACCGGGGCCTTCTTCCTTGCCGGGGAATTGCTCTACCGCTGAACTACTGAGCCCGGTCGGAGGATATAGATTTAATTCGTCATTTCAAACGATAGTAACAGTACGGGTTGCTGTCTAACTACTATTATCATGACATCTATTGGACACTGGTGGAAATTGGTTCATGGTATGTCAAGGTTAATCGCAAATCTTGCTAGTGGAAAGTAGGAAACTGGTTTAATCGGTTTAAATATACTATATATGGAATATGACGTAAATAGAATCCAAGTGAGAAGTAATTTTTAAAATTAATTAAAAGGATACGGTCTCAGCCCGGATTCGAACCGGGGCCTTCTTCCTTGCCGGGGAATTGCTCTACCGCTGAACTACTGAGCCCGGTCGGAGGATATAGATCTAATTCGTCATTTCAAACGATAGTAACAGTACGGGTTGCTGTCTAACTACTATTATCATGACATCTATTGGACACTGGTGGAAATTGGTTCATGGTATGTCAAGGTTAATCGCAAATCTTGCTAGTGGAAAGTAGGAAACTGGTTTAATCGGTTTAAATATACTATATATGGAATATGACGTAAATAGAATCCAAGTGAGAAGTAATTTTTAAAATTAATTAAAAGGATACGGTCTCAGCCCGGATTCGAACCGGGGCCTTCTTCCTTGCCGGGGAATTGCTCTACCGCTGAACTACTGAGCCCGGTCGGAGGATATAGATTTAATTCGTCATTTCAAACGATAGTAACAGTACGGGTTGCTGTCTAACTACTATTATCATGACATCTATTGGACACTGGTGGAAATTGGTTCATGGTATGTCAAGGTTAATCGCAAATCTTGCTAGTGGAAAGTAGGAAACTGGTTTAATCGGTTTAAATATACTATATATGGAATATGACGTAAATAGAATCCAAGTGAGAAGTAATTTTTAAAATTAATTAAACGGATACGGTCTCAGCCCGGATTCGAACCGGGGCCTTCTTCCTTGCCGGGGAATTGCTCTACCGCTGAACTACTGAGCCCGGTCGGAGGATATAGATTTAATTCGTCATTTCAAACGATAGTAACAGTACGGGTTGCTGTCTAACTACTATTATCATGACATCTATTGGACACTGGTGGAAATTGGTTCATGGTATGTCAAGGTTAATCGCAAATCTTGCTAGTGGAAAGTAGGAAACTGGTTTAATCGGTTTAAATATACTATATATGGAATATGACGTAAATAGAATCCAAGTGAGAAGTAATTTTTAAAATTAATTAAAAGGATACGGTCTCAGCCCGGATTCGAACCGGGGCCTTCTTCTTTGCCGGGGAATTGCTCTACCGCTGAACTACTGAGCCCGGTCGGAGGATATAGATTTAATTCGTCATTTCAAACGATAGTAACAGTACGGGTTGCTGTCTAACTACTATTATCATGACATCTATTGGACACTGGTGGAAATTGGTTCATGGTATGTCAAGGTTAATCGCAAATCTTGCTAGTGGAAAGTAGGAAACTGGTTTAATCGGTTTAAATATACTATATATGGAATATGACGTAAATAGAATCCAAGTGAGAAGTAATTTTTAAAATTAATTAAAAGGATACGGTCTCAGCCCGGATTCGAACCGGGGCCTTCTTCCTTGCCGGGGAATTGCTCTACCGCTGAACTACTGAGCCCGGTCGGAGGATATAGATTTAATTCGTCATTTCAAACGATAGTAACAGTACGGGTTGCTGTCTAACTACTATTATCATGACATCTATTGGACACTGGTGGAAATTGGTTCA
>OZ030395.1:27474616-27525498 GCA_964023965.1 Melinopterus prodromus
AGTGCTGTGAATAGAAGTTGATATATCTATTAGATGAGGTTGTTTTTTGGTACCAGTCAAGTTTTAAATTACCTTCAATATCTCTAATGACTTTTGTATCTAGAAATGGCACTCCGTTATTATTATCCTCTTTTTCTATTGTAAATTTTAGGTTTTTGTCATAGTTGTTAAATATTTCAAGCATTTCTTCTACCTTATCTTCTGGTACCGCTGTTATAAGATCATCAACAAACTTTTTAAGAAATGGCACCTCAAATGAGAGTTTGGGCAAACATTCATCGAGCAATGAATCCATAATGTATTGAGACAAGATTGGGCTAAGTTTCGACCCCATAGCACAACCAAAAATCTGTAAATAGTAACTATTTCCAAATGAAAAATAATTGTTATCTAAAACGAATGTTATTAAATTTATAAATTGTGTTTCAGTTATATTCATTGCTAAATCCTTAATAGTGTCCCACTTTTTCTGTATGATTTTTATCGTTAATTCTTTAGATATATTACCAAATAAATTAACCACGTCTAGTGATATTACCCTATAGTTTCTTGGAATTGTTTCTATATCTGAATTGTTGTGGAGAGCTCAACAGGAGTGCTAAATGTGTGTTAATTATTGTAGTAGTGTGAAATGTTAGTTTGGTTTGGAAGATGCACAATTAATTATACCTCAACATCATGTAAGTGTTTACACACCATTTTATAACTGGACTTTGTTTTAATTTGTTTGTATGTACAATTTTTAGTGCCCTGATGAAGGCGGTAAATAAAATACGTCGAAAGCTTGGCTAAATGAGAAAAGAGTAGTATCTTGTATTATTATCTCCCGTCGAATTCCCCTTATCGAAAGACATCTTAAATATATATATATATTTTTAGTAAATTTATAATAAAGTTCTGTTAAGTTTACTAAATTATTTTTTATAAGGCTGCTCGGTTTAACGAAGCTGGTTTGCATTATAAATTTTATTTGTCATTTGCATTTGAGTTTCACACCTACTTTAATTTACTAAAAAATGCGACTGTCTCCGTCAACTACTATTTACAATTTTTCATTTATCGAGCCGGACGATGTTTGGGATCTTTAAATCACTTATAAGTTACGAATTAATATCGCAGTTCAAACACATGCCAATCAGCTCGCATGTACAATTGATTATTTGTGGAATTATTGACCTGACGCCTGTCGGTCTAATCGAGATACTCATAAGTAATCATTACATTTTAGGTTCAGAAAATCATCACAATTAAAAACACCGCAAACTAAGTATAGCATGCAGTTTATACTGTAAAACGACGTCATTATGACGTCATTTCCGGAAAACTCGGAAGAAGAAAAAAATTTCAATCGGACTGTTTCGTTTTTGGAATATCATCCCTATTGAAATTACTGCATGCAGATTGCTATTTCAACGATAACGTCCATTCCGGAAAAAAATACAAATCATACTAACATCACGCATATACTAAAATTTAAATTTGTTGTCTATTATAGCTATCTAAATTTCATTCGTCTGGTTCCACAAGTAATACCGTGGATCGCCCGGTATAATAGTACATTTCAATACCGTTAATCGAAATCAGTTTGGCTTAGTCCATACCAGTTTGACTTAAAAAAAGAAAAAAAATATATGCGTTTACAAACCAAGGTAAACTAGTTTGGCCCAGGTTAAACTAGTTTGACCTAGATTAAACTCGGTATACCTGAAAACTGGTTTTGGCCGGTAACATATACACTGTAAACACAAAATAATTAGAAAAATTTACAACTGCTATCAACATGTTGAACAGCAAACGTGTCGGCCTAATACCCAAATAGCTAAAATCCAAAATAATAAAACTTACAGTTGAGCAAAAAACGCTATAGTTTTGTATAGCACTAGATGGAGACCAGCTGCTTTATTGGTGATGCAAATATTTACACTATAAGTTATCATGATAATTATTATTATAATTTTGCGTCTGTTAAACGATAACAAATTTGATTATTGAATTCTGTAACACAAAAGCAATTTTAGCATAAATTATTTTCGTCCGAGGCTGTCGATTCATTATGTGATTTATTACTAATTTATTCACTAACATGGGAATATATAGGAACTCCCAGATAACAGAAACTGCCACTTTATATTTTTTTGAGTAAACAAAACTGTAAAATTACCAAAACTATTGTTATTTGTTGGAAATATTATAAGTATTGCCACGAAAAGTTCTCGTTTATGCTTTAGTAGACCATTTGCTGGCCAATGCGCATATTGTTTTGCATGTATGCATTTGTGATGATAAAATGGCCGGATGGAGAGGGCAGCGAGCACTGTGCTAAAGGTTTGATAGTTGAATTGTAAGGTAACAGCTTAACGGGACTGGTGGTCCCCAATAAAGGGGCTTTATGGTGTTATTTTACTTGTCCCCGACTGTGTCCAAATGGCTGTGAGGCGCTAGATGAATAAATTAAAGGTAAGTGTAAGATTATTTATTATTATTCAAGTATTATGGTGTCAGTTGCAGTGGTGGATTAAGGATAGTCGGGGCACCTAGGCAAATTATATTTGGTGGCCCCACCCACAAAGTAAAACAATAGAATAAAAAAACATGATTTATATAACATCATAAACAGTTTTATATCAATTAAAATTCTTTGATATAGATATTCTTCAAAAAAAATTCCCAATTTTAGAATTTACAATTAATGTATCATGTCTTCAAAATTTCTTTTTTGCACACTTACGTTTGAGTGAAATTAGGGATAAGGCGTTTAGGCGCTAAAAACTTAGATATACAGGGTGTTTCAGATATAACGGCTAACCTTCAAGGAGCATATCCGCCAAGGACAGAAAAGCAATTTTGGTCAAATAACCTATAGTATATTTCAAACTTTTAAGTACCCACAAAATTGTATTGAAGAAATCGCCTAAGGCCTGTCCTGGTACATAGCCGTGCGCACATGACTGAAATACTATTACAAACAACCACGGCGAACAACAAACAGTTACGAACATTTATCAATTGAAACATAGAGAGATTAGTACGTACCTAATCCAGATGTGATGCAGATTTAAAAACACTGTGATTGCAAAGCGAAATCCGTCGAATAAAAATCGATTTAACACAGCAATTGCGTTTCACAGCCGATCAAAGTTATGTCGCATTCTAGCCATACAATTGTCATCCATCCGTATCTGGTACTACACAAATCACTACACAAACACACCCCATTAAGATCCCACAGTCAAAAAGATTCTTATTGTTAATAAACCAATAAACAGCTGATCACTCTTGTACATGACCTACGAATGTAGGTCATTGTCGCTCTGAGCGAGAAAGGCCGGAGTGGGGAGAGGCCCATATGTTGCCGCCGGCATTGATTTGTCACCAGTTGCACCACAACTGTGGCGGAGTGTAGTCCTGTTTCTTCCTCTGAACAGGGACGGACTCCGCCTTCCTTTATTAATTTTCTCAAGAATGCGTTAAGTTAGACCACACGTTATTTGACAAAATATGCTTATTACGGCCTTGGGCATATGCACCTTGAAGGTTAGCCGTTATTTCTGAAACACCCTGTATAAATATACTTCATGACTTTTAACAGGATTTTAATAGGATTGTACAGATTTTGTCATTCCAATAATAAGGGAATACAAAATATATCCGGCTCAATAATCTCGAGCCTAGGTGACGGATTTTAAGAATATTGGGGGCTATTCGCCTGAACGACCAAATGTAGAGGGCGCTGCAAAATATAGTTATGACCGCACTGAACTATATTGGCGAAAATCGCGAAATGTCTAACCTCAAAGTTAGCAGTTGAGCGACATATTGTAGAAATTCTATTTTAAAATGCAAATGGTATGTAATGATAATAATCTTCGTAATAATTTTTAAGTACTGGGTTTTAGATCACAAGCAGTGGAAATGCAGATGCTCCTGCAAATCGGGTGAAAGCCATAAATGCAAGCATAATGGGGATACCTTCATTATTTACAAGTATTTAAACGTTGTAGAGTAAAGCAACTATTATTCATAAAATTGTTTACAGCTTCAATAACCTGATATGTTACGTTATACAGACGTCAAACAAGTTTGGGGAAAAAAGGAAAAGTTTGTATTGACAAAGGATTGTTAATTGAGTGTGCAGAACAAAATACAAAATTAATTTGATCCCCTTTTCTAAGAAGGAAAAACCATTTAAATGAATCTGAAATTGCTAGAGTAAAAGTGCATGTCGATCGAGTTCCTCTCTTCAGCTTCCGATTTTGTTAGGTTAGGACTGCAATATTAAAATAATACTGAATTTGAATAAGTAATACCTATGCAGAACTAAAGTGATGCCAAGTACTCACGTCGATTGAAACATAGTCCTCGTTTTTAAAATGTTTTGCGCACAACGTGGCTTGATTTCGATTTTCCAATTTTTAATACACGGCGCCATCGTTTTGTAACGGTTTATCTGGAGAAATTTGTGGAATGACAATGCCTCACTATAAAATGAACTACATTGAGGAACACAACAATAATTGTTGCTCTTATTGCTTATTTTCATTGCGGTTTCCATGTTTTCGTTCAATACGTATCCTGACACATCCCGTCCAGAGTAACTCACTCTTTTACCACCAGGGGGCGACTCTTTCGTTCGTTTTAGCGAATAGTCGATCTCACCAGTGCTGCAAATTACTCATCACTTATAAGTGTATGAACCAAGATTTTGACGTAACGCGCAGCTTGATTGTTATGCATAGGCAACCGAACATACATCACTGTACATACGTTGCCTACTGAGGCGGATATTATAGAAATTAAATTAATATTGCTATTATCTTTACTAATTAAATAACCTTTAGGGCAACCATCACCATATATTTTTTATTAAGCGGCTTACCTTTCAACGAAAACATTTTTGCAAAAACACGGCCCCGTTCAATATTTACGTTCAGTATTAGAGGTTAGGGTAGAAAGAAAAGTCATTCTAAGAAAAGACGTACTTTTTCGTTGGCCGCATTTAATTTGTACAGCAGATGTATCAAAATCATTCTATTCCGTTCTAACACACGGCAATGTATAGGAATGACGTGTAACGTATGCGGAAAATAACAGCAGAAATCGATGCGTAATTTGCAGCACTCACTGGTGAGATTGACTATAAGTCATATTATTCTTTAGATCAATTAAAACCGCCGATATTAATAAAAATCGTCAGCACACTCGAAATTGAGCCGGACATCTTTAATTAATAGCAAAGGTTCAGAGGTCACGCAAACGCATATTTTTAGTGCACAAACTAGAATAGAACATGTATATGTAATAGTCGATTGAAAATTATGATGTCTTTCCCTTTTTAAACACCACCTTAATGCCATCTTACAAGATCGTTTGACTTCACATACAACGCTCGCCAACTTCAAATTTAGTCAAAATGCAATCCTCACGTTTGGAGTTTGGATCTCATGATCAAAATTTGCTGAAACATGTCTATGATAAATTCGCTTGTTGTAAGACCCTTTCCTCAATGGGAATCGCGACATGTTGACGAAATTCAATTACCTATTTAATTTTCCAAAAGATATTCCAAATTGCAAAGCTGGACACAAAAGCGGTAATCCGTTAATCGGTAATTAACGAAGTTAAATTTCTCATTAACGAATTAACTTTTAAGTTAACTTTCAAAACCATTAACGGACTCATTAACTTCCGATACATTCATCATCCGTTAATTCAAGTCCGTTAAATCGAAAATATCATAAGTAAACATTTCAATACGCAGTCTGTGCAAGTTTGCACTTGGTGTGTGACGTATGCCTACAGGCGACGCGAACTCCGTATATAAAGCATGCGCGCGAATTGTGTTGGTATTAGCATGTTTTAATTACTTCCCAGATCCCAGTGATTTCCGGTCGCACGAAACCCAACAAAAAATGTGATGCAGCCAGACACATGAGTCTATGTCAAACGCTGACGATCTGACAATACTGTTAATGTAATCAAAATTTCTGTCAAATCCTGGCAAACTAGTTGTGATGCAGATACGAGCGATCTCGATCAAATAGAATGTTTTGATGATTGTAGTCTAGTTGGAATAAAAACTGCTAACACTTCCCTAAACTATTGATTGTATAACCACCGTTGTCAAGTTAGCCCCCCACTTTTGAATTTTAAGTACATTTTATGCAAATCGTTTGGGAATCGTTAGGGAGGGTTTGGGAGTACGTTTTTTTCGTTTGGGAGTACATGGTTTTTAAGAAAATTGTTTTTTGTATCGTCAAGTTGGCCCCCCAACTTTTACATTTTGTGTTTTTTTTATTGGAATGGTTTGGAAGTCGTTAGGGAGGATTAGGGAGTGTAGCTTCGGCGTTTGCGAGTAATTAGTTTAACTGCAAAGTAATATAAATGTTCAGTACATAACCTCACTTTTTGTTTACCGTCGGAAAGTTACGCTAACGGCTTTGTTTTGCTATACATTTTACTCATTTCTTCACAGACGGTTAGAATATGGTTAGGGAGGATTAAAAATGCCACTTTTTATATCAGAGAGTGCAGAAGCCGTCATAGCTAATGTATCTAACTGCTTTGTTTTAAAAAAATGTCGTATTTCTGCAATAACCCATTAAAGAATCGTTAGGGAGAATTAAAAACTTATCTTTTGATGTAAGGGAGTAGATAATTGTACCGCAAATTAATATCTAAGGTCGTGGTTATGTACCTTCTGAATTAAAATATTTAAAGACTTTCCATAACTTTTCCATAAATAGGACGTATTTAGTTCATAGTCTTGCAATATTAAATTTGTAAAACTAATATTTTAAATTTATTGCTTTTATTATTATATTACTACCTATATTACGCTTATTTTCGATTGTCATAAGCGCCATCTATAAACACTCGTAGGAATTATACTGTGAACCACGGGAACCACAAACAATTCGAAATTGTAGCAAGTTATGGAGCCAAATTATTACTATTACATTACTCATTGGTTAGGGAATTTTTTAAATACTCCTATCTAATACATTATAAAGAAACTTTCTTTGAACGCCCGAAGAAGCAAAATTTTATTTAAGATCCCAATTTAACAGACACGGACAAACGCTTACATTTTGATGGAATAGGGTTACAAAATGCTTTTATGCTTGTTATTACATACATATCTTGTCTTTATGACTATTTTGTGAACAAACGAAAGACTCATACTCGTGATAAGTTAACACGATATTCCTCCATTACGATAATCTAACAGTTTTAAAGAAATACGTACAATTTATCTCAAAACTAATATTTTCAAAGCTAATATTCCCAACATTCCGTGGACAAACAAAATGAAGGTTTTCATTTAAACTTTTACGTTGATTTACGATGAAACTCAGTATGTTCTTCCAAACATTAAAGTAAACTCCATGACCGTCCCCAGGTAACTGAGAAACAATGAACAAAATATGTCCCATATTAAGTCTTTAAATAGGTTAATTCAGAAGGTCCATAACCGCGACCTTAGATATTGATTTGCGGTACAATTATCTACTCCCTTACATCAACAGTAAACTTTTTAATTCTCCCTAACGATTTTCTAATGACTTATGACAAAATACGCGCCATTTATCGAAGGGAAAGCGCAGATACGCGATAAATGCAATAGTTTAGTATGTACATAACCTCAATCTTTAATTTTGATTTGCGGTCAAACTATACACTCCCTTACATCAAAACTGGACTTTTTATTCCTTCCTAACGATTCTTTAACGGTGTATTGCAGAAATACAACCAATTTTTGTAAAACCAAGCAGATAAATACATTGGCTATGACGGCTTCTGTACTCAAAGTTTTTCATTGATTTGCGGTCAAATAATGCACTCTCTGATATAAAAAGTGGCATTTTTAATCCTCCCTAACCATATTCTAACCGTCTGTGTGAAGAAATGAATAAAATGTATAACAAAACAAAGCCGCTAGCCTAACTTTCCGACTGTAAACAAAAAAGTGAGGTGATGTACCAAATATTTATATTACTTTGCAGTTAAACTAATTACTCCCAAACGTCGAAACACACTCCCTAATCCTCCCTAACAATTTCCAAACCAATCCAACAAAAAAATCACAAAATATGAAAGTTGGGGGGGGGGGGGGCAACTTGACGGTACAAAAACAATTTTCATTTTCTCAAAAACCATGTACTCCCAAACGAAAAAATTATACTCCCAAACTATCCCTAAAGATTCGCAAACGAATTGCATAAAAATTTACTTAAAATTCAAAAGTGGGGGGCTAACTTGACAACGGTTGTATAACCTACATACTACACCGCGCGACCCACAAAGTCGCCAGCTGCTATGCATGAGTTTCAAAGTTAAAGTTTGCTCATGCAGCTAAACTATTAATTTTACCAACAAATGTCATAGACATAAGTTATACAGAACTTCCTCTACTTTAATTTATTATTTAACTATTTTGACAAAATTACAGAAATAGCGGCTCATTTGCAAAATCATTGAAACATGTTAAGAGTAAACCTCCAGTTCATTTGGGACCTTTTGAACAAAACTTCTTTCAGCTCTAAGTTTAGTAATAAAACTTCTAATATGAAGTTTTGTCTCGATACCTTCAATAGTTCTCCTGAATCGTCGCCAAAAAAAAAAAACGGGTACACACGCACACACATCCACAGAAACTCAGACATTTTTTTGTACCTTGGTCAAAAATGTTCACCATGAACCCAAAAGGATATATTTCCACTAAAAAACTCAATTTTTTATTTTCGACGCAATTACAATATTACATTATCATACTATGATAATTTTGTAATTTCCACTTATACAACAAAAATATTCGCAGTTATTCGAGCTTCATACTCAGCGGCAGATCGGCGCTCAACATAATCCGTATATTTTTATTATAAAAAGTTAACGATTAACAGTTAACTTTAACTTCCGTTACATTTGTTACAATTTAACAGACTTTTGGTTAACGCAGTTAACTTTTGCATTAACGGATTATCGATTAACGAACTTAACTTTCTGATTAACTGTGCCCAGTTTTCCAAATTGCTTGGAAATATTTCAATTAGTTGCTTAGAGGCTTGTTATTTGCGTTGTAAATTCAAATCATAATCAAAAAACTTGCGTAAAGGTAAGCGCTTTACAATTTCCGCGAAATGACTGTAGTTTGAATAGTTTTAAATACGTTTCAAATTTGAACCGATCTTTTGCCGAAATATATCTTGGTATGTTGAACAAGATTCATGTGGGAAACGCTTCCATTTTATTTTATGCCTCTTCAACTGTCGGTAGTTGTCAAACAGATCAAATACGCTCAAATCTTAATGGACCCCAAAATGTGTTTTCCTTCAGATTTTTTTTCAAAATTTACAGATTCAAATCTTTAATAAATTTTAAAATCTTTTGTGCACTGCGTGTGTGACTTAATAAACAGTTTCAGAAACCTCTCATGTACTTGGATCGGATATGTTTATTATAAAAGAGGGTTGATCGATTGGTTGCAAATCCGGAGTGGAATTTACTATGATACTTAAATATTTTGCATTTTTGATTTAAACGTATTTATTATTAATTTGTAATTTAGTACGTGCATTCCTAACTATTGAATAAATTGTCATAGCGTTGAGTACAGGTACAATTTTCCACATCCACAAATTGCACAATTACCGTTTGAAAAACTTGTTTCTTAAAATAATAAAAATTACATGATACTTGTTCAGTTGGTACCTCTGCGAGTTAGCTGACTAATTATAAATAATCATAGATAATTATAAATAATTAAATATAATCATAAAATTAAAAGTAGCTAATGATTGTTTTAGTATGAACAGCTTTGACAGCTGAAATGGAAAGGATAATTTTGGAATGAAAAGAAACTAGGCATTTTTGACAATTTTTGGTGTTTCCTCAAGTGTATATAGGTCAGTAGTAAGAAACAATATCTGTACTTCAAGTCCTCATGTGACCAAATTTTATAAATATTAATATAGATAAAAGTACTATTTTAAGGATTTCTTTCTTTGACTTTTCAGTTTCTGGAGTTTCTAGATAATCAAATATAAATTAAAATAGTTGCCAAAAGTTAGTGTTGTTGACGGATCCAAGGTTGACATCCTTGGAACAAAAAACTGAGCGAATGAATTGTGTCCAAATTAATAATTGACTTTGAGTTGATAATGTCTAGCGGAAGACTTCTGAGGATCGAGCTGATTGGTCTACGTGATGACCTGCACGAGGATGACATCGAAAAGTATGTGAAATTTCGAAATGGCTTCAGCAAATATTGTGTTGTGAACGTACTGAGAGTGAATAAAATTCTGAGTGAGTCCGAATTTAACATTATAATTGAGGTAGACGGTGTCATGTTTTGCCAACTTATATCTGATGGCTTTGTAAGAGTAGACTGGGATAGGTGCAGAGCGTTTGAAGGCCTAGACATTTTGAGGCATTACAGTCGCTCTGAATACCGACATGCATCAAACATTATACCTAAGATTGATAAATGCGCGGTAAGATACCATGCTGTACAAATTGCACCATGCCAAAGACAAAGACATTATGGACATTGATCATGCTCATGCTGCATGGTGCAATACGCAAGTCAGGTTCCGACATCCCTAAAGATATTAAAAGCTTTGCACTTGACTTACACTGCGATAGTCTAGTAATTAATGAAACACAGTGAAACAAAAGCACTTATACCCGATTATGCTGTTTCTGTATCAGGATACAATATAATACGTAAGGTCAGAAAAGGCAGAGATGGCGGGGTTGTCCTATACATAAAGCAAACTCAAAACTCTCTTCGCGACAAAATCAACGATCTGAACCAAGATAGTGAATATTGACACATAACACCATTGGGAAGCATTTCCTCATTGAGTGATTTCAAGACAGCAGCTAGTGAGGCTTGTCAGCACTCTTAACTCGTCATTTAGTTGGGAAATTTTAATATAAATATGTTAACTCCCTCAGCGCTAAAGGTCCTTGGCGTTCCGTTATGAATGACTACATACTCGGTCACGTCCTTGCAGATTCAAATCGATTCACTCCTGCCATTAACATTTATGTGGTATACAGGGTGTCATCTCAACGTGCAAAGGAGAGGGAGTAGCAGGAAAAAAAAAGTATCTCTTCTTAGTAAACATTTGAAAAAAACACAAACTAGGCACTTCCCGTAAGTTAAAGTTGCTTATATTAATGGATATTCTTTACTAACTATGCTAGTAAGAAACATTACTTAAATTGAAGATACCTGATTAATATTTAATATGTTCAAATTAAAATAAAGAAAAATTAAAAACATAAAAGTTGACCTTTCGTTTATGTTTTAATTAGAATGAGAGTTTGAATAACACATTAAGTGACTGATCAGTAGCAGTTACTGATAGTAACAGATACCATTGTTACATGATCTTATGCCTAGGGTACACTAATATATACCGCGTAATGTAGAAATTAATGAGCGAAAATGAGATGTGCCCACGATTTAATGCGTTAATTTAAGTATAGCTTATTTACCGTAGCACATTGAACAGATTAATTTTAAAGTTAAGGTGTTAAATTGCAGACACATGATTTTGGCGCATTAATTTCAACATTATGCAGTGGACGTTAAATGTTAGTGCAGCTCAAGCATTAGGATAACTGCCTGATAACAGTAACGAGGAATATATCCGCATGTTTATTGTTTACATAACAACTCCTCCAAATTATCAAGTTAAAATAATGCTTTGTTAAGAAGTTATTAAGTATCGAGGGAAAGAAATCTGCATATCATGAAAGTATTAACAATTGTATATGTTTCAGAGACTGTTGGCAGGCTTTCTGTTAAGACTTTTATTTTAGAAAAGAAAAAAAGCACATTAAACACATCCTTCGATTGCACAAGATAATGGTGTGATTGTTTTTAGAAGCAAGATTTACGGGCGGTAGAAACAAAACACGAACAAAAACTTGGTACGCTTAGAAAAATACTTACATCGGCTCGGTTGTCACAAATTCATAAAGTAATTCGGTGCTCTGCATCTCCTCTTCAAACGGTTTATTTTGAAGGGCTAAACAAGGAAAGCAAACTGCAAGTTACACTATAAAAGTCAAACCAATATAACGAACAGCTTACTTGTGCCCGCACCCATTCTGTCGGCATGATTCCCAACGTCTTTGCAGAAATGATTTAACAAAAGATTCTCCTGGCTAAAATTGACACCGCATAAACTGCAACTAAATTTCTTTACCATAAGTAGGTCACCAATTCCATCACTTTCTTCATGTTTCATTGATGGCAGTAGTGGAAATGTAGTCATACTGATTTAGTAATATTCGCAGATCTGAAATAAACGAGGCCAACGGTATTATAGATCCAGGACCAACTTTGAAATGTGAGGTTAAATTATAGAATAAGCATTAAGCAAATGTGCTGCATTTGATTTTGTTGATGTACTATATGAACTAAAGGAATACATAAAGGAATAGCTTACCTTGTATCGCCAGTATTACACGTAAATAAATTAGTGGGATTTGTGCTAATATCTGGACGCGGTCAAATGAATGGCGGTCGTCGACAATCAACACACTTTCGCATTAGCAATTTTAGGCTGGTTCGTAGCTTTCCTGGCAGATGTCGAATGTTGCTGATAGACAGTGTTGCCACCTCCAAAGAAAAAATTGTACTAGATTGGGACTTTTCAGCGTAATAGATTTAATGTCATTGTAATAGGTAATGATTTGTCGCTTATTGTTGACGGGGGGGGGGGGGGGGGTTGTACAACCAAACCAGCCTCACGTAACGCCTGTGAAAGAAAAAAAAAACTACAAGCGCTTATAATAAGAAAATACCTTTATATCTTTGCCTCTAGTCGAACACATTAACCATTATATATAGCGTTAAATAAACACAAGGAACAAGGTAAAAATCAATTAAAGTGAAATTGTAATAGATTTTGGACAAATGTAATAGGGTAATAGATTTTATGCTAGAGTAATAGAACTATTACAATTGTAATAGGGGTGGCAACACTGCTGATAGATGATTCAATAGCTGAGGTCCGACCTTGAAATAAAATTTCTAAAGTTTTAACCAGGAAAAGTTGACGGCAAAAATTGGTAACCTAATAAAATTTAAAGCCTGAAATTCATCACTAAATGCCCTGTTCTTAAAGAAGAAGTGTATGAATTGAAATGTAAACATAAAACATAACCTAATTAATCATAGTACGATTTCCTGCACGGGCTGCTATTTCATCTATTCGCCCTATTTACTTCGCTAATAATTTTGGTTATCAGAGAGCGAAATTTAATCTGCCTGCAATCGTCCATACGTAAAAGCAGTGTTATTTTGTATGTCTTGTTAAAACAGCTGTTTAATTTTTTAAATTATTTATTTCTTTAGTTTATATGTACATACTTTAAATATGTCTTTATAATTAACGGTTCTTATTTACTGTCTTTGTTCGGATAACTATTCTTTGTTTGTAACTATGTAAAAAGCTTTTATATTCGTCTCCATTGTGAAGACTTGCATCATTCATTGACTAGAAACAACCATACCGGTATAACAAATGGACAATTTAGACGGTAGATTAAATTCCGCTCTCTGATTAGGTATAACAAAAATTATTAGCTAATCACATTGTTGTATTTCTTCTTATCATAAATAAACACACTAATAGATTCACTTTTATTTTTAACTCAATACTTGTAAAGTTCGTTCGTACATACATGCGTCCATCATGCGTCTTATTAGGTGCGTTGGGTGCAGTCAAGGCTAGTAGAGCCGTATTTTACAGAATAGGCTTTAATGGCCTTGGGGTGCAGTACCGTTGTCAAGTTAGCCCCCCAACTTTTGAATTTTAAGTAAATTTTTATGCAAATCGTTTGGGAATCGTTAGGGAGGGTTTGGGAGTACATTTTTTTCGTTTGGGAGTACATGGTTTTTGAGAAAATGAAAATTGTTTTTTGTACCGTCAAGTTGGCCCCCCAACTTTCACATTTTGTGATTTTTTTTATTGGAATGGTTTGGAAATCGTTAGGGAGGATTAGGGAGTGTAGTTTCGTCGTTTGGGAGTAATTAGTTTAACTGCAAAGTAATATAAATGTTTAGTACATAACCTCACTTTTTTGTTTACCTTCGTAAAGTTACGCTAACGGCTTTGTTTTGCTATACATTTTACTCATTTCTTCACAGTCGGTTAGAATATGGTTAGGGAGGATTAAAAATGCTACTTCTTTTATCAGAGAGTGCATTATTTGACCGCAAATCAATAAAAAACTGAGTACAGAAGCAGTCATAGCTAATGTATTTATCTGCTTTGTTTTACAAAAATTGGTCATATTTCTGTAATAAACAGTTAAAGAATCGTTAGGGAGGAATAAAAAGTCCACTTTTGATGTAAGGGAGTGTATAGTTTGGCCGCAAATCAAAATTAAAGATTGAGGTTAGGTACATAGTCAACTATTGCGTTTAACGCTTATCGGCGCTTTCCCTTCGATAAATTGCGCCTATTTCGTCATAAGTCATTAGAAAATCGTTAGGGAGAATTAAAAAGTTCACTTTTGATGTAAGGGAGTAGATAATTGTACCGCAAATCAATATCTAAGGTCGCGCTTATGTGCCTTCTGAATTAAGTTATTTAAAGACTTCTCTTTCCATAAATGGGACGTATTTTGTACATAGTCTTGCAATATTAAATTTGTAAATTTAATGTATTTATTTATTTATTGTATTTTTTTATTATTATTATTTGTTGCTTTTATATTTATATTACTACCTATTACGCTTATTTTCGATTGTCATAAGCGCCATCTATGAACACTCGTATAAATTATACTGTGAACCACGGGAACCACAAACAATTCGAAATTGTGGCAAGGTATGCAGCCAAATATACTTGCATACATACCCATTGGTTTCCGATTTTTTTTTAAATACACCTGTCTAATAAACTTTCTTCGAACGCCCGAAGAAGCAAAGTTTTATTTAAGATCACAATTTAGCAGACAAAGACAAATGCTTACATTTTGGTGGAATAGGGTTACAATATGCTTTTATGCTTGTTATTACATATGTTGTCTTTTTGACTATTTTGTGAACAAACGAAAGATTCATACTCGTGATAAGTTAACACGATATTCCTCCATTACGATAATCTAACAGTGTTAAAGAAATACGTACAATTTATCTCAAAACAAAGCCAATATTCCCAACATTCCGCGGGCAAACAAAATAAAGGTTTTTATCTAAACTTTTACGTTCATTTACGATGAAACTCAGTATGTTCTTCTAAACATTAAAGTAAACTCCATGACCGTCCCCAGGTATATAGCAAGACTATGAACAAAATTCGTCCCATTTATGGAAAGAGAAGTCTTTAAATAGGTTAATTCAGAAGGTACATAAGCGCGACCTTAGATATTGATTTGCGGTGCAATTATCTACTCCCTTACATCAAAAGTGAACTTTTTAATTCTCCCTAACGATTTTCTAATGACTTATGACGAAATAGGCGCAATTTATCGAAGGGAAAGCGCCGATAAGCGATAAACGCAATAGTTGACTATGTACGTAACCTCAATCTTATATTTTGATTTGCGGCCAAACTATACACTCCCTTACATCAAAAGTGGACTTTTTATTCCTCCCTAACGATTCTTTAACTGTTTATTGCAGAAATATGACCAGTTTTTGTAAAACAAAGCAGATAAATACATTAGCTATGACGGCTTCTGTACTCAAAGTTTTTTATTGATTTGCGGTCAAATAATGCACTCTCTGATAAAAGAAGTAGCATTTTTAATCCTCCCTAACCATATTCTAACCGACTGTGAAGAAATGAGTAAAATGTATAGCAAAACAAAGCCGTTAGCGTAACTTTACGAAGGTAAACAAAAAAGTGAGGTTATGTACTAAACATTTATATTACTTTGCAGTTAAACTAATTACTCCCAAACGACGAAACTACACTCCCTAATCCTCCCTAACGATTTCCAAACCATTCCAATAAAAAAAATCACAAAATGTGAAAGTTGGGGGGCCAACTTGACGGTACAAAAAACAATTTTCATTTTCTCAAAAACCATGTACTCCCAAACGAAAAAACAGTACTCCCAAACCCTCCCTAACGATTCCCAAACGATTTGCATAAAAATTTACCTAAAATTCAAAAGTGGGGGGGCTAACTTGACAACGGTGGGTGCAGTAGGGTGCAGTGCATGTCATGTCATGCTGTTTCTCACGCCATCTAGCCTTAGCCTTAGCGTCCATAACTTAAATAGGTACTATCGATAATACAGATCACTTCACAATACATAACACAAATTTAATAAGGTGATGACCTTTAAGGTGCGTTCGCATTAGTGTTAATGCCAGTGGTAGCAGACGCCATTATAGTATTTCTAATGGAAAGTTGCTAGTGACTCAAGTTTATGTACATGCAAACTAATATGTGTCACTATCACGAAATGTGAGAAATACTATAATTTCGTATGCTACCACCGCCATTACTCTTTTTTTACACACCTTTAAGGTGTGTTCCGATTGGTGGTAATGGTAGGAAATGGCGGTGGTAGCATACGAAATTATAGTATTTCCCACATCTCGTGATAGTGACACATATTAGTTTGCATGTACATAAACATGAGTCATTATAGGCAAAACCGGTTATCATCGCTTAAAATCGTATAAACCATGATATGAACGTACCGCGTGGATTGGTTATATAGCTGTGTATATTAGGTTGCCTAGAGGTAGTTTGTTAAAAATTTATATTTTATTACTAAAAATACAGTAATTTAATTGTGATAATATCCTATCTAATTTATATATCCATCATTACCATGTTTAACAGAAGCAAAGTGAAAACATACCAACGAAAACATCTTGTTCACATCACACGGTCGCGCTCGAATTGGAGGTTATGTTGCTACCGCTGTCATTCGTTCTTATGGTTCTAAGAACAGACGTACTGTTTTGTCTCTCCCTCAGATAAATAAAGAGATATGGATAGCCAAAGGCTATAGTTAGCATGTTGGTTTGTTTGTAACAAACATATCGCCCTAAGAAGTAAGGGGGGAGGTACGCGAATGTAAACAAAACAGGTCGTCGCGTCATTGGCGGGCAAGCGTGCTTTAGCCAAGGGGTTACCAATAAAACCCTTAAGAAACATTTACGGACGCCCATGGAAATTGAGGTTATATGGTATTTACTGGTAAACGCTAATTATACCTGATAAATACGTCTTATGGCACACAATACAATTTCTTACCTTTATAATATAATATAAATGGCAAATACAAACTTAAAACTGCCTATTAACGTTAATACCCGCGAAAAAATATTTTGTATGTAAACAAACGGTACGTTGGGCAACGTACCAAAACAAACAAGTGGTTGTATATGTTCGCTACACTTTTCCTCCCCTCTTTAGCTATCCATGTCTCTTTATTTATCTGAGGTCTCTCCCATTTAAATTATGCAGCAGACATATGAAAAGTATGCTATTTCGTTTTAACACGCGTCAATATTTAGAAATATTCTGTAACGTATGTCGAAAATAACAGCTGAAATCTATGAGTAATCTTCAGCTCTCCCGGTTTTGCCTATAGCAACTTTCTATTAGAAATACTATAATGCACGGAGTAAGAAGGGAGGAGACCGCACTCTATAGGCAAAATCTGACCCAAATCACTGCACAATAAGTCCTAAAACTGTAAAGTGTGTAGACATGCGCAGTACGCACATACTGCTCTCATTCATAACTTGAGCGACGAATCGGCCTGTCAAAACGTATGGTTGCGAGCAGTTGTGAGGTTATGGTGGTCATGTCGTCTAGTCACTAGTGAATACGATTATTTTATTATATGTTCTTGTGTTTTCAAAACATATTTATCCGCAAATTATGATAAACAGCAACTTTTCCTGATTTTATTTTCATTCGTATAGCCGCAATTCATAGAAATAACCCTATTTTGTAAAGTTTTCATTAAAAATAAGTGAAACAAAATTCTGTATAACTTCTTTCAACAAATTTAACATTCTGTTTTGATAATTTTTGAAACTTAACCTCACCATATGCTCACCATACTGACAATCGTCGGGTCGCTACGCAACTCACATCACATGGGTCAAGTCAATTTATGAATGAGAGAAAAGCGATAGCAGTATGTGCGCACTGCGCATGTCCACAAACTTGGCCGTTTTCCCCCGTACTTATCATGCAGTCATTTGGGTCAGATTTCAAATCATATGTACGGTATCTGCGAACTCCTCCCTTCTTACTCCGTGCTATAATGGCGTCTGCTACCACTGCCATTAGACTAATGGGAACGCACCTTAAAGGTGCGTTCGCATTAGTGTTAGTGGCAATGGCAATGGTAATGGTAGAAGTTCGACATACGGGAGCGCTGTATAACCGTTCCGATTGAGTGTTAGTGCGTGGTAGTGGCGGTGGTGAAATATGGCTGCCAATGGCGGCTCAAATGTTCTACCACGCTCGGACTAGCCTCGTTTCTACGAACTATGACGATAAACACATAATGCGAAACAAGGTACAATCCGATGAAAAGAAAACTGTTGTCATGCTTTTTGTTCGGATACAACATAATACTAATCATTTTATGCACGACAATATTTGATTCATATATTATTTGGCCCCCAATGTGTAAATACATTTATGTATCTCATAATTGTGTTCTATAATCGTAAAAACCACCGCCAAAATATCAACTTTTTCGATGAGTATACCCGTTGTCAACTAGCCAATCATATAACTTAAAGCCACGTGCGCGATACATAGACGTACCCCGGGAAAGAGTATATCAAAAAAAGTGAATTTATACGTAAACGATAGAATAGCGTATACAGTAATTTGGTTATTGCCTTTTATTCAGAACGGTTTCTACCTGGGCCAATACAGTGTTGTAGCATTGGTTGCATTCAGCAGATCAGTTCGGTTGGTAACTGTGGAGTAACTGGTTAGTAAAAATCTGCTGAATGTCAAGGTAGGTGAATGGTTGATACCAACATGTTATGGATCAGACGCCATTTTTTGTATCATATAAATTTTATGGTTAGCGGTAGCGGTAGATTGTACCAGTATTGGTTGCAGACCTGTCATTTTACATTTAAAATGGAAGAAAAAGAATTTGGTTTGATAATATCATATATACGGTATGTGAGAGTCGTGAAATCCAAATAAACGGCAAATAAAGCAAAATAAACAAAATAACGCGTAATGCTATGCGAGCAAGGAGGTTATGTTCAGCGTTTTGTCATACAGCGCCACCTATTGGAAGAAAAATAAACTTTGGTGCATTATAGCGCCATTCAGCAGATACGACACTGTTCCAGATCGGTATCGTAAATCGGTTGGCATCGGTCCGGTACCGGTAGATTCTGCTGAATGCAACCATTGAATATAGACTGATCAAGAACGGCAAAGCCTATGCGTTCGGGAAGAGAGTCTCCGTTCGGCCGTTTTGTGGCGACCTCTTTAATTCGCGCGCGGCCGAAGTTGGTACTAACTACTAACACGTAGACGTTGTCGAGTCAGCTGGCGCCTGGCTAGTTTGCTACGTCGCGTGTGTACGGCACGGTTGGTCCGAAGTTTTTCTATGGGTCGGTCTTAAATGACGCCCAGCGTTCTAATGCGGAGGGAAAGTTAACAATGAACTTTTTTATGAACTTAATTTCTAAACATTTTCATTTTTATTAGCCGACGAATTATTGCTTGTCGGTGAACGATGCACCCTGTTGTTCTACTGCGTTTATCCACTGTAAATTATCAAAAATATATGACTCAATGTTCTTAACAACATTGTCGCCGCATTTGAATTTTTCTAATGATAAATTGAACATTATTAGTATGTCGCTAATATATTTTATAAAATTTTCGGTCGGCCGTAGTAAATACTTTATATCGCCAGAACACGAATAATCCTTCAGCAATATGAAAGTTTCCCTCTGGCTTAACATGTCTTTGGAATCTTTTACAAAAGCATATCTGCAATCCTCGCAATTACTTTTGCGAAGGCTATCGTGAAGTAGATAACCAGCTACATAAACCGTAGAGCATGTTTCTAGTGTTACCGGATTTCCAGAACTTGATTGGACAACACCAACGTCAATTTCTTCGGCTATATCCTCAACATTTTCGTCATTTTCGTTTTCTTTGTTGTTGTCAATATCGCTACCACCTGTCCCCACCGCTTTTCGGTAAATTTCTTGGTGTTCTGTCGCTGATAGTTCAAGGATTTCGGCTTCGTCTTGTTCGCAATTACTTGTACTTGCTGACAGTTGCAAGCGAATATTGCTGTTGTGCTGGATAGCAATACGACATTGACGAACACTAGGCGTAGGATTGTATCCCCCCTACTTCTCACTACAGAAAAAAAAATTTCTATTGGATCTTGATTAATAAAGTTTGTTAACAAATATTTTACGTCACGACTTTTCAATTCGGACCATAAAATTAAATTCCTCTTATTGTCCATTGAAATCCTTGAAGACAGTAAATATTCTTTCGTCTAACTCCATTTTCGAAGACTTCAATGTTTTTAAAATACTCTAAACCATTCCGTAATGTATTTTCAGGTGTATCATTAAATACTGACAATGGCCTTCTATACGGATTTGGTTCATTTAGTGTCTTGCTGTTAAGTGCGTCAAATATATTGTTTATGTGTTTTATAAACTCTGCGGTGTCTGAAGCGGTAGTACTTTTTATTTCATTTGTCCTTTTAGCGGTGTTAATCGCCGCAGCGACAGTATTTGAAAAAATTTGAGTAGCAAATTTAACTCGCATTTTTTGAAAAGAATTTGGATTAACATGCGACTCTTTAATTTTTAACATGGCTCTGGTAGTGGTACTTTTTTGGTCTATTTCGTAAGTTTTCAGTAAGTCATCCCAAGATATTAATTTTTCGTGGACATAAAATTGCAACTTTTTATTCATAAAATTATTCCTCAGAGATTTAATTAGGTGTGGAGCATCAAAACAGGTAAATATTTTTTTATCATCTACAATTACAGTTGGGTTTTCTGCGGTAGCACCTAGCAAGTTCATCACTTTTCGGTTATTGGAACCTTGGTCGCATACCAACATCATAGGATTAAAAGTCATTTTTCTTAATGATCGTACCACGTCTCTGATTATATGTTGCAAAAATGAACTTTTTACTGGTCCCGAAGATATGTAATAACAGACTGGCATTTTCCAGTTGTGGAACATCCCACGAAGTAGAAAAACTAGAGCAGTGTTAGCAATTCTGCCCTCTCTGCCATGTCTCGCCAGATCTTGGTAGCCTTCAATAATGTCGTGATATTTGTTATATTCTAATTTCTTCTTTAACTGAATTTCATCAAACATAAGAGCGCACGTTTTTTCAAAATCAGTCATAGACTTGGCTTTCCAGCTAAGTTTCTTAGTAAGAGAAGTTTTAACGCCAGTTCTTAAGTTAGTCACTCGTAACCAATATCGTATTGTCCGGACAGATGGTAAAGTAAATTTTAATTTTTCAATGAAAAACGAGTATGCACTTGGCGATTTATAAAAAAATGACAATGCCAGGTTCTTCTCAGCGTTTGTCCACTTTGTTTTTCTGTTGTGAAAGAGTTGCATATTTATGAATGTCGTTACGGCTTCAGTTCTATGACCAATATAACTACTCAAAGTACATTGAAATGATTTAGACTTTTTTGTTAGTCGATAAGTAGCTTGATATGAACGTCTATATTTTTCTCTCAGCCCGCGTATTTTTGTGGTTAATGTTTTAACTTGTTTAGTCAATGTTTTTCTTGACGGACGAATTTTTTGAGATGGCATATTAATAATTCGATCACTTATTACGCTGCTTGTTGAAGAGCTGTCACTTATATGACCACTTTGATACTGTAATTTCAATTTAGGTTGATCTGAATCAGATATTGAGGTGGTCGAACTGTTCTCTGGTTGGAATGATCATTTTCGGCTATATGTTTTAGCTGTCGTGGGTGGTTTGGATGTACTTATTGGTAAAGCAGATGTTCCTTCTTCATCTGGAAAATTTCATTTACAATCATTTATACCTATCCATTTATTACAACATATATTACATACAAAGGATTGATTGGGTTTCTAAAACTTTAAATAATTTTAATTTTGCCATTTAGTGAGATCTGTAAATTCGGATACTATGTAAATTTAATAAAAATTGAATTTACTTTGTGTTTCCTGTATATTTTAATGTCTGTAGCGTCTTTATGCACTAGTATACAGTAAAAAAACTTGCAATATAACTCTTCTTTAGTTCAGTTTTTACTTTATCATACGCAGTATGCTAAAGTATTGTAATCATGACGAAAAAAAAAATTGAGATTTTAGCGGAAATAGGTCTTTTTGGGTCCCCTGAACATTTTTGACCAAGGTACAAAAAAATGTCTGTGTGATGATTCCGGAAAAACTACTAAAGGTATCGGGACGAAAATTCATAATTAGAAGTTTCATGACCTAACTTAGAGCTGAAAAGCTTTTGGTTAAAAAGGGTCCAAAGGAACTGGTAGTTTATTCTAAGCCTTTTTCAAGGATTTTGCAAATGAGCCGCTATTTCTCTAATTTCGTCAAAATAGTTAAATAATAAATTAAAGTAGAGGAAATTCTGAATAATTTATGCCTATGTAATATTTTGGTAAAATTAATAGTTTAGCTTTTTAGGTTATTCTAAGCCTTTTTGAAGAATTTTGGAAATGAGCCGCCATTTCTGTAATTTCGACAAAATAGTTCATTAATAAATTAAAGTAGAGGAAATTTCGAATAATTTATGCCTATGAAATTTTTTGGTAAAATTAATGGTTTAGCTTCAACAGCAAATTCTATTTGATCGAGATCGGTCGCATCTGCATTGATATGAAATTACATAGTAGCCAGGATTTTGACAAATATTTTTTTGTGTTGTCACATTCGAAAACAGCTGATCTCATCAGAGGTTGGAGAACCACTATGGAACGTTGCCGCTGTAGTGCGGCAAATTTTAAAATACAAATTTCAAATAAAGTAAGATCACCAATTTGATTATTTTTTGATAAGAAATATCAACCCGTCTTTATATCTAATTCCAAAAACGATACATTGAGAAAATTATAAATAAAGTATAGCGATGAGTGTAGTTTTATTTTAGTATTTTGGTAGGGATGTGTCATGAACAAATATAAATCTGTCAGAATTTTAATTACCTTTTTAAGGTGCGTTTTCATTAGTGATAATGGCAGTGGTAGCAGACGCCGTTATAGTATTTCCAATAGAAAATTGATAGTGACTCATGTTTATGCACATGCAAACTAATATGTGTCATTATCACGATATGTAAGAAACACTATAATTTCGTATTCTACCACCGCCATTAGCTACCATTACCTACTAATCGGAACGCACCTTTAAACTTGACGTTTCGTCAAAGTGGTACCAACCTAGCATTTACTATACAGAAATCATTTATTTTTTTTTAAATGTGTATTTCTTAAAAAGCAACGCAATAAACGTTGATGTCGCTCTTGCCAAAAACTAGATAGCCGACTCGCTCATATGCGACGGCGACACTCCGCCTTCGGTGACGCGCCGCATCACCGCTCGTCGCGCTATTCCGTACTTTCGGCATTTGTGACATAAATAACTATTATTCTAATGACGTAGTGTAGGTAGTGTCAAATGCTGATGATTTGACAATACGTACGATTTATCTCAATAGAATAGATTCTCATGCAGCTAAACTATTAATTTTATATATTGTATGATAAAGTCATGTGCCTGGCCACATCAGATTTTTTTCCATTGTCTTTAGCCCACTATCGTATTTACCAACGCTATTATTTGAAAATAATTCAGAACATTTCAATGGAAGTATTTTATATTTACATATTTGTTGTAAAATAAATAGGAAAGTAAGAAATTTGATGTACCAATTTAAACATGAAATATCCTATGTACCGCCGGCGGGCCGTATATATACTCGGTATGTAGATAAATAAATCTACAATCTATTAGAATTTGCTCGAAAAAAAGTAACTTTTTGAACAGTACTGTATCTAAGTAGCAATTTTGTTGAATTTGCATATTATTTTCACAGCTACTTTTAAAACTATATTACGCCAGAAACAATCAAGTACAAATAAACGTCGTTTTCCGTTCCGAGAGACACCGGCGTAAAATGAACACAAATATAATGGACGATACAAGGTGAGGGTTCTGAATCACTATTGTCGCCCATAATGAAACTACAAATTGAATATTCTTTAAATTTTAATATTAATAAAATATTAATAATATTAATAATAAAAAATATTATACCTTTTATTATTCTTAAAAACAAACGAAAACTAACTTGGAAACAATTTCACACACATACAATAGGCTGCTCGCGTATACGATAATAAAATAGAACACCGTGTAAATCCGCGTTTCCCAAACGGGGGTCCGCGGAACCCTAGGAGCGAAAGAGTCCTATGAGACTGCCGTTAGCGGGAGAAGGACAGCGGGAGAATATTGGGAAACGCTGGTGCAGAAGAATCGCGTCGCCGGGTCCCGGCGTCGCCGACTGCGGATCTCGCCTACTGTCGTCCTGTCGTCTGGTGTCGGCCGAACCTGGGGAATCACGGCCGAACGAACCGTGGAATCCCACGCCGGCACCAACCGACATAATTGTGAATCTTCGTAAATCGAACCGGCGCAAAACGACGTTTACGTGTACATAAACATTTTAAAAATATTGTAAGGGTATTTAACTGATTTACCTTGATTATAATTTTTAGGAAGAGCATTTCTAGAAAGCATTTTCCTTCTGACAGAAACTTGAAAGTCCGTAGTTAGGAAATGTTCTTCGCAAATTCTTTTTTCCCTTAACTGGTCCACCTCCATCATGGCAATATTAATGTTTCCACACCGCTTTTGCCATTCCTTTGTTCGGCGGACATCGTGAACTGGGAATTTAAAATAACTACTTTCCTTGTCTTTTAGGCGATTTTTATTGCAATTTAGGTACACGCAATAATTGTTGCTTGCCATCGTAGTTCAGGTAGAGCGCAAACAAAAACGACTTCTCTCGCTGACTTAAAACTGGCAAATGAGCATAGCACTAACCTCAACACGGGCAGTGTTCCCTACAGTTGTAACTAGTGCCCTGCCAGGAATACCTTGAAAATCCACCAGAAACCCGCTAGATCATATTATTGCAGTAATAACAGGTAATAACAACGTGAAAATATGAAAGTAAATAAAAAATAGTTTTTCTAAAAAAGAGATGTTTTCTATAAAAACGAATACGGTGCTTAGATACATCATAGCGCATAGTTATAGCTTCATTTTCCTTGTGCTTTTACCCTGCCCAAATGCTCAATATATTTATTACTCAACATAGAAATTTTAATCCTGTTTCTGCCTTTTGTCTTTATAATTCATTTGATTAAAGAGACGTTCCATTTCGGCATTTGAAAGTGGCAGAGGCAAGCAAAATGAGTTAATTGCTTGAAAATTGGCCAAACTCCTATGTCAGTACTGTCTATAAAAGTACGTTGCTAATTCAAAACAGGATAAATAAGAAGTGTTATCAATTTTGGACCGAGCTTTCTATAGAAAGGGTATCAAACCGCTAGAAAAAGTTATTACATGTAGAACTGACCGCCAGAAACCCCGCTAGATGAGAATTATTCCCGCAATAAGCGATTTCAAACCGGCAGTTTTAGCGGCGACACCGATAAACTGGCAACACTGAACACAGGTCGCGCCATCTATTGCGAATTTGCCTGCACTACATTCACTGACCTGAAACTGAGAACTGAGCGCAGGCGTTAACCTCAACACGGGTCGCACCATCTGTTGCTCAGGTTACCGCTGTGTTTTCCCGAAGCCTATTACTTTGCCAGTCTAGTAAGTCTTCAGTCAACGGTTGTAGTAAGTGTCTAAGGCGTAAGAAGCGTGCAGTATAAAAATGGATGATGACGATGAATTTGTAGAAAAATTGCTAGAACACCAGGAGGTGTGGAACAATAAATTAAGAACGTTTCGGGACAAAAATAAAAAGAATGGAGCATGGAAAAAAATCGGCGCATTTTTCAAGATAACTCGTGAGTACAGTCTCCCAAGCTTTGAATAATATTGTGGCAATTTATCCGGTATTGAATCCCAAAGCGGAAGGTGAAGAAAAAAAGGTGGTGTGGTCTTCCTAGTATGGCATTTTTATTAATTTGTTACAAATTAATAAAAATGCCATACTAGGAAGACCACACCACCTTTTTTTTCTTCAACCTTCAGCAATGGACAACAAGAGCAAAGTTAGTGGCAATCAGGAATCCGTTGGGCTGATGCGCCTCAAACCACCGCAATTTGATGGTTCAACGTCGTGGAATGTGTATCAGCGTCAGTTTGAAGCAGCTGCAAAAGTGAACGGTTGGTCATCCAGGGAGAAGGCGACCGCCCTTACGTTGGCCTTGAGAGGAGATGCTGCTGCTATCTTGCAAAGAATGTCCCCGGAAGAGCAAGAAGTCTACGACCACCTGGTGAGACACCTAGAGACGCGTTATGGCCAGTCACACCTGGAACATGTCTACTACACTCAGTTAAAAAATCGGTGCCAGAAGTCAGGGGAGCCCTTACAGGAATTTGAGGCAGATATTGCAGGTCTGGTTCGGCTGGTATATCCAGATGCCCAGGAAAAGATCATGGAACGTTTGGCGGTTCAAGCATTCCTGGACTCCGTGATGGTGAAATGAGGCAAGCCCTACTACTAGCACATCCACTGAAGCTAGTTGATGCACTAACACGGGCCCTTGAATTCGAAGCTGCCAAGAACACGAACAAAGGTCAAGCTCGTGTCCGACAAGTGATTCCAGGAGAGGACGACTTCGAAGAGTCAGTTAAACGGATCGTCATGGAGATCGGTAGAGAACGTAGCCGCCAGGACCAGAAGTTGGAGTGCTGGAAATGTGGCAAGGCAGGCCACATAAGAAGACGCTGTCCGGAAGGCGTCGGTCCCACTTCCGCCAATCAGGAAAAACTAAAAAAGGTCGATGCGAGGGGGCGATCGTCGACCTGTATTCAGCAAGCCCCAGGTCTCCTCACTGCAACACCATGCCAACAGTGTTTGCGTCGACGCGTGTGTGGATGGAACCCTCCGCACTGTGCTGCTGGATACAGGTGCAACGAAGACAATCATAAGGCCCGACATAATAAAACCTGCAGCAAAGGTTCGGCAATCAAAATGGCGTCTACGAACAGCAACGGGAGATCAAGCAAAAGTGCATGGTGAAACAAACGTCATGTTAACCATCGGGAAAGCCACGTTTAACCATCCTGTGATAGTGGCTGAGATTGAGGATGAGGTGATCATCGCGGACATAATGGACACCAAGGGCTTCGAGTTAAGCTTTAGGCAGGGAGTTCTGCGGGTAGATGACGAGGAAGTTGTTTTACATCGAGAAAATAATTTAAGCGTTCAGGTCCTACTCCCGGAGGAGACACTGATACCAGAACGGAGCGGAGATAGTTTTGGATGGCTGCATTGATGGCAAGACCACAGATGGTGAGATAGTCATGTTCGAACCCGTAATGCATGACGAGGCTGTTGGCCGAGGAATAGCGGTCGGAAAGGCCCTTGTGCGGGCTGGCAGGAGTATCATGTGAGGATAATGAACGTCAATCATTATCCTGTGTTATTAAAGGAGGGCACGGAGTTAGGACACTGCTTTGGAGTTTCAGCGATACTGCGACAGGTTGCGGCCGTGGAAACCAGCCGGGAAGCCATTCCAAAAGAATTAGAAGTGCTGGTATCGTCGTCAGGCACCGGTCTAAGACCAGACCAAAGAAGGAGGCTGAGACATCTGGTCTATAAGTATCGAGATGTTTTTGATACTGGGAAGAAGGGGAGGACCAATATAATCCAGCATAAAATTAATACGGAAAATGCTCGTCACATTCGGCAGACAGCTAGAAGACTACCGCTGGCTAAGAGAGAGGAGGCTGACAAAATTGTTGAGAGTATGGTCGAGGAAGGAATCATAGAACCATCCAGCAGTCCATGGTCTTCACCGGTGGTACTGGTAAAGAAGAAAGACGGCTCGACCAGATTCTGCGTTGACTACCGGCTGCTTAATAATGTGACCAAAAAGGACAGCTATCCGCTTCCTCGCATCGATGACACTTTGGACACCCTGGCCGGATCGAAGATCTTTTCCACGCTGGATTTGAAGAACGGGTACTGGCAAATTGAATTGGCCCCCGAAGATCGGGAAAAGACAGCTTTCACGGTGGGTGCTGGATTATGGCAATTTAACGTGATGCCATTTGGACTGTGCATTGCTCCTGCTACTTTCGAACGACTGATGAAAACGATTTTAAGAGGACTGTCCTGGAAGACATGTCTGGTCTATCTTGACGACATTATTGTAGTAGGAAAATCGGTTGAAGACCACCTGCGAAACCTAGAAGAAGTGTTCCTGAGGCTACGAGGTTCAGCACTTAAGTTGAGCCCAAAGAAATGTCATCTATTGCAGAGAGCTGTGCAGTACCTGGGCCACGTTGTTTCCAGTCAGGGAGTGGCAGTTGACAAGGCAAAGATCCAGAATGTCAAAGATTGGCCAGTTCTTGCGCAGCTTCTTGGGATTATGCACATACTACCGACGCTATGTGAAGGGATTTGCCAACATCGCAAAACCATTAACCAGGCTCACCGAAGGACAACGAAAATTCCAGTGGTCCCAGGAATGTCAAGAAGCTTTCGATCACCTAAAAGAGGCTCTGACAAGCGCACCTATCTTGAGCTATCCCCTACCTGAAGGAAAATTTATACTAGACACAGACGCTAGCAACGTGGGCATAGGAGCCGTGCTGTCCCAAATTCAGGATGGACAAGAAGAAAAAGTCATTGGCTATTTTAGTAAAACGTTGTCCAAGCCAGAGCGTAACTACTGCGTCACCCGCCGAGAGTTGCTAGTACCTCTACGGAAGGAAGTTCCTGCTACGAACAGACCATGCAGCTTTAAAATGGCTCCTTCAGTTTAAAAATCCAGAGGGACAAGTGGCAAGATGGATAGAGAGGCTACAGGAGTTTGACTTCGACACCTAGCACCGAGCAAGGAGAATCCATGGGAATGCAGATGCCCTATCAAGAAGACCCTGTCCACAGGACTGCAAGCATTGCCAGCGGGCAGAGAAAACAGATGCTGATTTGTTACGAACTACCATAGTTGACGATACTTGGCAAAACAGAGATCTTATAAAAGACCAAGAGGAAGATCCCGATATCCAGATAGTCCTAAACTGGATGAAAGAAGAGGAGAAGCCAACCTGGGGAGAAGTTGCCAAGTATGCTCCTAACATCAAGTCGTATTGGGCACAATGGGACTCCCTAATTCTGGAAGATGGACTCCTGCGGCGGAAAATAATTGACCACGACGGCAAAGAGGAAAGAAGGCAAATTGTTGTGCCCAAATGTCGGATTGCGGAATTGCTAGAAGAACTCCATGCCGGTGTGTCAGGAGGACATCTCGGAGTGACAAAGACGCTGGGAAAGGTGAGGGAAAGATTTTACTGGGTCAATAGCAAGGAAGACGTAAGGGACTGGTGCATAAAATGCGTTGTATGTGCGGCAAGTAATGGGCCGCAGAGAAAGCAGAAGGCTTCGATGCGCCAGTAGAACGTGGGAAGTCCCTTTGAAAGGATTGCTATTGACGTAGCCGGCCCGTTTCCCGAATCCGAAGGAGGAAATAAGTACATCGTGGTCGTGATGGACTACTTCAGCAAATGGGTTGAGGCATACGCTCTACCAAACCAGGAAGCCTCAACAATTGCCGATGCCTTGGTGAAAGAATGGATTTGCCGATTTGGCGTACCCTTGGAGCTACATTCGGACCAAGGGCGAAATTTTGAACCCAGCTTGTTCCAGAACATCTGTAAGACGCTCGGAATCAAGAAAACAAGAACTACTGCGTTACACCCGCAGTCAGATGGAATGGTGGAGCGCATGAATAGAACCATTAATCGGTATTTGGCCAAAGTGGTCTCCGACCATCAAAGAGACTGGGATAGCTTTCTTCATTTGTTCCTCCTGGCTTATCGATCGGCCGTCCACGAAAGCACGGGAGAGTCTCTTGCTCGGATAATTATGGGAAGAGAACTCCGTCTTCCAGGCGATCTGAAGTTTGGTTGCCCGCCAGGAACTGATGTCGCCGGGGAGGACTACGTCAGTGAACTGCGAAGAAGAATGGATGCCATTCATAGCCAAGTTCGCATTTCCATTCAAGATGCCAGTACTCGGATGAAAGACACATACGATGTCAATGCCAAGGAACACAGGTACAATGCCGGTGAGTAGGTAATGGGATCCTTGGGACGACCTCGTTTGACCCCGACTGAACATACTCGGGGTCAAACGAGGTCTTCCCAAAGATCCCATATGCATGAGGAGTAGCTCGACGACTATGACCACACATTTTCTTGGAGCAATTTTCTAGACCAGACGGTGTTGTATTTGCTTCAAAGTTTAGGATACCATCTGGCGGACATTTTGTGAATTAAGTAAAGGAAATCTGCTTCAAAATTGAGGACGCCACCTGTTGGCCATTTTCCGAATTCAATTGCTGCAAAGTTGAGGGGGCCACCTATTGGTTATTTCGTGAATTAGCTTTAAATAATTTGAACTTGTTATTTATTATTTACTTCATTAAAAAATGTCCCTGCGACGGCTCGAACTCCCGAAGTCGAGAACACAAGTTCAGCGTTCTAGCCCATTCGGCCATCGCGCCTGCTTGCGATTGTTTGTGAATAATTGAATGACACAGCGCCGAGCGCGCGATCGCTCGACCAGCTACTTACCTTACTGACCTACTTACCATATTAAATTTGCTTACTACATATTAACATATATGTACTACATCTACTTACCGCTTAGTTATTCTTTCTTTTATTTATTTATTACTCGTACTTATCACTTACTGCCTTAAAACTTAAAACGTAGGATAATAAAACAATCATCTTACTCATGAAACATTTATTAAAATAATTTACAATATTAGTAAAATCACATTACACACATACATTATATTGATTACAGAAAGATATGATATAAAGAAAGGATCATTTGCAGTGATGTTTTTCTTGTACCCATAAGGTAGGGAATCAAAATTGTCACCATATTCTCGCTTTGTGGAGTTTAAACGATAATTTTCTCTTCCATTGTTGTAACTTCATGATATTTACTCCTTTTACGATTCTTTGTCGCTATTTGAACAGGAGTGGAGTCATTAATTATCATATTTGATATTCTCTCGAGGTTAATTAATTTGGACGTTTGATAATTAATCAGAATTCCTTTCACCTTTATGACTGTCTTTAAAGAATCGCTCTTTGTAGAATACACTTCGTAAGCATAATTTTTGTTGCTATACACTACAGAAAGTTATGATATAAAAAACGATCATTTGCTGTGATGTTTTTTCTTGTACCCATAAGGTAGGGAATCAAAATTATCACCAAATTTCCGCTTTGTGGAGTTTAAACGATAGATTTTCTCTTCTTCCTTTGTTATAACTTCATGATATTTATTCCTTTTAATATTCTTTGACACTATTTGAACAGGAGTCGAGTCATTAATTATCATATTAGATATTTTATTGAAGTTAATTAATTTGGACGTTAGATAATTAATCCGAATTCCTTTCACCTTTACGATAGTCTTTAGAGAATCGCTGTTTGTAGAATACACTTCGTAAGCATAATTTTTGGGGCCACCAGATGCGAACTTCGTTATGTAGCTGCCACCTCCGTATGTTTCCAATTCGTCCGTCATTTCTCCTAGGAAATTCCCAACGGGCACATCTTCCTCCGCATCTTTGGAAATGTAAATAACAGAATCTGTGTCGTAGTACAAAACCCTATCTCTGAGCATTTCCAAATAACTATATAATTTAAGACGCACTTGCGCTGTAGTATATGCTGCAAGGCAAACATTTACGGTACTTAGCAAGTCGCTCGCTTCCTCGATATATTCATAGTTTACAATCAATACGTTCTCGTTTACGGGTAATATCCCATTCACAGTAATTGAAGGATTTGATAAGATATTAAAAAAATCATCAGGTTTGTTTACTATTGCAGTTTTTGGTTGGTTTTCCCTCTGGCCGAGCTTTCCCCAGAAGGAGTTGAGAATTAACTTGGCCAATGATCGTAAACCAGCGTTATTAGCAATGTTATCAGATTCCAATTGTATTCCCTCAGCAGTAAAAAAGTCGTCAATATATTTTCTTTTTTCATTGTCTGTTACACAGTTTGAAGGAAAGCCTGTCGCTTCTACCTTGATTTTGATATAGGAGTTCATCATATTCGTAAACAAGCCACCGGTTTTTAATGTCTGGTTATATTGCTCACATGTATATTTCCATACTTCATCAATGTTTAAAATTCTGTAGCCCATTTCAATTGCCTTTCTTACTTCATCAATAACCCAGGTGCCTGATAGTGCTCGCTCGTGGTCGTTATGTAAACATTCACCACTGTTTAAAGTTTCGCCACATATTTTGCATAATACAAACATCAATTTCCCGTTCATTTTCAATGGTAGAACAGGATGATAAAGTTGTTGTGGAGGTAGTATAGTGCATTCAATCAACCCATCTAACTCGTTCAAATCTAGGGTAGAACATCTCTCATTACCAATAATTACTTCCGGATGCCCAATAGGATACTTTCCATATTTGCAAATATACAGATATAAGCTGCAAATGTCCACATACTTGATCTTTTCATCAGGCTTGCATTCGTAGTAAGTTTTGCAGTTACCTGTTCTACCGCCTAAAAATGCATCCCGAGGATTTAAGGGGGTTGAAGTCGACAGATGATGATTTTCAACATAATTCTTTATATCACTATTCATGGAAAGGAAGTTTTTGAATGTACACTCCCACATTTCAACAACTTCGTAACCTAATTCTCTAAGACGGTCTATTTTTTCTATGGTAGACTCATAGCGAAGATTAGGAGTTTCACATGGATTATCGTGTAGAGGGGCATCGCGATTGATTTTGTAGCAGACATCGTGACCGTGGTAAAAACACCCATGAAACTCGAAAACTTGACGCGTCTCTTGACAATACCCATCCACCTTAACTCCTCCTAATATTACTTCTCGTCCTTTAGCTGAGTGAATTATATCTATTTTTCTTTTATATTCCTCCCACACTAACCATTGTATTGCGATTTGCGACTGGTTGTCTCTCCATCTATATCCTCCTTTAGGAATTAAACCTATAGTATCAGGTTGTAAAAAATTTCTTCTGTAAATTTTGTTGCACGCCGATGCGATAGTTAATGCTTCAGTGAAAGGACACAAGTTGGAAGTTGACAGCATTTGTTCTCGAAACTTCAAGCAAGCTTGAGTTAAAATTTCCACATCGGATACACAATACTCCACCAACTCCTTACGAAAGTTGAACTCATCCTGTTTATGATTGGTATACCATTCCAAAAACTGTTTTCTTTCATCAAAATTATCGGGGTCATCAGAACCAAGCATACCATCTGGATCGTAGTATTCAAGAGGCGGTAATTGACCGATGTAATTTTGATTTGCTTCTGTGTTAAATAGGTGTGGAAAGTAGCCTTTTTTTATATGTGCCTGGTAAACCAAAAGCTTTTGGCAGTTTGGCTAGGTTTGGGTTCTATGTTAATTTTGGACGCCTCTCGAAACCTAACCCAACCGGTACCCTTTTCGAAATGCTTGCTGCAAAAGGTGAAACCAACTTGATCTGTTGGTTCCAAGTCGTTGGTGACGTAATGAATAATATCCCTAATACCATCCTTAACCCAACCAACAGGTTCTGCATCGTTAGGTATAGGTTTAATTTTAAACTCTATTGTACAGCCTGTTAAATTAAATCTTCTTACTTTCTTAACAATATTTTTTTCTATTTTAAATTTCTCCATATTGTCTTATTCCTATTATGTGTAAAAATCGATATCGCAAGATCTAAACGGAAGATCTATCACCGTTTACAAGGACGAAAGGCGGTGAGACAGTCAATTAAGTAGTGTAATGCTCTTCGTGGTTCTAAATATAGCTTTAGGTGATGCAATCGATCTTCTTTTAATATATATCACCCCCACTTTTTTTATATACTAAACAGAACAGGCTTTCAATTATCTATAAAATAACGGTATAGATAAATAGAGAGAATATTGCTAAAAACGCCGAATAAGTTATAGTTATTAAAATACCGCTCGGGGTTAACAACTATATTTGCAACGGTATACGCGACACACGACACACTGAGTGTAACAACCGGCTGACCTCGCTATTTATACACATAAACAACATATTGCCAGCCAATCAAGGGTTAGTTTATTAGCACTGCACACAAAGATCGCTTATATTTATTGAGAGTATTTGTGCCTGTTTTACATAAGAAACAACGCTATTTTGCAGTATTGGATCTATATGAAACAAATATCCATAAGAATACGTACAATTCACAGTACAGATGTTTTGATAAGGCAACCCGTGAATAAATTAATACGAGGGTCATCGGTTTTCAAGGTCAGACATGTTCTTTCTTGTCTGTATTGGTTCAGTGACACATTATGTCGAAATTATGCGAAAATATATTTCTGTGCCATATTTAAAACAATTTAGTAAATTTACTGATATTGTAAGGATATTGTTATTAATGTATTTAGAGGTAATTATTACCTAGGTGTATTTACACTGTGTTATTATGAGTTAATGCCGAATACGTATTTCAAGAGGAATACTAAGAAACTTGTAATTGTCCTAAAACAAATCATTTTAATGAACTACCACACTTTTTTTTATTAAACTATATTCATTAAAATTAAAACACGACATTATACTAGTGATGAGGTCATAGATTGTGTAGCGAACTATATACTTTGGACTTATAGACCAGGACTTGTAGACTATCGAATTTTACGATGCGCATCGTGTTTGTAACAATAAAACAATAACCATGCTTTCATACGGGCTGTTTTGTATATGTCGATTACTGAAGGGCCTTGAACGTTGAAGACTGGCTGTTGTTGAGGAACAAGTAGTAGGTATTACGTTTATGTATTTTGTATTATGTATATAACGTTTCAACAATTTGAAAAAACCTGTCATATAATATAATGGGAATGAAACAGACATATAATATAACACACTATGTTTAGAAATCGTATACATTTATCACATATTACATCATCGCATCATTTTCATGTTGTTTCTCAGTGTGTTGTCGAAACAGTATGAACAATTCGTCTTCTTACACTGCACACATTATTCTGTATGTGAACTTCTCCCCTGTGTTTCGCGTCTGTCATATTTTACCAAAAGAACTTTTAACAGCTTTTTTTACCATCTGATACATCTTATTCAATGAGGGCACCGTTCCAACACATGTTGTCAAAAAAAAGAAACATCATTGTCATTCAATTCAGGTTGTATAGAATGTGCTGTAACTTGTACAGCGTACATTTACCCACCTCCGAGTAAGAAAAGCCATATCAAGGATAATATTTGGAGAGTAGTAGAAAGAGCCCACATTTTGAGTGTTGATTCCTGTTAGCTCATTTTGATATGGTATTATGACGTACCATAACCGAATTGGTATGGAAATGTTCGCTTTTTGTAACTTAAAAATACCTGATATCTGATTTATTCTGGAATATAGTTCTGGTAAAATTATTGACATGTTAACAATGTTTACTCAGAGTACGTACTGTTTCTTTACATAATCATTTGGCGGTGCAATCCATGACGGAGCCTGGCCGACTCAAGCATCTACCATTAATGAGGAACGTGAAGTAAATGCAAAGGTAAAAGTTGTCATGCTCACACCATCCTCTACGTTATTGATAAATCAGTCTCCCGTGTACTAAGCATTTTCCCCCATTGAGTTTTAGTTGGTTTTCTTACATGCTAAATTGTTGAATGTTGACATATTTATTTGTTCTCGTACTTTTATTGCAGTATCTACACTACACAAACCTACTGAAATGGTCGATTGTAGGGGGTATATGTTGGAGTCAAACGTTATTATATATATATATATTAATCAACTTTGACCAGTGAAAGTTTTTATTTTAAAACCCCTAACATGATGGGTTGGGAGTTGAGTTAGCCCTGACTAGAATTTTTAAAGTGGAATTTATGGATGGCGTAATGCTCTAGTAATCTAAACACCGAGACGTCTATGTGTGTGCAACGCTGCTCTTTTATTCAATGAATAATCAGTAAACGATTACTATGAACTAGTTATATCCCCGACTGGATCACTCAATATTGTTTTATTTTCTACAAAAGTAACTATGCAAAAGCGTCTATATATAATGCGCGAACTAAGCTATGCAGCAAAAGAGGTCAAGTCCAAAACTATCAATCAACAAAACGAAACCAGACACAATTTGCAAATAGGTATTTGATAATTATAAGGCTGTAAAACCGAGAATAAACGCTTTTTGCGCAGAAAACGTACCTACTACGACGTGAACGAATTCAAATGTATGTTTGTAATCTTCAGTCGCACACTTCTGAAGTGAGATATTGAACGAGACAAAAAGACAAGGAATGAGGTGACCGGTTTCGTTGCATCTATGTTGCCGACCTTGCCTGTACCAAATTAAGTTATTTTCTCAGATTTAGCCAGGGTTTTGCGTTCTGATTTTGTGATAACCTTGTTAGGGGTAATGTTTTGTACATTTTGACGGCTCATTTGTGGGAGTTGGTTTGGTTTTTGCGCTAATTGTTTGTACCGCGTAATGGCGATTTTCTGTTCATTTATGATGAGCCAGACGCCGGTAGGTTGGCCTATTGGGTAATCCAACGTGCTGCATCGTTTGGTTGTATCAGTTTTTACTTTTGTGGCCTCCCGGAGTAGCTGGAGAGATGTGCGCCCTTTTCATTTTTTTTATGTCGCACTTCGTGTTGTGTGCAGACGCCCTTGTTGGATTTAATGTGAGATTTTACGTTTAATGGCGATCCAGCACTAGTTCAGGGGTTCCTGGTTAATTTCGTTAAATTTCGTAGTATAATTAATTAGTGGCGTAATTTTGGTTTAGTTCCGACCTGGCCAATAGAGCGCCAAGTGGCTGGGACCGCGTTCTAGAGTCGTAAACCATGCCCCTCCTCTCTCGGACAGTACATTTTTGACCGCGTAGCCCACCTGTTGCGTGCGCTACGATTGCTGCGTCATTCTGGTCTTTTCCTTCTGTCCAGTTTGAGATTCGGTGGATATCGCTTGATTTGGGAGCGAACCGATCTTCGAACGTCGCCGCTGTTGCGTTTATTTGAAGGAAGGGTCCATTTGGAGGTTGTATTTGCTGTTTGGAATCAACCTCGCGCATTTAATGCGGATTTTGTTGAATGACGGAAACGTTTGCGGTCAGAAAATTGGTATTAAGAGCCCTGACCACCTTGGGTACGTACTATTTGGATTTATCGGACATTTGCTTATGGAATTGGTTATTTTAGGCTGTTAGGTTAAGGTAGAAGACACCTAGTTGAGGTACCGGTCTGTGTACGATCTCGGTTTGGCTTCTGAACGAGAGTTGGCAGTCGTAGGACCTTCGGCAATGAGTATCGACGTCCACGGGCGGCCTGTGCTGCCAGCGACTTGGAATCACCGTCCGGCGAGGACAGCCGAGGAGAACAACGTGTCTCTAGGATCCTTTAATTGTCGAACCAGGTTAGCGTATTCGTCTCTGACTCCGTTTGAACCTTTTTTCGGAGCGAGACACTTTATTTTGCATCGGGACGTCGGCTGGTAGCTTTGTCGTTGAACGTCACCGACTCTGGTTCGTCCGAGAGTTGCGTAGACCGAGGCCTAACCTCACAATTTAGTTATCGGAAGGTTTTCTGGCCGCACTTTCCGCTTTGACGATACCGTTGAACGTCACCGAGTCTGGTTCGTCAGAGAGTTGCGTAGACCGAGGCCTAACCTCACAATTTAGTTAACGGAAGGTTTTCTAACCGTACTTTCCGAGTTGATGACGGCGTTGAATCTTGTACGTCCGAGAGTTACGTAGACTGGGGCTTAACCTCGAATTTTATTGAACGGATACAATCCTAACCTCACATTCCGACTGGCCGTTGTTTATTTACCGGTGCTTGAAGGTTCGGAGTGTCGGAAAGCTACGTAACTCAGTGGAGTTCAACGTTGTCAACTTGTGTCACTGTTCTTCGCCTTCAGCGATTATTTTTATTAAACGTTTTTTTATTTAAATCAATTTTGGTAACTTATTCAATCATCTTTGTAATCATTTATCATCGCTGGGGTTTTATTAACTTTATAGTGTTATTTGGGATGTTTTCCCACATGTATATGCTATCTCGAACAATTTGGCCAATTTGTTTACAGGTACGCGGGTTTAGTTTTATATTTGAGTACTTTTATTTCCGGCAATTTAGGAAATATTGCGGCGGCGTTGAGATCTGACCCGATAGTTATATTAGATGTCCGAGTTATGGTTGTGATTAGTTGTGATAGTAAATTTCTGTGATTTTATGAGTTGTATATGTACTCGTTTGGCTAAACTGTGGATAGATCACCTATGTATGTACACCGTTGGGACAAATAAACTGAGTGTACATTTTATCGTTGTTTCTCTGCCTGTGTTGATTTTATTTCAGCTCGCTTTTGCAGCCAAGCGTATTCGTTCGCAGGGGTTTTGACTGCATGGCGCCCGTTGTGACACCTTGTGGTTATTCCGTTGACCCACGCCCTCTACTTGGGTTAGCTGACGCACCCCGGACATACGATAAGCAGCAGGTAGGAGTTCCTCGAGTGGTTTTCCCCGTTGGATATTTTTTTGAATGAAATCAAGGTGTTACATTGGCGCCCAACGTGAGGCCAATTAGGCTAATTGGGGGCGCTTCATTAGTTGGTGAAGGCCAATTTTTTTTTGTGTGTCCGTTGAATGGATGGGTCTTTGTTTTATGGATTGTTTCCAGCTTGGAGTGTCTGTTAGTTGTCTATTTATTCTAGGTGTGCCCTGTGGTTAGGGGCTGAGGAATTCTGCCACCGCGTGTTCCGGCGTTCGGTACAAGTCCGAAGACAGTGAAGTACCCTGTGGTTAGGGGTTGAGGAATACTGCCACCGTATGTCTGCGTCTGGTACAAGTCCAGTAAAGAGACGTGTGTAGTTCCTTTCTACATCTCCGGATCTGAGGGGGCTAATTGGTTCGTCGCTTTGCGGGTTTTATACGTCCTTGTGTCTTCTTCATTTCAGGAACTTGGAACTTAATTTTGTTTTGTAGTTTTTTTTGTTGGACCTTCTTCGTTTCAGGATTGGCGAGGTTGGTGTTTTGCCTTGAGGGCGTAGTTGTAGCTCGGTGCCCTGTGGATGGTGGCGTGAGGAATTTCTCCACTGCGTTTTCCGGCGTCCAGTACAAGTCTGGAAACAGGGGTTGCCCTGTGGTTGAGGGTGTACGAATATCGCCATCGCGGGTTCCTGCGGCTGGTAAAAGCCCAGCATGTGGACGTGTGCCCTGTAGTTAGTGGCGTTGGTTTGTGGTTTTTGTTTGTGTTAGGTCCTGAGTGGAATAGTCAAGATGGTGATTGTCATGCCAGTGGTGAGGCGTGAGTGATTTTGGTTTCGCCGTACCGGACAGTGTGCTTTGTTTGAACACGGACGTACTCGTGGAAGCCCTGGTCCTATCTGCCTTTGCAGGATTTGGAAATTATAATCACAATTTCGATTGGATCGTTGGCTGTTGTTATGCCCCGTCGAATTATCACCTTGTGTGGATTTAAACGCGCCGTGCACTGCAGTTTCTGTTGACATTTTTTTTTCTAATCCATCTGTAGGAGTCTTGACCGCCGGACGTGGTGTTGCTGTTTTGAACCATTGTTAGGGTTTTGTAGTTTGGTGTGCCCTGTGGTTAGGGGCGTAAGAATTCTGCCACCGTGAGCCTGCGTCCGGTAGAAGCCCGGTAAAGGGACGCGGTATATTCCTCCACCATCGTCTTCCTGGATTGGAGACTGGAATGGAACTATCCTCAACGCGCGGAAGTTCCCGAACTTGTATTGTTCATGATTGTGTTAACGAAGGTTTCTATACCTCGGTGGTCGGTTGGATTGCCGTCACCGTTGGTTTTTGGGATTTAGTTTATGCCGGTATCACCACCCTAGTGGTTTTGTGTTCCATAGGGTTTAGTCAAGTTTAACGTAGGTCTTTTTGTTGGTTGGTGATACGCTTTTTGTTTAAGACCCGTGGTCTTTGTTTTTGTTTTGAGGGACGGGAGTTACCGTGTCTTGTGTCTGGGTTGAGCATCGGTCGGTGGTGAGTTCCTGTTTCCCTTCCCCTCCCTTTGGCTGTCGGTTACAGCGCTGTCGACAAGTGCACGAGGCTCTGCATCGCTCGGTGTAGAGCGCAACTCTTGTCCCTTCTATCTTTTCTATGTTTTCCCTGTGTATGTTTTTTTCCTCTCACCACTGGACTGTTGCTCGAGTCGCGCGCGGGCGCGGGGACGCTCGGAACTCTATATGTGTGGGATTGTTTAGGTTGTTTCTTCGTTGTTGTCGAGATTGCACTTGCCACGTGTCAGCACCCGGATTCCGATATTCTTTGACAGTTGCGCTGAGGCATGGATGTCTCTCGTCTTGTGCCTGAAGAACTTCGGTACCCCTATGGTTTTCGCTTGAGACTTAGTGTCCCTGAAAGAGAATTAGGACCTTAGCTGGAATATTATGTTTGAAGCACTTTTACGAAAATTTTTGGATTGTCGCTCCTTATTGAATCTCAGTTGTCGCTGTGGGTCTCGGGCTTGTTTGGGGAAAGCACGTCAGGGAGTTGCTTATAGTTTCGTCCTTGCTTCAGTGGCTCGGTAATCGGAAAACTCGGAGGTTTTCCTCTGTGAAAGAAGAGGGGGAGTGTTACGCTGGATTTTGTTTGTTCTATTTTTGTAGGTAAATTTACATTAATTTCAGTTGTTTGTTTGCTGCTGGCGCCATCTGTTGAGTTGCGTTCGAACTCATCGGTGTTAGGCATCTATGTTGCCGACCTTGCCTGTACCAAATTAAGTTATTTTCTCAGATTTAGCCAGGGTGTAGAAATCTAGTGATGATAGCTCATTTTAGTATCCTAGTAACAGTATTATTATTGAACATCATAGAGACGAAAATATACGAGTAAAGAAAACACAAATTCCTGTCTCTCAATTTATTTGAATGTCTTTTTATGCGGAAGAAAAGTTAATCAAAACATAATGGTCCGTCGAGCCGGATAGAAGAATAATTTTGAAGGCGTGCAACCACAAGGAGGGTGACCATTGCAATTTGGACAAGAGTGCTCCAGATTCTGCCACAGGCGACTCCAAGCTGGTTCAACTTCAAGGTCGACTACAGAAAGGGCAGCTACGCTACTGATATCTAAACAACAGCGCTTTAGATATAGTAAAAGCAGTTTCTACAGCTAGAAATCTACAAGCTTCAAGTTCTACTCCAACCCAAACACACTTCACAAGAATTACGAGGAAAGGAGCGGTTGCAGTCTGGACAACAGCGCTTCAGATTGAACCACGAGCGACTTTCAACAAGCACCAAGAATCAAGCTCCAAGACAACGTCACGTTAAAGTCATTGTCAGAACGAAGTGTCAAAGGTTACAAGTTTAGTTTCAGTTTGTATTTTTTATAACGCTTTTCTCACTTAAGAGATCTCAAAGTAAAATGTCAGAGGAAATGAAATTATTAAACAGAAAAAAGGGATCGCTAAAGGCGAGATTAACAACGTTCAAAACATATTTGACAGGTTTGCAAAATATTTTGTGTCAGGGAGATATTAATACTTTATCTGAAAAGGAACAGCTAAACCTAAAACAAAAATTTGATAGAAGCGAAAGTCTTTTAACTGATTTTGATGAAATTTTCTCGAAAACATTAGAATTAGTTGAAGACGAAAATTTAAATGCATTATTTGCGGAGCATGAAAGTTTTGAAAGCGAGCATAACGATGTTATGGCGTTAGCAAAAACTATGTTAGTTGATAATTATAAACAAATAGATCAGGACACTTCTCGCACTAATGATGATTTTAAATTGCAACCAAATCCTAATGCGATCACAGGCATCACTCTACCAACCATTAGCTTGCCAATGTTTAACGGTGCTTATGACGGATGGGTTGAATTTAAAGACACATTTTCGGCTTTGATTCATGATAATATTATGGTAACTAACATTCAAAAATTTCATTATTTAAGATCATCATTGACAGGTGACGCTTTAGAGGTTATAAAGTCAATAGAATTTTCCGCCAACAGCTATCACATTGCATGGGAGGTATTATGTGAACGTTATGATAACTCAACGCTTATTATTCACAATCATGTAAAGGCTCTTTTTGAATTGGAACGTATTCAAAAGGAATCGGCACAACAATTAAGGAAATTATTAGATGATGTATGTAAACGTGTTAGAGCATTAGAAGCCTTAGAAGGGCCAGTCAACAATTGGGATACGTTATTAATTTATTTAATTGTCTCAAAACTAGATTTAAAAACTTCAGATCGATGGCAAGAGTACAAATTTAAAATCAAATTTCCAAAATTCAATGATTTAAAACTATTTTTGAGACAGCGCGCAGATTTACTAGAATGTAAATCGAATATGTTCGATTCACATGCTAAGAAAGTTTGGAAACCACAAACTACACGTGCACTATTGACAGAAAATCGAGATTGTCCAATATGCAAAGAAGAACATACATTAGGTTATTGTAAGGCATTTTTAAAGTTAAGTGTTAGCGATAGAACTGCAAAGGTCAAACAGTTAAAATTGTGCTTAAATTGTTTAAAGTCTGGTCATTTTTTGATGCAATGTCATTCTGGAGGTTGTAGAAAATGCAATCGAAAACACCACACTTTATTACATATTCAATACAAACCACAGCAGCACAATTCCATTACTGCACAGACCAATGAAAATAAACCCGAAGCAAATGACGCTAAAGAAAATCCAATAACCAATTGTAGTCATGCTAATCTAAAAACACAAGTCCTCTTAGCCACTGCTCTTGTACAAATTTTAGATGATAATCAGAAACCTCATATGGTCAAAGCTCTATTGGACCCTGGGTCCCAATCTAGTTTTATAACAAAGAAGTTATGTCAACGTTTATCATTAGAAACAATTAAAATTAATCATGCAGTAGGAGGAATAAATGAAAGTGTTTCAGTAATAAATGAAAAATGTAACGCTATGATTCAAACCCATTATAATAATTTTGAACTTGAAATTACCTTCTTCATTTTACCAATAATCACTGGAAATTTACCAACATTTGGATTTAACCAACAATATCTAAACATTCCTCCACACATACGTTTGGCAGATCCTGATTTTAATACTCCATCATCTATCGACCTACTCATTGGCGCAGACCACTTCTGGCAATTATTAAGTGTTGGACAGATAAGTTTGGGAAAAAATCTACCAACTCTCCAAAAAACAAGGCTAGGATGGATAGTATCTGGACAGATGTACAGCTTCCAAGAAAAACAAAAAACATACTGCAACTTGTCTGATAATTTAGGAATACAAAGGCAGCTTGAAAAGTTTTGGGAGATAGAAGAAACTCCAACTACATCTGCCAAATCAACAGAACAATTGAATATCGAGAACCATTTTGTTGAGAACTTCAAAATTGCGGACGATGGAAGATTTGTGGTATCTTTGCCATTGAAGGAGGAACCGGAGGTATTAGGAGACTCGCGGAGTCAAGCTGAATTAAGATTGCTTCTTTTGGAAAGAAAATTTAAACACAATCCAGCATTAAAACGAAGATATATAGAATTCTTAAAAGAATACGAAGATCTAGGACATATGGTTAAGGTAGACTCAGATCAGTCAACCTTTAAATATTATTTACCGCATCATGGTGTACTTCGAGAAGACCGACTAACAACGAAGTTACGTGTTGTTTTCGATGCTTCTGCAAAGACATCAAGTGGAAGGTCGTTAAATGATATTCAAATGGTTGGTCCTGTAATACAAAATGATTTATTTTCAATACTAGTGAGATTTAGAAAGCACCAATACGTCTTATCAGCAGACATTGAAAAAATGTATCGGCAAGTATTGATAAAAGAGGAACATTGGCCACTTCAACGCATCTTATGGCAGTCTGATGAGTTATTACCTATCGACACTTACGAATTGAAGACTGTAACATATGGCACTGCAGCAGCATCATTTCTTGCCATACGATCTCTGCATCAAGTCGGTTTGGATCTGAAAGATATTGAACCAAAAGTTGCAAATATAATCGAAAACGATTTTTACGTCGATGACCTTCTGAGTGGTTCAAATTCCAGAAAAGAAGCCAAATATATTATTGCTGCAGTTTCTGAACATTTGAAGAAACGAGGATTTATTTTAAGAAAATGGATTTCAAACGACCTAACCCTTTTTAACAGTGTGACCGATGATTCAACGTTAAAATATGAATTTGGAGCTCATGAAGAAACAAAAACTTTAGGTCTAACATGGCAATGCAGGAATGATCATCTGATTTACAAAATTATTAAACCGAAGACAGACAACGTTACAAAGAGGACAATTCTATCAACAATTGCTAAAATATTCGATCCTTTGGGACTTCTAACACCATGCATTACTGTAGCTAAAATAATTCTACAACAACTTTGGAAAGAAAAGTTATCATGGGACGAAGCTGTTCCACTTGAGCTACATACCAAGTTTATAAAATTTCAACAAGATCTTGAACAATTGAACGAGCTTCAAATACCCAGGAAAGTGATCAGTTCAGATGTACAAACCGTACAGTTACATGGGTTTTGTGATGCCTCGGAAAATGCATACGGCGCATGTATATATGTAAGATCCATAGATAGCAAGGAACGAGTACATGTGTATCTATTGTGCGCCAAAGGCAAAGTTGCTCCTTTAAAAACGCTCACCATACCTCGATTGGAATTAAACGGAGCGCTTATTTTATCCAGACTAATGCAAAAGGTTTCAAGCGCTTTAAAAGTAGACGTATCCAAGATTATATGTTGGACAGATTCCACTATAGTTTTAGCTTGGCTGAAATTGAATCCAAACAATCTGAAACCGTTTATATCAAATAGGGTGGCCGAAATACAGGATCTAACACAACAACACGAATGGCGACATGTGCGCACGCACGATAACCCTGCAGATCCTATTAGTCGAGGAACTAATCCACACGAACTATTGACTAGTTCAATTTGGTGGCATGGACCATGTTGGCTGATGGAAACAGAAAATGAATGGCCGGAATTACTAGTGGTCGAATGCAAAAACATACCAGAACAAAAACACACGTGCTTAACTATTAAAACACATGAATCATTTCTTTTTAATAGATTTTCTAATTTGCTCAAACTACAAAGAGTGATTGCTATTTGCCTTCGTTTTAAACATAATTGCCTACAGAAAACTAACCGCAAATTTGATTCAATTACTTCAAATGAAATGCATAATGCTTTATTAGTTTTAGCAAGAATCGCCCAACAAGCGAGTTTTCAGGATGAAATATTAACGCTAAAGAAAGAAAAGGAAATAAGTACTAAAAGCAAGCTCATAAGTTTAACCCCATTTCTTGACGAGTATAATGTATTAAGGGTCGGAGGTCGCCTCCAAAATACTGAGCTTTCTTATGATTCTAAACATCCTATTATATTATCAGGAAGCCATTATCTATCAAAATTAATTTTAGCTAATGAACATAAGCGCTTAGCCCACTCTGGAGTACAAATGCTTCTAGCTTCTACCAGGCAGCATTACTGGATCACAAATGCCAAGAACTTAGCTAAACGAGTCATACATGAATGTGTTATATGTTTTAGAGCGAAACCAAAAGGGTTCAATCCAGTAATGGGCAATCTGCCAAAGGAAAGAGTCACATGTACACAACCCTTTAACATAACCGGAGTAGATTATGCTGGTCCTTTAATGATAAAAGACCGTAAAGGGCGTGGCTGTAAACTTATAAAATGCTATTTAGCTGTTTTCGTTTGTTTTGTTACTAAAGCCCTTCATTTGGAATTAGTAACTGATCTTACAACTGCTTCGTTTTTGCTAGCTTTAAAACGTTTTATTTCTCGCCGTGGTATGCCAAGTAAAATCTATTCGGATAATGGTAAAAACTTTGTTGGTGCAAAAAATGAATTGAATGCTTTAGGTGAATTTCTAATTAATAACCATGAAATAATAATTGAAAATTGTTCCAACCTTTCAATAGAGTGGTGTTTCATTCCACCGTACGCACCACATTTTGGTGGATTGTGGGAGGCTGGGGTTAAGTCTGTAAAATTTCATTTCCTCAGAGTAGCTAGAAATTCAAATTTAACTTATGAGGAATTATGTACTCTCATGATACAAATTGAAGCTATACTTAATTCACGTCCTATCACTCCCATCTCACCTGATCCCAACGACCTGTCTTGCCTTACGCCTGCACATTTTCTAATTAGTCGCCCATTGACTCAATTTCCTGAAGCAGATCTAACAACTGTTGCTGACAATAGACTAAACGCCTATGAAAAGATCCAGAAAATGAGGCAACATTTTTGGATTCGTTGGCATAAGGAATACTTAAGTCAGTTACAACAACGTGCAAAATGGTCTCATACCACAGAAACCCTAGATGAAGGAGTAATGGTTATAGTGCGCGACGATAATTTACCTCCTTTAAAGTGGTCGCTTGGTAGAGTAGTGCGCGTACATCCCGGCAAGGACGGCATAAACCGTGTAGCAACTATAAAAACAGTTAACGGTATCATTAAACGAGCCTTTTCAAAGCTATGCATATTGCCAATAGAAGACAATAATTTAAATGAAGTTTAACCTTAAAAAAAGCTATATTTACGTAATTATTCTTATTTTCACTGTTGTATTTTTTAAATACCTAATGGTATTTCAAGGGCGGGGGTATGTAGAAATCTAGTGATGATAGCTCATTTTAGTATCCTAGTAACAGTATTATTATTGAACATCATAGAGACGAAAATATACGAGTAAAGAAAACACAAATTCCTGTCTCTCAATTTATTTGAATGTCTTTTTATGCGGAAGAAAAGTTAATCAAAACACAGGGTTTTGCGTTCTGATTTTGTGATAACCTTGTTAGGGGTAATGTTCTGTACATTTTGACGGCTCATTTGTGGGAGTTGGTTTGGTTTTTGCGCTAATTGTTTGTACCGCGTAATGGCGATTTTCTGTTCATTTATGATGAGCCAGACGCCGGTAGGTTGGCCTATTGGGTAATCCAACGTGCTGCATCGTTTGGTTATATCAGTTTTTACTTTTGTGGCCTCCCGGAGTAGCTGGAGAGATGTGCGCCCTTTTCATTTTTTTTTATGTCGCACTTCGTGTTGTGTGCAGACGCCCTGGTTGGATTTAATGTGAGATTTTACGTTTAATGGCGATCCAGCACTAGTTCAGGGGTTCCTGGTTAATTTCGTTAAATTTCGTAGTATAATTAATTAGTGGCGTAATTTTGGTTTAGTTCCGACCTGGCCAATAGAGCGCCAAGTGTCAAGAGTCGTAAACCATGCCCGTCCTCTCTCGGACAGTACATTTTTGACCGCGTAGCCCACCTGTTGCGTGCGCTACGATTGCTGCGTCATTCTGGTCTTTTCCTTCTGTCCAGTTTGAGATTCGGTGGATATCGCTTGATTTGGGAGCGAACCGATCTTCGAACGTCGCCGCTGTTGCGTTTATTTGAAGGAAGGGTCCATTTGGAGGTTGTATTTGCTGTTTGGAATCAACCTCGCGCATTTAATGCGGATTTTGTTGAATGACGGAAACGTTTGCGGTCAGAAAATTGGTATTAAGAGCCCTGACCACCTTGGGTACGTACTATTTGGATTTATCGGACATTTGCTTATGGAATTGGTTATTTTAGGCTGTTAGGTTAAGGTAGAGGACACCTAGTTGAGGTACCGGTCTGTGTACGATCTCGGTTTGGCTTCTGAACGAGAGTTGGCAGTCGTAGGACCTTCGGCACGGAGTATCGACGTCCATGGGCGGCCTGTGCTGCCAGCGACCGCACCGTCCGGCGAGGACAGCCGAGGAGAACAACGTGTCTCTAGGATCCTTTAATTGTCGAACCAGGTTAGCGTATCCGTCTCTGACTCCGTTTGAACCTTTTTTCGGAGCGAGACACTTTATTTTGCATCGGGACGTCGGCTGGTAGCTTTGTCGTTGAACGTCACCGACTCTGGTTCGTCCGAGAGTTGCGTAGACCGAGGCCTAACCTCACAATTTAGTTATCGGAAGGTTTTCTGGCCGCACTTTCCGATTTGACGATACCGTTGAACGTCACCGAGTCTGGTTCGTCAGAGAGTTGCGTAGACCGAGGCCTAACCTCACAATTTAGTTAACGGAAGGTTTTCTAACCGTACTTTCCGAGTTGATGACGGCGTTGAATCTTGTACGTCCGAGAGTTACGTAGACTGGGGCTTAACCTCGAATTTTATTGAACGGATACAATCCTAACCTCACATTCCGACTGGCCGTTGTTTATTTACCGGTGCTTGAAGGTTCGGAGTGTCGGAAAGCTACGTAACTCAGTGGAGTTCAACGTTGTCAACTTGTGTCACTGTTCTTCGCCTTCAGCGATTATTTTTATTAAACATTTTTTTATTTAAATCAATTTTGGTAACTTATTCAATCATCTTTGTAATCATTTATCAACGCTGGGGTTTTATTAAATTTATAGGGTTATTTGGGATGTTTTCCCACATGTATATGCTATCTCGAACAATTTGGCCAATTTGTTTACAGGTACGCGGGTTTAGTTTTATATTTGAGTACTTTTATTTCCGGCAATTTAGGAAATATTGCGGCGGCGTTGAGATCTGACCCGATAGTTATATTAGATGTCCGAGTTATGGTTGTGATTAGTTGTGATAGTAAATTTCTGTGATTTTATGAGTTGTATATGTAATCGTTTGGCTAAACTGTGGATAGATCACCTATGTATGTACACCGTTGGGACAAATAAACTGAGTGTACATTCCATCGTTGTTTCTCTGCCTGTGTTGATTTTATTTCAGCTCGCTTTTGCAGCCAAGCGTATTCGTTCGCAAGGGTTTTGACTGCATGGCGCCCGTTGTGACACCTTGTGGTTATTCCGTTGACCCACGCCCTCTACTTGGGTTAGCTGACGCACCCCGGACATACGATAAGCAGCAGGTAGGAGTTCCTCGAGTGGTTTTCCCCGTTGGATATTTTTTTGAATGAAATCAAGGTGTTACAAAATAATGTTTCCGCGTACAGCGTATTACCATGTATTACAACGGACATGGCTACACAAAAAGTAACTTTTACAAATATGTACTAAACACAATGGCTCAAAGTTAAACTTAACCACAACTCAAAGCATTTACCTAATATAAAATTATATAGGTACCGGCAATACCTACATAAAATATATAGATACTAAGTAAATGGAAAATAAATAGACTACCAATAGGCATTTGATTTTCACAAAATCAATAGACGAAGACGTAGAAGTAGATATTTGAGAAATAAGGTTCATTAGTAAGTTACAATAAGTAGGTAGACAATTTAAACATAGTTTTTTTACCAAAGACGTAGAAATAAAACAGGTGTATTATTTCACACAAACAAATTAGAGTTGGTACATTATCTTACAAGGTATGTAACAACGATGCTATTTTTATTTGATTACAAGTATGTATTATAATTTAATATTTATAACAATTTAATTATGAATTTAAGAATTAAATTACAGTATTATAACGTAATTTCTAGATTTTATATACCTATACGTAATTTACAGGTGTTTGTTAACAACAACAAAATTTATATAAATCCAGAATCGAAAATACCAAGTTTGTTTTAAATGAAATATTGACACCGCAAAAAAATTTAGCCAGGTCAATCGCGTTAGCAAACGAAGGTCAACCGCTATCTGTGTATTCATATGAGATGTTGTCAGGTCAGTTGCTCTTTTGCACAGTGCATTGTATATCTCCATTCTGTTAACAGGTAATCTCCTACTCCGAGCGCTATATACATAGCGATCAGTGATACATTTCGACATTACTTTTGTGTGATAGATAACGTATTAATTTATATGTATTAATTTAATTATTTTTAATTATTTAATGTATTAATTTAGAGGTAAGAATTTTGATTAAGATTTTATATGTTAAGATATTTGATGTGATCTACATATTTTTTATTAAAAAAAAACAAGGTACGCTGTTTGTTCAGTGTTGGTAGTTATTGCACCGCATATTTAAATTACAAAAAATTCCGACGTACAGTATACTCTCTCATTCCAGTATTTTACACTTTGTTCCGTTGTATTCAGTCATTCGCGTTAGCAAATGAAGGTCAACCACTATCTGTGTCTTCTATTACATGACTTCTTATAAGAATTGTTGCAGATATCACCAATATTACAATTAACATAGATTTAAATGTAAAATACATGCACAAAGTTAATATTACGTTTCTTTTCGAAGAAATAATAATAGTACTTCTTATTCACTTATGTTTGAGTCACTTATAGATTACTGGTCGCTATACTGTGTGTCCAGGGATAGGTGAAACGGCTGATATAAAAGGTACACATATTTCGATATTAATGTTCATTTTTGAGGTTCCGCCCTGCTTGGTTACAGACTAAATCGAACATATTTTCTATTTTTTAAAAACATGTGTCTTGACAGTGAATAAACAACGCCTTTTGTGGTAGGTAAAGTAAGTACTTTTTCTGTTTACAACGCCAACATCTTACTCAGAAGTTTTGTTCAGAACAAGATGCTATGTCTATATGCAAATGATCGGCGTAGTAGATAAAATAGCAAACAATGGGTGTTTACTATTTTCGTCAAAAGTACCTTTTACGGTTTTTTATGTCCAGATTCGGGTTTTT
>OZ030395.1:27525598-27844126 GCA_964023965.1 Melinopterus prodromus
TGTGTGTGTGTGTGTGTGTGTGTGTGTGTGTGTGTGTGTGTGTGTGTGTGTGTGTGTGTGTGTGTGTGTGTGTGTGTGTGTGTGTGTGTGTGTGTGTGTGTGTGTGTGTGTGTGTGTGTGTGTGTGTGTGTGTGTGTGTGTGTGTGTGTGTGTGTGTGTGTGTGTGTGTGTGTGTGTGTGTGTGTGTGTGTGTGTGTGTGTGTGTGTGTGTGTGTGTGTGTGTGTGTGTGTGTGTGTGTGTGTGTGTGTGTGTGTGTGTGTGTGTGTGTGTGTGTGTGTGTGTGTGTGTGTGTGTGTGTGTGTGTGTGTGTGTGTGTGTGTGTGTGTGTGTGTGTGTGTGTGTGTGTGTGTGTGTGTGTGTGTGTGTGTGTGTGTGTGTGTGTGTGTGTGTGTGTGTGTGTGTGTGTGTGTGTGTGTGTGTGTGTGTGTGTGTGTGTGTGTGTGTGTGTGTGTGTGTGTGTGTGTGTGTGTGTGTGTGTGTGTGTGTGTGTGTGTGTGTGTGTGTGTGTGTGTGTGTGTGTGTGTGTGTGTGTGTGTGTGTGTGTGTGTGTGTGTGTGTGTGTGTGTGTGTGTGTGTGTGTGTGTGTGTGTGTGTGTGTGTGTGTGTGTGTGTGTGTGTGTGTGTGTGTGTGTGTGTGTGTGTGTGTGTGTGTGTGTGTGTGTGTGTGTGTGTGTGTGTGTGTGTGTGTGTGTGTGTGTGTGTGTGTGTGTGTGTGTGTGTGTGTGTGTGTGTGTGTGTGTGTGTGTGTGTGTGTGTGTGTGTGTGTGTGTGTGTGTGTGTGTGTGTGTGTGTGTGTGTGTGTGTGTGTGTGTGTGTGTGTGTGTGTGTGTGTGTGTGTGTGTGTGTGTGTGTGTGTGTGTGTGTGTGTGTGTGTGTGTGTGTGTGTGTGTGTGTGTGTGTGTGTGTGTGTGTGTGTGTGTGTGTGTGTGTGTGTGTGTGTGTGTGTGTGTGTGTGTGTGTGTGTGTGTGTGTGTGTGTGTGTGTGTGTGTGTGTGTGTGTGTGTGTGTGTGTGTGTGTGTGTGTGTGTGTGTGTGTGTGTGTGTGTGTGTGTGTGTGTGTGTGTGTGTGTGTGTGTGTGTGTGTGTGTGTGTGTGTGTGTGTGTGTGTGTGTGTGTGTGTGTGTGTGTGTGTGTGTGTGTGTGTGTGTGTGTGTGTGTGTGTGTCTGTGTGTGTGTGTGTGTGTGTGTGTGTGTGTGTGTGTGTGTGTGTGTGTGTGTGTGTGTGTGTGTGTGTGTGTGTGTGTGTGTGTGTGTGTGTGTGTGTGTGTGTGTGTGTGTGTGTGTGTGTGTGTGTGTGTGTGTGTGTGTGTGTGTGTGTGTGTGTGTGTGTGTGTGTGTGTGTGTGTGTGTGTGTGTGTGTGTGTGTGTGTGTGTGTGTGTGTGTGTGTGTGTGTGTGTGTGTGTGTGTGTGTGTGTGTGTGTGTGTGTGTGTGTGTGTGTGTGTGTGTGTGTGTGTGTGTGTGTGTGTGTGTGTGTGTGTGTGTGTGTGTGTGTGTGTGTGTGTGTGTGTGTGTGTGTGTGTGTGTGTGTGTGTGTGTGTGTGTGTGTGTGTGTGTGTGTGTGTGTGTGTGTGTGTGTGTGTGTGTGTGTGTGTGTGTGTGTGTGTGTGTGTGTGTGTGTGTGTGTGTGTGTGTGTGTGTGTGTGTGTGTGTGTGTGTGTGTGTGTGTGTGTGTGTGTGTGTGTGTGTGTGTGTGTGTGTGTGTGTGTGTGTGTGTGTGTGTGTGTGTGTGTGTGTGTGTGTGTGTGTGTGTGTGTGTGTGTGTGTGTGTGTGTGTGTGTGTGTGTGTGTGTGTGTGTGTGTGTGTGTGTGTGTGTGTGTGTGTGTGTGTGTGTGTGTGTGTGTGTGTGTGTGTGTGTGTGTGTGTGTGTGTGTGTGTGTGTGTGTGTGTGTGTGTGTGTGTCTGTGTCTGTGTAAACGATTTTTGTGGCGACGATTCCGGAGAAACTACTAAAGGTATCGCGACGAAAGTTCATATTTAGAAGTTTTATGACCAAACTTAGAGCTGGTTCAAAAGGGTCCAAAGGAACCGGCTATTTACTCTTAGCATTTTTCAACGATTTTGCAAATGAGCCGTCATTTCTGTAATTTCATCAAAATAGATAAATAATAAATTAAAGTAGAGGAAGTTTTGTATAATTTATGTCTATAACATTTAATGGTAAAATTAATAGTTTAGCTGCAGGAGCAAATTCTATTTGATCGAAATCGTGTCTACATTAATACTAGGTGCCCAGGATATTTTGAAGTTTTTGACAGTATTTGGAACGTCAGCGTTTGCGAAACGTCAATTCAACACGCAAATGCATGGAGAATTGCCATGAGGAGCTAGGTGAAACAATATTGAAAAACAATATTTCGAGTGCGGATAGCAATGTTATGTTTTCGCGAATAAATATACAAGAAAGATTGTAAGACGGTATGTTAACCTTAAAACTTATTTGGAATATTGAGCATAATTCTTTATGAACTTTTGTAGTTAGCACTGAAGACGGCGTAAAACTCGAAAATATAGTCTGCTAGAAGCCAATATAATATATTAATCATCAGAACCAGAACCTTTTTACTTTATCATCCGTAGTATGACAACACTCCATATTTAGAAGCTTTCTGTTGAACCAAGGGTCCAAAGGAACTGGCGTTTTAGTCTTAGCATTTTTGAAAGATATTGCAAATAAGCCGCTATATCTGGAATCTCGTCGAAATAGTTAAATAATAAATTAAAGTAGAGGAAATCTGAATAATTTATGACTATGAAATTTTTTGGTAAAATTAATAGTTTAGCTACTTGAGCAAATTCTATTTCATTGAGATCGCTCGTACAGCATATAAACTAGTTAGCCAGGATTTGTCAGATATTGTGATTCTAATGACAGTAGGTAGTGTCAAATGCTGATGTTGTGTGTGTGTACCCGTTTTTTGTGGAGACGGTTCCGGGGAAACTACTAAAGGAATCGGGACGAAAGTTCATATTTAGAAGTTTCATGACTAAACTTAGAGCTGAAAAGCTTTTGGTTCAAAAGGGTCCAAAGGAACGGGCTATTTACTCCTAGCATTTTTCAACGATTTTGCAATTGAGCCGCTATTTCTGTAATTTCGTCAAAATAGTTAAATAATAAATTAAAGCAGAGGAAATTTTGAATAATTTATGCTTATGACAAGAGCAAATTCTATTTGATCGAGATCGGTCGCATCTGCATTGATATGAAACTACATAGTAGCCAGGATTTTGACAAATATTTTTTTGTGCTGTCACCACAGAAATGTCTATGGCTGTCACACTCGAAAACAGCTGATTCCTTCAGAGGTTGGGGAGCCGCTATGGAACGTTGTACAAAAAAAGTACAAAATTCAAATAAAATAAGATCACAAATTTGATTGTTTGTTGATAAGAGATATCAACCCGTTGTTATATCTAATTGTAAAAACGATAAATTGAGAAAATTGTAAATAAAGTATAGCGATGAGTGTAATTATATTCTAGTATGTTGGTACGGATGTGACATGAACGAATATAAATCTGTCAGAATTTGAATTAGCTTTTTAAACTTGACGTTTCGTAGAAGTGGTATCAACCTAACATTTCCTGTACAGAAATATAACCATTTTTGATTTTTTATAAATACGTTTCATTCTCAAGAAGCAACACAAAAAACGTTGATGTCACTCCTGCCGAAAACTATATAGCGCGACTCGCTCACATGCGACGGCGACGCTCCGCCATCGGTGACGCGCCGCGTCACCGCTCGTCGCCCTATTCCGTACTTTCGGCACTTGTTTGATAAATAACTATTATTCTGACAGTATGTAGTGTCAAATGCTGATGCTTTGACATTACCTACTATTGATACTATTGACTATCAAAATATCTGTCAAATCCTGGCTAACTAGTTTAATTTTAATGCAGATACGATCTCAATCAAATAGATTCACATGCAGCTAAACTATTAATTTTATATTTTGTATGATAAAGCCTGGCCACATCAGATTTTTTAGGTTTTATTGGTAAATAACACAAAAAAAGATTAAACAAGTTTCAGTATAACGAAGTATCTATTTAAAAAACTAAATACCAAACACTAAATATCAAATATATTAAATATTAAAAATAACTAAACACAGCTATATAAATATCATCAAATATTTTGTGCTACATATTTAATACGCAAATATTAATATAATAAGGTAGTATAATCTAAACTCCACATTACGCTTCCTGTGAGCGTCCAGTGGACGCTCGGTGGACGTCCTTTCTGCATCCGTTTGTCACAACATTGGACATCCATCAAGCACGTTCCGTCCTGTGTGCAGTGTGGACGTCCAAAAGTGGACTATTTTTGGAAATTGTAGTTCAATAAACACCGTTAATTCTCGAAAACAACGTATTTATTTCTTACATAAAATAACAGTAAAGGTGTATTTTGTTGTTGTGTGTTTTCTTGGCCCGTTCATTGCAATGCCGAAGCCATTTCGCAACTGCCACCTCTGCGTCTTTCTTGAACTATTTGCAAACACTTTGAGAGCTGCTTCTGGAAAAGATAATATGAGATTAGAAGTATTCACAAAATAAATGAAGTTAGATAGGTACTACCTTTTTAGCAGTCGTTCAATGTAAGTGAAGAGAATTTTGATTTCTTCAGGCGTCCAGAGTAGCTGCAATTTGAAGCAAATCTATTCGTTATTTGTATCTGTACATATGTACACTAGTTCGTAAACATCTTTCCCCCCTGACGTGGCCACATCCCTTACCTGTAATATATCAAGATTTAAAAGTACCGACCGAGAATGTGATCTTACAGCAGAATTCATTTGCAGAATTCAGTGCTGTAAATCTTTATCACTGTCTACTGGGAGATTTAAGACAGTACTGAGATTCTTTTGGTCCATTTTCCTTTTTATTTTGGTTATATCCTCCCCTAGATCTGTTATAGTACTTTGGAGGATATTTTGTTTTCATATTATTTGCTTCAAGTATCCTATAATATAAATAGCGATGGTTTGAATAGTTTATTGTATAAGCTTACCAGTCATCTGCTGCAGTTCTGTCGTACTATGGCCTGATAAAATATTTTCTGTATTATTATTATTTGTAGTTGCTGAAACCATGGCTGTCCCAACATGTTTGTCTCTATCTTTTTCTTTTGGGTACAGATTCCTTTGTATCTTCTTTTCAACCCCTACGACAAAGCAGACTGATTGGAAATTTATGTTAAAGTGTGGATTAGACAATGGAATAAAAATTTTATATTATATTAAATCACAAGTGTTTCTCAAGTTACCTTTATATTTAGGTGGAACTGACAATGCACTGCGGGCATCAGCATCATCTGACTCGCTAAGTTCGAAAGATGCTAATCTTGGCGCCAAAAATGGCGTCTGATCCACAACATGTTGGTATCAACCGTTCACCTAACTTGAAAGTCAGCAGATTTGTACTAATCCGTTACTTTACAGTTACCTACTAACCGGAGTGACCTGCTGAATGCAACCAATGATACCACTGTTGTTATGATACCATTAGTAAAACAAATCCAAATATATCTAGTTTATTACGAAGAATATCAGCTTGTACCCGTACAACTGGCTTTTCAGATTCATGTATAGACATTTATATTATTACTCCGTCTCCTAACCTCTAATGATTAAAATCGAGAAAATTATCAGTCCGTGTCGCTTTTTCTAGTGAAAATTGCATAGCACCTGCTCTGCTTTCGTTAAATCTATACAAACTTCACTAAATGCGGCAACTTGGACACTTTTACCTGCGTTGCGTCGCATCGCGTAACAACATTGGATTTTGACAATCTCGGCCAACATATGTAGCAAAGTTATCGCGCTTATATGAAACATCGCAATTTTCTTCAGTTTTCTCACCTTTCTGGCCAAAATATCCCGATTGCGGCGATATATTTACCCGTCAACGTCAGGTAACCTATAAAGTGCACTACCTACACGTATCGCAAACATGCAACTGTCAAGGCGTAGGTGCACAACATTTTTCAAAATTTACATCTCTTGACTTGTCACCATGTTAACAATTGAAATAGAAAATCGTGTTTCTTTAATGGTGCATTGAACCGTAATATTTAACCCACATTTTTTGAAGGAGACGTGAAATCACCGATAGTTTAAAAAAAAATAGCTTTACACCCCATTCAGTAGTCGAAATTATAAGAACCTTCTCGAGTATACCAGGGGTCAATGTAGAACATCTTGACCTAGCATAATGACGGCCACATCGCTTAAATTTCCATCGATCTTACTCTAAACATTTAAAACAAAAAATCAAATGAAACACTACTTTGATTGGTTGAAATTACTGAAAGCTCCGAACAGATCAGCTTTTAACATCTTTGCCACCACTGGGAGTTGTTTTTCTGAAATCGGGAAGTTTCAACATTGATTTCAAAAAATCAAATGAAACACTACTTTGGTTGGTTGAAATTACTGAAAGCTCCGAACAGATCAGATTTTAACGTCTTTGCCACCACTGGGAGTAGTTTTTCAGAAATCAGGAAGTTGCAACATTGATTTCCAAACTGTTATTATAACTAACGAGTTTGATGTATTTCGCCATGAGCGAACACATTACAATTAATAATGTATAAAAGTGTGCTAGGTATAATAACATTATTGATTTTAGACCCAAAGCAATTTATTTTTTGTGATCCCCGTACTTCTTCCTAGGCGATAGACTGTAGGGCTGTAGCCTGTACGCCACAAGTCACAACCCTCGCTTTTTAGGGAGTTTTTGCTAAAATTACGGGAGTGAAGTCAAGTGTAAATTGTAATGGAAATTGTTTTGTGTTGAGTCATTCCTCTTGTGTATAATGCCAATGGCAAAGCAACGGATCCTTGCTAAAAGTTAGAGTGTTAACATCAAGGTCGGTTGTATATCACCCACAATTTTTACTTTTACAACGCAGTACATGAAATTATTATAATGAGCGAAGTCGATGTTTCTACAAAACACATGGAAATCGCTGATGTCAGGCAAAAGCGGTAAGTAATGATTTGTCTAATGAATTATCTCTATTGTTTAAATGAATTATTGACATCATGTAATAACATACACGAATTCACATATCATACCGTTCGATCACATCTAGAATAATGTAGGAAGATATCAGTGATTGCAGAGCGGTAGGAGTAAGTTTATCTATTTACAAGGAATTCAGTGCATTTTTTAATTTGAACTAACATCAAACATGGCAGTGTAACCATGGCTAACTTTTGTTTTTCTTATGGGCGCCATGTTGAATTTTCGCATTTTCCGATAGTCGTGTTTTTTCTCATTTCCGCAATGTATAACATGTTACCATTATTTTTTAAACTAATGGTGTAATAACCAAAAAAATTTCAAAATTTCAGGTACCCAACTGGAGCTTGGTTACAGACCGCCGGAGTCAAGCAACGCCAACAAAATGCACTTGGATCAAGCGGCGCCCTCAGCGTTAGGTTTGCTATTTAACCAAATAAACCTTAATTGTGGTTGATTGTGGATGTAAAATGCCGTTTACCAATAACAAAAGCGCGATATAGTTAAGAGTTTAATTGAACTTTGACATTTTCCGAGAGTCGTGTCTTTCTCATTTTCGAAATGTTGGCATTATTTTTTAAAACAATGGTTTAATTATAAAAAAAAAACACGTTCTTCTTTTCTTGTTGTTTCTCGTGCTTATCAAGTAACCAACTGCAGCTTGGTTACAGACCGCCGGCGCCGGATTCACCAAGAGTGCCTTGGATTAAAAACATTCACATTGAGAGTAAGTTTATGCAACACTAGTTGACATTTAGACCGAATAGATAGGAAGGAAACCGAAATCGGTAGCCTAGCTAATTTGGTAGACAAATGAAACCAGTGGATTAATAAAACTGGTAGATTAGTGTTGTTTTCCCAATTTGTTTACCCTACTCGCGGTAAGGCGGTAGTAACTCGACTTTGCGATAGAGTAGATTGATTATGTGGTAGATCGCTTTTTGACTAAATCCTCTAGTTATGTAGACCTCCATGGATAAATGGATAATGGTTTCAAAATCACTCCTCGGTCTGCTCGTATGTTCTGACAGATTGCATATGATCATGATATTATTGTCAATTGTGTTATAGCTTTTAATCTCTATTTTGTAAAATTGTAGTACTTATCAAAACAAACGCCTTTAATATGGACAGGTTTGTTGAGAAATAGAAAGCTGCTACTAACGTCACAGCACAGTTAGTATAAAGCTCATAGCTTAAAATTGGATTGGATATCGATGTTAGTGGCAGTGGGGTGTTAAGATCCTAGATATAAAATTGATGCACAAAAGAAATTGCTCCTTAGCCAATAGATCAAAATTTCAAATGGAGATTTTCAAGGCGTAGGTGCACAACATTTTTTAAAATTTACATTTCTTGACTTGTCACCATGTTGACAATTGAAATAGAAAATCGTGTTTGTTTAATGGTGCATTGAACCGTAATATTTAACCCACATTTTTTTTAAGGAGACGTGATATCACCGATACTTAAAAAAACAATGGCTTACACCCCATTCAGTAGTCGAAATTATAATAACGTTCTGGAGTATACCAGGGGTCATTGTAGAACATCTTAACCGAGCATAAAGACGGCCATATCGCTTAAATTTCCATCGATCTTACTCTAAACATAAAAACACAAAAAAATCAAATGAAACAGTAGTAATTTTTCAGAAATCGGGAATTTCAACATTGATTTCCAGTTGTTATAACATTCGTAGTTTAATGTATGCCCGTATATTGGATTTTCTTTAAATTGTATATGGCCGCAAAAAAGATTGACAAATGAAATCCCTGTTCATTGTCTACATTATGTAACAGTTTGTCTGTAAGCAAGAAGGCCTGTTTCTAGTTTCTGTTTAAGTAGCTTGAAAAATATTGATTGCTCTGCGCTGAATTAACTTTTACATAAGCTTTCTTTGGTTAGAAAAGCGCTTTCAGTTTGCTTAAACTAATAATGTTGCTATATAGTGTGTCCGGTCAAAAGAATGTGATTATACCTAATTTAATATTTAATGCCTCCTAATATTTTGAAATACTTTTGCAAATAATATTTTGGCATAGCTTTTAAGATAAAAATACTTTAGCTAATGTCATTTTTATCTTTTTGGCAAGATAAGAACAGCCTGTATATGCAATGGCAAACGTGATTACAATTTCGTATTTGATCACCTATAATATTTCTAACTACTTTATCAAATATCATATTTACATACCTTTGAACATAAAGCTACTTTATTCCTAAGAGTTTGTTATATATTTGGTAATACCCGGTACATGCAAACAGATAATATATCTGCGTTTTGGTTTAAGACAAAAGAAGAATTAAATCAGAAGCTTATATGAAGAATACAAACCTTCTGAAAAGGTCATATTTTAATTTTGTCCCATTAGTGTTGTCAAAGTTTCTACCGGACACGGTGTAATATCTATATGCTGCCCATATAATTTTTAATTTGTGATAAATAATTATAGTTAATTTCAAAATCGATTTATACTGTTATTCTAAACTAGGAAACACCTGTTTTTATTATTTCCATTTTTTAGATGCACCTAAATTCATTTTCTTGTATGTGATTCGTATTATAAATTCGTATTACGTGTTGTAATTTAAATGCCCTCATGTATATTATGATAAAAAATAAACAAAGCATTAAAAACACAATATGTAACTTAAACAAATTATATGAAGCTTTAAAAAAAAAAAAAACTCCTATCGGGATTTGTACCGCAGCTATTCCTGTCGAAAAATCAAAAGATCGGCACCTTACACCTCTCGGCCATGGCACTAATTGGCGAGTGTTAGAATTTCACATATATTACCTCCGTCTCCTAACCTCTAATGATTAAAATCGAGAAAATTATCTGTCCGTGTCGCTTTTTCTATTGAAAATTGCATAGCACATGCTTTCCTTTCATTAAATCTATACAAACTTCACTAAATGTGGCAACTTGGACACTTTTACCTGCGTTGCGTCGCATCGCGTAACAATTGGATTTGACGATCTCAGCCAACATATGTAGCAAAGTTATCGCGCGTATATAAAACATCGCGAGTTTTCTCAGCTTTCCGGCCAAAATACCCCGATTGCGGCGATATATTTACCCGTCAACGCCAGGTAACCTATAAAATGCACTACCTATATACGTATGAACGCAAACATGCAACTGTAAGTTTTGACAAATTAATTTGACGTTTCTCCGAGCGCCAGAGTCTGACGTCACACGACCGTCCGCCATACTTGCTATAGGGGATCTGCACGACTCCATTCGGGGGAGTTTTTGGGGCACACGCGTGTCGGTGAGCGTTTCCAAAATACATTCACCTCCACCGGAAAAGAACAACGCGTATTTTGAGGGGTCCGGCTTCGCCGTGCGTGCTCTCCGTTCGGAGGAGATAGATCAGAAAGTTTGGGCTGGCGACGCCGCTTCGCAATTATAAAATAGGATAAATTCCTTTTTTTGGGATGATACGGCTCAAATAAAAGGGTTTTCTTTGTTAGACCTTTTTTTTATTTATCCAATATTTCGCCAAATCTTGTTGGCTTCCTCAGGAACTAAAAACACAATTACAAACAACAGAACAATCTAAAAACGGATTGTACATACCTAATAAATGGTCGTTCCGATGTCCACAGCCGTCAGTTTAGTTTGAATGTCCGTAACCGCTGTGTGTGCGTTGTGTGTAGTTGGTTAACATGTTGTTAAAGTCCATGCTTGTCGCTGTGTTTTAAGACCATTTATTACGTATGTACAATCCGTTTTTAGAATGTTCTGTTGTTTGTAATTGTGTTTTTAGTTCCTGAGGAAGCCAACAAGATTTGGCGAAATATTGGATAAATAAAAAAAAGGTCTAACAAAGAACACCCTTTTATTTGAGCCGTATCATCCCAAAAAAAGAAATTTATTAGTGTACAATCTTCGGCAAAAAAGTTTCACTTGGATTTGTTATTATAACGTTCGTAGTTTAATATATGCCCATATATTAGATTTTCTTTCAATTGTATATGACCGCAAAAAAGATGGACAAATGAAATCTCTGTTCATTGTCTACATTATGTAACAGCTTGTCTGTAAGCACGAAGGCCTGTTTCTAGTTTCTGTTTCAGTAGCTTGAAAAATATTGATTGCTCTGCGCTGAATTAATTTTTGCATAAGTTTTATTTGGTTAGCAAAGCGCTTTCAGTTTGCTTAAACTAATAATGTTGCTATATACTGTGTCCGGTCAAAAGAATGTGATTATACCTAATTTCATATTTAATGCCTCCTAATATTTTGAAATAGTTTTGCAAATAATATTTTGGCATAGCTTTTAAGATACCAGTACTTTAGCTAATGTCATTTTTATCTTTTTGACAAGATAAAAACAGCCTGTATATGCAATGGCAAACGTGATTATAATTTCGTATTTGATCACCTATAATATTTCTAACTACTTTTATCAAATATCATATTTACATACCTTTGAACATAAAGCTACTCTATTCCAAAGAGTTTGTTATGTATTTGGTAATACCCGGTAGATGCAAGCAGATAATATATTTGCGTTTTAGGTTCAAGACAAAAGAAGAATTAAATCAGAAGCTTATATAAAGAATAAAATTTTCTGAAAAGGTAATATTTTAATTTTGTCCCATTAGTGTTGTCAAACTTCTACCAGGCACGGTATAATATCTATAGCTGCCCATATAATTTTTAAATAGTGATAAATAATTATAGTTAATTTCAAAATCGATTTATACCTACTGTAATTCTAAATTAGGAAACACCTGTTTTTATTATTTCCATTTTTTAGATGCACCTAAATTGATTTTATGGTATGTGATTCGTATTATAAATTCGTATTACGTGTTGTAATTTAAATGACCTCCTGTATATTATGATAAAAAATAAACAAAGCATTAAAAACACAATATGTATCTTAAAGAAATTATATGAAGTATTAAAAAAAAACTAAAACTCCCATCGAGATTTGAACCGCAGCTATTCCTGTCGAAAAATCAAAAGATCGGCACCTTCGACCCCTCGGCCATGGCACTAATTAGCGAAGTGTTAGAATTTCACGTATATTACGTCCGTCTCCTAACCTCTAATGATTAAAATCGAGAAAATTATCTGCCCGTGTCGTTTTTTGTAGTGAAAATTGCATAGCACCTGCTTTGCTTTCGTTAAATCTATACAAACTTTACTATATGTGGCAACTTGGACACTTTTACCTACGTTGCGTCGCATCGCGTAACAACATTGGATTTTGACGATCTCGGCCAACATATGTAGCAAAGTTATCGCGCTTATATGAAACATCGCAATTTTCCTCAGTTTTCTCAGCTTTCCGGCCAAAATATCCCGATTCGGGTGATATATTTACCCGTCAACGTCAGGTAACCTATAAAATGCACTACATACACGTATGAACGCAAACATGCAACTGTAAGTTTTGACAAATTAATTTGACGTTTCTCCGAGCGCCAGACTCTGACGTCACACGACCGTCCGCCATACTTGCTATAGGGGATCTGCACGACTCCATTCGGGGGCGTTTTTGGGGCACAGGCGCGTCGGTGAGCGTTTCCAAAATACATTCACCTCACCGGAAAAGAACGACGCGTATTTTGAGGGGTCTGGCTTCGCTGTGCGTGCTCTCCGTTCCGAGGAGATAGATCAGAAAGTTTGGGCTGGCGGCGCCGCTTCACAATTATAAAATAGGACAAGACAAGCGATATCGGTTACAATTACTAAACAACTAATTTTATCAAATATTATATTTACATAACTTTGAACATAAAGCTACTTTATTCCTAAGAGTTTGTTATATATTTGGTAATACCCGGTACATGCAAGCAGATAATATATTTGAGTTTTAGGTTTAAGACAAAAGAAGAATTAAATCTGATTAGAAGCTTATTAGAATCTGATTAGAAGCTTATATGAAGAATACAATTTTCTGAAAAGGTAGTATTTTAATTTTGTCCCATTAGTGTTGTCAAACTTTCTACCGGACACGGTATAATATCTATATACTGCCTATATAATTTTTAATTAGCGATAAATAATTATAGTTTAATCAAAATCGATTTATACTGTTTTCTAAATTAGGAAACACCTGTTTTTATTATTTCCATTTTTTAGATGCACCTAAATTCATTTTCTTGTATGTGATTCGTATTATAAATTCGTATTACGTGTTGTAATTTAAATGATAATATGCAGGAGTATTATGATAAAAAATAAACAAAGCATTAAAAACACAATATGTACCTTAAACAAATTATATGAAACATCAAAAAATAAAATAAAAAAAACTCCTCCCATCGGAACTTGAACCGCAGCTATTGATGTCGAAAAATCAAAAGATCGGCACCTTACACCACTCGGCCATGGCACTAATTGGCGAAGTGTTAGAATTTCACGTATATTACCTCCGTCTCCTAACCTCTAATGATTAAAATGGAGTAAATTATCTGCCCGTGTCGTTAGCACCTGCCTTGCTTTCGTTAAATCTATACAAACTTCACTAAATGTGGCAACTTGGACACTTTTACCTGCGTTGCGTCGCATCGCCTAACAACATTAGATTTTGACGATCTCGGCCAACGTATGTATCAAAGTTATCGCGGTTATATGAAACATCGCAATTTTCGTCAGTTTTCTCAGCTTTCCGGCCAAAATATCCCGATTCGGGTGACATATTTACCCGTCAACGTCAGGTAACCTATAAAATGCACTAGATACACGTATGAACGCAAACATGCAACTGTAAGTTTTGACAAATTAATTTGACGTTTCTCCGAGCCTCAGACTCTGACGTCACACGACCGTCCGCCATACTTGCAATAGGGGATCTGCACGACTCCATTCGGGGGCGTTTTTTGGGGCACACGCGCGTCGATGAGCGTTTCCAAAATACATTCACCTCCACCGGAAAAGAACGACGCGTATTTTGAGGGGTCCGGCTTCGCCGTGCGTGCTCTCCGGTCGGAGGAGATAGCTCAGAAAGTTTGGGCTGGCGGCGCCGCTTCGCAATTATAATATAAGACTAGTGACCCCTTAGATCGCTGAGATGTGTAGGTCGCTGTTACGTGTAGAACGCCGAAATTGGTAGATAGCCGAAATAGGTTGATCGCTAAAATCGGTAGAATGATGTAATATGTAGATTCCCGAAGCGTACGAAGAATAGTGAGTTCGATAGACCGCCGAAGTTGCGGCGCTCTATCGAACTCACACGAACTCGGCGGTCTAGCAAAAAATCGGCGATCGCTAATGTTGGTAGACGGCAGATATCTTGTAAAATAAGGTCTTGTAAATTGGATAGCCGTCTAAAAGTAACCAAAAAACTATGAGCGCGATACTTAAGTAGGCGTTTATGATTCGCAATCGTTTATTTGGACACTCCTCGCTGCGCTTGTCGTACGCCAATTGAATTTTTATACAATGTAGATAACAATGTATTACTATCTGGTTTGGTTTTATAATAGACTTACTGTGGCACATCTTTTTTTCAGTTTCATAATAAAAAGTGCAGGTAAACACTCCAACCACACTTTATAAGATTGTCAAAACAAATACTTACTCTTACTCTTACTTACTCTTATTGTGATACCGTTTTCAGTGTCATAATGATACCATATGAAAAATGTCTAAATTTATCGTATATAGAGCACGGAATTATTTCATATGCGTAGGTACTTCTCGCTGCGTTCGTCGTGCGCCAACCTACTCATGCGCCAATTTCGGTATTAAAAACTTATTTGTATGATGTATAACTTTTCATTTTGGTTTCATAATGGACTTACTGTCATTCTGTTTTCTGTGTCATATTAAAAACCGTTGGTAACCATTGTTACAACTATGAATATATTCTAACCCCCAATGCCTAAATTTGGCGAACGAACGCTTTGGTTCAGTTGGGCACTCCTCGCTGCGCTCGTCGTGCTCCAAACAACTTGTACGCCAATTAAACTATTATAAAATATATGATAATGTTTTCAGTTTTATAGTGAAAGCCGTAAATATTTTAACCACAATTTTTGAATTTGACGTATAGACGCATTGCTTCACATCAGTACTGCTCGCTGAACTCGTCGTGAGCCAAGGTAGATCAAATGCATAGAAAATGGTGCTATACAGGCAGGTAGTAAATATTAAATAAATTAAAAATTACGGCAACAATCTGGATTTGAGCAACGCCGTTGGTTAGAGTTAGAGTTGGTTAGAGTATTGTGCTAGCGACGCAATGTCCCTGTCATCTTTAATATGATCAGAAAGAAAAGAATTTTAAAAAACCTTCACATAACGAAATAATTTTTTTTTATTAAATTTAGGCCTCTTTCGGGAAAGTTTACTTTCATTTGGGTAATTTTTTTGTGGTCAATAGGAGCAACTTTTTATCAACTTGCAAATTTTGATTTTCCAAAAAATCAGCTTATGGTAAATGATGTTTTTAATGAAACACACATTAATTGGTCTAATACACTGATCCTACCATGCACGTAAATTAAATACAATTTAAAAGAAATGTAATTTAGAAGTCGTAGATTAGGACACGCCGTTGTTGACTTGTACATAATGGATATAATACACTACTATAATTATACACTCGCGTATAGCTCGTGTATAAACTGCGCATTATCTGTTACATTATTGTGAAAAAAAGGTTATTATTTATTCGCAATTTACTTAATTAATTGAATGATTATTCTTATAAAGTTTTAAAAGAATTTTAAAAACATGAAACTTTAAACAGTGGCCCGTCCTGGATTTGTTTATTTGTTTGGGCTTATTTTGATACCGTTTTCACTGTCATAATGAATGTCCATATGAAAAATGTCTAAATTTGTCGTATGGAGTTCAAATGGGCACTTCTCACTCATCGTGTGCCAACCTACTTATACGCCAATTTAATATGCTAATTTAATTTAAAACCTGTTAGGGGTTTTTGAGATTGATTTTTTCCAAATAAAAAAAAAGTTTATTTTTTGGAAAGTTGTTTTGATAATTTGGCATTACTATGGGTTATGACTGCATATGTATATAAAAGTTTTTAAAAATAATATGGAAAGAAATATAAACGTGTAACTGAAATGTATTTTATTTAATTTTTATTTTTTTATAAAATACGTTAACAATTTAACTATTGACGCTAAAGTAGTACAATAATTTTAAACAAATCCTAATTATTATTCCAATGACTTTCGAATTATAACTGATTGTTTTACTTTAGAATATAGAAATAGTCTCCATGAGAAATGTTTTAACATTATTTATAAATAATCACATGCTTCAAAATTAACTCAGCACAACATTACAAAAGCCCTAAAAATTAATAAACATGCATGTCATAAAAAATATTAGATATTTACATATCTAGTCATAATAAGCCTAAATATTATATTACTATTATATTATACAGCGTGTTGCACTTTTTCCCCGCAAAACTCTTTCGGATAGTAAATGTCACACCAAGTATAATATAGACTTATTGGTTTTCGTTATTCCACATGAAATAATTAAACGGCTCTAAGGTTCTAGTTTCTTTACGAATTGAAAAACCCAATAAGTCGACATGATACTTTTTATTCAAAATGACATTTACTTGTAGACAAAAAATCTTTAAAAAGATTCATATGTAGTTTGTTTCTTCCTTCAATTGTATAATTAGTTGATTTTGAATATTTTCAATTTTAAACTTAAATTAATTTACCTTCATTGTTGTTATCGGTATTGATTGTGTTGTTTCTTCGTTTCCACATTGTTTGATATGTATTTTATTGTATATTTTTCTTTATTTTGACGCTATTTCAAGTGGCTGTAACCTTTTAAGGATTTGAAAAACAATTAGGTCTATATGAAAAGTTTTAGTGAATAAGAAGATTCATATAAACTAATTTGTGTTTTCCAATCCTTAATAAGTAACAGTCATTTGAAATAACAACTAAACATAATAAAATAGAGAAAAATACATATCAAAGAATCCAAACACGAAGAAAAAAAATACAGTCAATACCTGTAAAATTATAAAATTTAAAAAATACTTGTAAACGTGCAAATTTTGTATTTGCAGTTTGTACCTTTGAGGGCGTTTGGCCATGTCCATCGTATACCCAACTGCTTTCGCAATTTAAATGTTTTTCTTTCTTCTCGGGTTCCTTGTGCAGTGCGGTGTCGGCTATGCTTCCTCTATTATGTTATCGGTAAATTTTCTTGGTTGACCTTCAAACTAAAACAAAATAAAGATTAATTTTGGAAATGTTTGATTAAAAAAGTAACCATGACTTGCGTGCCAGTGGTTTTTCTGTGCAGTACAATTACCAATATAATTACCACAGTTTGTAGATAAGGATAATCGTATTCATGATGAAGACATAATTCCTAGCATAATACACTATGGTTATATCGCTATCTGCATTTCTGCTTACCTTTGTTTTATCTCAAGTAAATCATCTTTCTTCCTGACCCGACACACAAAATATGGTTAGTTAATAGCCACAGTCTCGAAGAAAAGGCTCATCCCTATAGAAAATGCATCCCAGACGTTGAATACCAAATGATTAATGTTTTGTGTCCGCATCATATGTCAGTCTTCGATCACCAGTTTAATCATGTCACCGAAAATCTTCAAATTTAACAGCACAACCTCTCTCGCAATATCTGTAGCCTAGAAGCACACAAAAAACAATTAATTAAAGAATAATATACAAAACGTTAAATTATATACTTACCAACATCATGAAATTGTGGTTTAATCAAATCCTGGCACTGTCACGTTGATTGTAAACAGAGAATTGGAGAGAACTTAGCTCCGAGCACTCGACGAACACATAATGCCGATCCTGCTGACATCTCTAAGCGAAACAAATGCTGTATTTTGCCAATTTCGAAATATAATGTAAAAAGGTGGTCAAAATGCACTATGATCAGTCATAGCTCCATTTCTTTCCTTGAATAGAACCTAAATTATCAAATAAAATTCAAATGACAGCTACAAATTACATCACCCTGTGGTCAAAGCCACGCCGTTTCTCCGGCAGATGGCGTTACAGTAGATGCACCGTCAAACTGTCAACAATTTATGACACGTATTTTTCACTTTCAATATAAGTAAAATTCACTTTTCGATTGCGCTTTCTTCCTTTCTGGCCCTCTTTGGCTGTATAGTTGCCACTTACCGCTAGTGTTTCTGATCCCGACGCGCAACAAATGTATGTACAGTGTACACACGTACCTACACAGATATGTTCGCAAGTCTACTCCTTAAAAATGTTTTACACTTGAATCGCGTCGGGTGTCACTTAAACTCTTACCGTACCTATTTCTATATGAGCCCGGGGACATTATTGTCCGTCTGAATATCTTTTCGGTGTATATTAGCGTAATTTCAGCGCGTTAGTGACCGAAATCTGATGGTTCCCGCAGCGCGCTCAAGCTACTGTCAAGTGTCAACAACAGTCGCTTAGCAACCTACTTATTTGACAAATTTTCTGACGTATCTCGCGGTACACACAAAATTTCAACCGATTTTAGCGAAAATCGGAAAAAATTTCTCGCCTCGCAAATTATATTTTTGCATTATCATTTCTGTAATAGTTAGAAGAGCGAAAAAGATTCAACGGTAGCCGCTTGGGTATTATAAAGAAAAAGTGAGATCATAGTTTTAGCGGCCGGAATATTGGGCGAAAATTGTCTCCGATTACTTTCACGGTTTTAGTATAATAGACGTGGGACTAGTGACCCCTTAGATCGATATAATGTAGATTCCCGAACCGTACGAAGAATAGGTAGATCAGGTGAGTTCGATTGACCGCCGAAGTTGCGGCGCTCTATCGAACTCACACGAACTCGGCGGTCTAGCAAAAAATCGGCGATTGCTAATGTTGGTAGACGGCAGATATCTTGTAAATCAAGCTCTTGTAAATTGGATAGCCGTCTAAATGTAACCACAAAACTATGAGCGCGTTACTTAAGTAGACGCGTTTATGATTCGTAATCGTTTATTTGGACACTCCTCGCTGCGCTCGTCGTGCGGCAATTGAATTTTTATACAACGTATATAACAATGTATTACTATTTGGTTTGGTTTTATAATAGACTTACTGTGGCACATCATTTTTCAGTTTCATAATGAAAAGTGGAGGTAAACACTCCAACCACAATTTATAAGATTATCAAAACAAATACTCTTACAAAATAATGTAGTACTTTCTGCTTTGGTTCCATAATGGACGTATTGTGATGCCGTTTTCAGTGTCATAATGATACCATATGAAAAATGTCTAAATTTATGTTATATAGAGCACGGAATTGTTTCATATGGGTAGGTACTTCTCGCTGCGCTCGTCATGCGCCAACCTACCACATGCGCCAATTTCGGTCTCAAAAACTTATTTGTATGATGTATAACTTTTCACTTTGGTTTCATAATGGACTTGTAATTCTGTTTTCTGTGTTATATTAAAAACCGTTGGTAACCATTGTTACAACTATGAATATATTCTAACCCCCAAATGCCCTAAATTTGGCGAACGAACGCTTTGGTTCAGTTGGGCACTCCTCGCTGCGCTCGTCGTACTCCAAACAACTTATACGGCAATTAAGCTATTATAAAATATATGATAATGTTTTCAGTTTTATAGTGGAAGCCATAAATATTTTAACCACAATTTCTGAATTTGACGTATAGACGCATTGCTTCACATGAGTACTCCTCGCTGAACTCGTCGTGAGCCAAGATAGATAAATAAATTAAATAAATTAAAAATTACGGCAACAATCTGGATTTGAGCAACGCCATTGGTTGGAGTTAGAGTTGATTAGAGTATTGTGCTAGCGACGCAATGTCCCTGTCATCTTTAATATGATCACAAAGAAAAGAATTTAAAAAACATTCTTATAACGAAATAATTTTTTTTATTCAATTTAAGCTTCTTGCGGGAAAGTTTACTTTCATTTGGGTAATTTTTTTGTGGTCAATAGGAGCAACTTTTTATCAACTTGCAATTTTGATTTTCCAAAAAAATCAGCCTATTGTAAATAATGTTTTTAATGAAACACACATTAATTGGTCTAATACACTGATCCTACCATGCACATAAATTAAATACAATTTAAAAGAAATGTAATTTAGAAGTCGTAGGTTAGAACTCGCCGTAGTTGACTCGTACATAATGGATATAATTCACTACCATAATTATACACTCGCGTAGCAGCTCGTGTATAAACTGCGCATTATCTGTTACATTATCGTGAAAAAAAGGTTATTATTTATTCGCAATTTACTTAATGAATTGAATGATTGTTCTTATAAACCTTTAAAGGAATTTTAAAAACATGTAACTTAAAACAGTGGCTCGTCCTGGATTTGTTCATTTTTTTGGGCTTATTTTGAATATATGTATACCGTTTTCAGTGTCATAATGAATGTCCATATGAAAAATGTCTAAATTTGTCGTATGGAGTTCATATGGGCACTTCTCACTCATCGTGTGTCAACCTACTTATACGCCAATTTAATATGCTAATTTAATTTAAAACCTGTTAGGGGTTTTTGATATTGATTTTTTCCAAATAAAAAAAACTTTCACTTTGGATTTATAATGGAGTAATTGGAATTGTTTTCAGTGTCTAATGAAAACCGTTGGTAACCATAGTTACGGTTATATATTCTAACCCCAATGTCTAAATTTGGCGAATGGACGCATTAGTTCAGTTTGGTACTTCTCGCTACGCTCGTCAAACATGTTGTCGAACCATATGTCTATATGCAGAAGTACCATAACGTATTTAATTATTATTCAGTTTTTTGGCTATCAGATTTTAGCTGGCGAGAAAGTTGTTTTGATAATTTGGCATTACGATGGGTTATGAGTGCATATGTATAATAAACGTTTTTGTGTAACTGAAATGTATTTTATTTCATTTTTTAACAATTTTTCTATTGACTCTAAATTAGTACTCTAATTTAAAATAAATCTTAATTATTATTCCAATAACTTTGAATTATAACTTATTGTTCTACTTTAGAATATAGAAATAATCTCCATGAGAAATGTTTTAATATTATTTAATAAATAATCACATGCTTCAAAAGTAACTCATTGTTTAGGGCTTTTGTAATGTTGTGCTGAGTGCACAACATTACAAAAGCCCTAAACAATAATAAACATGCATGGCATAAAAAATATTAGATATTTACATATCTAGTCATAATAAGCCTAAATATTATATTACTATTATATTATACAGCATGTTGCACTTTTTCCCCGCAAAACTCTTTCAGATAGTAAATGTCACACCAAGTATAATATAGACTTATTGGTTTTCGTTATTCCACGTGAAATAATTAAACGGCTCTAGTTTCTTTAGGAATTTAAAAACCCAATAAGTCGACATGATATTTTTTATTCAAAATGACATTTACTTGTAGACAAAAAATCTTTAAAAAGATTCATATGTAGTTTGTTTCTTCCTTCAATTGTATAATTAGTTGATTTTTAATATTTTCAATTTTAAACTTAAATTAATTTACCTTTCATTGTTGTTATCGGTATTGATTGTGTTCTTTCTTCGTTTCCACATTGTTTGATATGTATTTTATTGTATATTTTTTTTATTTTGACGCTATTTCAAGCAGCTGTAACTTTTTAAGGTTTTGAAAAACAATTAGGTCCACGCAAAAAAAAATCAATACCTATAAAATTATAAAATTTAAAAAATACTTGTCAAACGTGCAGATTTTGTATTTGCAGTTTGTACCTTTGAGGGCGTTTGGCCATGTCCATCGTATACCCAACTGCTTTCGCAATTTAAATATTTTTCTTTCTTCTCGGGTTCCTTGTGCAGTACGGTGTCGGCTATGCTTCCTCTATTATGTTATCGGTAAATTTTCTTGGTTGACCTTCAAACTAAAACAAAATAAAGCATAATTTTGGAAATGTTTGATTAAAAAAGTAACCATGACTTGCGTGCCAGGGGTTTTTCTGTACGGTACAATTACCAATATAATTACCACAGTTTGTACAACAACCACAGTTTGTCTCAAGTAAATCATTTTTCTTCCCGACCCGACACAGAAAATATGGTTAGTTCATTGCCACACTCTCGAAGAAAAGACTCATCCCTATAGAAAATGCATCCCGGACGTTGAATGATTAATATTTTGTGCCCGCATCAAATGTCAGTCTTCGATCACCAGTTTAATCACGTCACAGAAAATCTTCAAATTTAACAGCACAACCTCTCTCACAATATCTATAGCCTAGAAGCACACAAAAAACAATTAATTAAAGAATAATATACAAAACGTTAAATTATATACTTACCAACATCATGAAATTGTGCTTTAATAAAATCCAGGCACTGTTGTCTGTTACGTTGATTGTAAACAGAGAATTGGAGAGAACTTAGCTCCGAGCACTCGACGAACAGATAATGCCGATCCTGCATCTCTCGGCGAAACAAATGCTGTTTTTGCCAATTTCGATTTTTTTGCAATATGATCATCATAGCTCCATTTCTTTCCTTGAATAGAACTTAAATTATCAAATAAAATTCAAATGACAGCTACAAATTACATCACCCTGTGGTCAGAGCCACGCCGTTTCTCCGGCAGATGGCGTTACAGTCGATGTACCGTCAAACTGTCAACAATTTATTACACGTATTTTTCACTTTCAATAGAAGTAAAATTCACTTTTCGATTGCGCTTTCTTCCTTTCTGGCCCTCTTTGGCTGTATAGTTGCCACTTACCGCTAGTGTTTCTGATCCCGACGCGCAACAAATGTATGTACAGTGTACACACGTACCTACACAGATATGTTCGCAAGTCTTCTCTTGCTTCGCGTCGGGTGTCACTTAAACTCTTACCGTATTTCTATAAGAGCCCGGGGACATTATTGTCCCGCTGAATATCTTTTCGGTGTATATTAGCGTAATTTCAGCGCGTTAGTGACCGAAATCTGATGGTTCTCGCAGCGCGCTCAAGCTACTGTCAAGTGTCAACAACAGTCGCTTAGCAACCTACTTATTTGACAAATTTTCTGACGTATCTCGAGGTACACCCAAAATTTCAACCGATTTTAGCGAAAATCGGAAAAAATTTCTCGCCTCTCAAACCACAGTTTTGCATTATCATTTCTGTAATAGTTAGAAGAGCGAAAAAGATTCAACGGTAGCCGCTTGGGTATTATAAAGCAAAAGTGAGATCATAGTTTTAGCGGCCGGAATATTCGGCGAAAATTGTCTCCGATTACTTTCACGGTTTTAGTATAATAGATGTGGGAAGATGTGGGACTAGTTGACATTTAGACCGAATGTATTGGTAAACGGCATAATTCCATAGACCGCGTATACGTATGCCATTCCAAAATACCTGAAGCAGTCTTATTTATGGTGCCTCTACTGATGGAATATGCGTAGAATAAAGTACGTGGACGCTAAGTAAGTAACATAACACCTTTAAAAAACTATAATAGGATACACAGGTATCATGATAATATAAAGAAAGTCAACATTATCCGATCAAAAGACCTGATCTGCCAAAGTTATCGAATCACATTAGAAACTCTTAAGTTGACCGGATAAAATCTTTTCCCCCGAAAGTTTTTAGTTTTCGACTTCTTAGAAAAAGTAAATTGTGAATTAAAGCGTAAGATGTACCAAGTTGTGCTCGATGTCATCATTCATCACAATAACAAAAAGTATAAATTTGAATGCAATCGAACAATATCAAAATTAAATGTTTTTAAACTGTTCGTGTAAATAATGAATGCTATCATTTAATATTCTGAAGAAAAATGTACAGTGCGTAAAGTATGGCAACATGAGATTATCTCTGAAACGATTTCTTATTTTAAAAATTCGTTGACTTTTAATTAATAAAATACACATTTTGCAATAAATTTCTATTTCTGGTCTTCAACTGTTACTGAATTATTTTTATCAGTGATGGATGTGGTAGATCTTTTAATTGTCTTACCGGTATCTGGAACATTTTATAACTTTACGTAAAAAAATATTTGAGAACGTGGCCATTGAAAATTATGAAATATTGATAACTCTGAGGACCATGGATTCTGTGAATGGAATATGAAAATGCGTTTTGGATATAATTCTTTGACGGCTCAAAAATTTCCTATCGCGTTAGGTTTTCGAAAAAAGTGAGATCAAAGTCTAAAAAGGCGATTTTGGTAATTTTTGCTAATTGAACCCGGACGCTGCCGTAAACGAAACAACAAAAACACGATAACTTAATGTAATATACAGTGTGTCCCCGGATAGATGAAACCACTCTTATAAAAGGTAGACATTTTTCGATATTGACTTACATTTTTTGGGGTTTAGCCCTGCTTGGTTACAGACTAATTCCGAACTTATCTTAAATTTTTAAAAAGCAGGTGAGTATTGACAGTGAATATAAAACTCCTTTTGTGCCAGGTAAAGTACCGTTTCTGTTTATAGGACTCCAACATCTTACTTAGAAGTTTTGTTCAGAATATAAAGCTATGGCTATATGCAAATTTGAAAAATGATCAGCTTTCTGAACAAAACTTCTAAGTAAGATGTTGACGTACTGTACAGAAAAGGTATACTTTACCTGCCACAAAAAGTTTTGTATTCACTGTCAAGACTCACTTGCTTGAAAATATGTTCGAAATTAGTCTGTAACCAAGTAGGGCTAAATCCCAAAATATGAAAGCCAACATCGACATATTTTTACCTCTTATAAGAGTCGTTTCACCTATCCGGGGACACACTGTATAACATGCAGGATCGGATCTGCATTCAGTACACAGAAATCAATGGATGACCCGTATTCGCTTTTCATTCAGAACCAAAAGTTATCAATATTGCCCAAATTTTTAAGTGTTTGTTATTTTCTCAAAACTTTGGTATCTGTGGCCATAAATGTGGTACGCTACCATTAAGACGATTAAAATCTATCAAAATCAGAAAAGAAAATATCTTTAAAAGAAAATGTCAATTGTACCATAAGTCAAAAACATTTGAAAGTCAGAAATGAATTTTTTTTTATTTTGATAATTAAAAACACACGTGTCTGGGGTTTTGTTTGAACAACAAATCGGTCAGAGATTTTAGATTTTGTCCTGTTTCCATTGTACGGTATGTACAAATATGAATGCGATTGAACAATATCAAAATTCAACAGTCATATAATGCCTAGCTTTGAAGAAAAATATACATATCAATGTAGTGGTAAAACCCAAAATACATTAATTAAACTTTCACTAATTGTTGCCCCAAAAAATTACTTGACATTCTCACAGTGTCCGCCTTTTTAATTACCTAATACATTTTTTACTGCAGATTCAAAAATAATTTTCATGAAATATATATGTCACATTATAGTGTAAGACAAAATTTTGGAATGAATATGTTGTAAATTTGTGGAACAAAATTTGGCGAATCAGTAAAATTTAATTTTTGCTTTGCATGTTGGAGCTTTTAGCACTACACTGCAAAATTATGTTTAATTGAGTTTATTTCGAAAACTTCATTTCAAAGAAAATAAGCAACCATTTTTTAAATTAAGGTATTTGTTGTATTATTACTCATAAAAACCACAGTACAGTAGTAGTAAGCATATTAATACAGCAGTAGTAGTAGTCGTAGTAATGCATAAGTACTAAGAATTTATCTCGAATTATCCTTTTGGCAAAATAAAATCAGCCTGTATATGCAATGGCAAACGTGATGATAATTTCGTGTTTCATGACCTATAATATTTTTAACTACTTTTTTCAAATATCATATTTGCATAGCTTTGAACATAAATCTACTTTATTCCTAAGAGTTTGTTATATATTTGGTAATACCTGGTACATGCAAGCAGATAATTACATTCTAATATTTGCGTTGTAGGTTTAAGACAAAAGAAGAATTAAATCAGAAGTATAAAATTTTCTGAAAAGGTAATATATTAACATTGGAAATAGTTCACTCCCTTTGTAATATATTAATTTTGTCCCATAAGTGTTGTCAAACTTTCTACCGGACACAGTATAAAATCCATATGCTACCCCTATAACTTTTAATTAGTGACAAATAATTATTGGTAATTTCAAGACCGATCTATACTGTTATTCTAAATTAGGAAACACCTTTTTTATTATTTTCAATTTCTATATGCACCTAAATTCATTTTCTTGTATGTGATTCGTATTATAAATTCGTATTACGTGTTGTAATTTATATTACCTACTGTATATTATGATAAAAAATAAACAAAGCATTAAAAACATAATATGTACCTTAATCAAACCATATGAAACATTTAAAAAAATAAATAAAAAAAACTCCCATCGGGATTTGAACCGCAGCTATTCCTCTCGAAAAATCAAAACGTCAGCACCTTAAACCCCTCGGCCATGGTACTATTTGGCAAAATGTTACAATTTGAGGTATATAAGATATGCCTCCTCACCTCTAATCATTAAAATCGAGATAATTGTTATCCGTGTCGCTTTTTCTAGTGAAAATTGCATAGCACCTGCTTTGCTTTCGTTGAACTGATGCAAACTTCACTAAACCTGGCAACTTGAACACCTTTTACCTGCGTTGTGTCACATCGTAACAACATTGGATTTTGACGATCTCGGCACACATATCTAGCAAAGTTATCGGGTTTACATAAAACATCGCAATTTTCCCCCGTTTTCTCAGCTTTTCGGTCATAATTATCCCGATTGCGGCGATACATTCACCCGCAAACGTCAAGAACGCCAACTTACTGGTTAAATGTGTAGCCATATAGCGATCTCAGCGATGCGAACCCTCGGACCCCAGAACTAAAAAATGTAGCGGGAAATTTGAATTCAACCTTCCGTATTCTTTTCCATTCAGATTATTTATTATTTATTTATTATTTATAGGTCTGTTTGCAAGGCGTAGTAGTAATGTGTTCGGAACTTTTTATTTTGGATCAATTCTTTATTGGCTTACACATACAAATCCACAAAATCTATATTTTGCTACAAATGCAGGATCAACCGCCACAATTTCCTTATTTCCCACGGCTGTTACCCCAGAATTGTACAAAGCAAGCCTTTTCTTTGGGTTGGGGAACTTGTGCATCCTTGCATGTGGCACCGTACATGAAGGCACTGAACACTTTCTCACACGCATTACAAAAAACACGTTGCAAAATACTTGTATTATGCCGTTTGATAACTGTCATAGGATGACAACAGATGACATGATTAAGTAGACCGTAGTAGCTAGTTACCAAGGATGAGTTAACCTATGAAATGCACTACCTACACGTATGAACGCAAAGTTGCAACTCAACTTTTGACAAATTAATTTGACGTTTCTCCGAGCGCCAGACTCTGACGTCACACGACCGTCCGCCATACTTGCTATAGGGGATCTGCACGACTCCATTCGGGGGCGTTTTTAGGGCACACGCGCGTCGGTGAGCGTTTCCAAAATACATTCACCTCCACCGGAAAAGAACGACGCGTATTTTGAGGGGTCCGGCTTTGCCGTGCGTGCTCTCTGTTCGGAGGAGATAGATCAGAAAGTTTGGGCTGGCCGCGCCGCTTCGCAATTATAAAATAAGACTAGTTGATATTTAGACCGAATAGATAGGAAGGCTACCGAAATCGGTAGCCTAGCTAATTTGGTAGACAAATGAAACCAGTGGATTAAAAAAACTGGTAGATTAGTGTTGTTTTCCCAATTTGTTTACCCTACTCGCGGTAAGGCGGTAAGTCGACTTTGCGATAGAGTAGATTGATTATGTGGTAGATCGCGTTTTGACTAAATCCTCTAGTTATGTAGACCCCATGGATAAATGGATAATGGTTTCAAAATCACTCCTCGGTCTGCTCGTATGTTCTGACAGATTGCATATGATCATTATATTATTGTCAATTGTATTATAGCTTTTAATCTCTATTTTGTCAAATTGTAGTACTTATCAAAACAAAAGCCTTTAATATGGACAGGTTTGTTGAGAAATAGAAAACTGCTACTAACGTTACATCACAGTTAGTATAAAGTTCATAGCTTAAAATTGGATTGCATATCGATGTTAGTGGCAGTGGGGTGTTAACATCCTAGATATAAAATTGATGCACAAAAGAAATTGCTCCTTCGGCAATAGATCAAAATTTCAAATGGAGGTTTTCAAGGCGTAGGTGCACAACATTTTTCATTTCTCTTGACTTGTCAGTGATGTCACCATGTAGACAATTGAAATAGAAAATCGTGTTTGTTTAATGGTGCATTGAACCGTAATATTTAACCCACATTTTTTGAAGGACACGTGATATCACCGATAGTTAACAAAACAATGGCTTTACACCCCATTCAGTAGTCGAAATTATAATAACGTTCTGGAGTATACCAGGGGTCATTGTGGGACATCTTGACCCAGTATATTGACGGCCACATCGCTTAAATTTCCATCGATCTTACTCTAAACATTTAAAACACAAAAAATCAAATGAAACACTACTTTGATTCGTTGAAATTACTGAAAGCTCCGAACAGATCAGCTTTTAACATCTTTGCCACCACTGGGAGTTGTTTTTCAGAAATCGGGAAGTTTCAACATTGATTTCAAAAAATCAAATGAAACACTACTTTGGTTGGTTGAAATTACTGAAAGCTCCGAACAGATCAGATTTTAACATCTTCGCCACCACTGGGAGTAATTTTTCAGAAATCGGGAAGTTTCAACATTGATTTCCAAACAGTTATTATAACGTTATATATGCCCGTATATTGGACTTTTTTTAAATTGTATATGGCCGCAAAAAAGATTGACAAATGAAATCTCTGTTCATTGTCTACATTATGTAACAGCTTGTCTGTAAGCAAGAAGGCCTGTTTCTGTTTCAGTAGCTTGAAAAATATTGATTGCTGTGCGCTGAATTAACTTTTGCGTAAGGTTTCTTTGGTTAGAAAGGCGCTTTCAGTTTGCTTAAACTAATAATGTTGCTATACACTGTGTCCGGTCAAAAGAATGTGATTATACCTAATTTAATATTTAACGCCTCCTAATATTTTGAAATACTTTTGCAAATAATATTTTGGCATAGCTTTTAAGATAAAAGTACTTTAGCTAATGTCATTTTTATCTTTTTGGCAAAATAAAAACAGCGTGTATATGCAATGGCAAACGTGATTATAATTTCGTATTTGATCACCTATAATATTTCTAACTACTTTATCAAATATCATATTTACATACCTTTGAACATAAAGCTACTTTATTCCTAAGAGTTTGTTATATATTTGGTAATACCCGGTACATGCAAGCAGATAATATATTTGCGTTTTGGTTTAAGACAAAAGAAGAATTAAATCAGTAGCTTATATGAAGAGTAAAATTTTCTGAAATGGTAATATTTTAATTTTGTCCGATTAGTGTTGTCAAAGTTTCTACCGGACACGGTAGTCTATATGCTGCCCATATAATTTTTAATTAGTGATAAATAATTATAGTTAATTTCAAAATCGATTTATACTGTTATTCTAAATTAGGAAACACCTGTTTTTATTATTTCCATTTTTTAGATGCACCTAAATTCATTTTATTGTATGTGATTCGTATTATAAATTCGTATTACGTATTGTAATTTAAATGATGTATATCCTGTATATTATGATAAAAAATTAATTAAACAAAGCATTAAAAACACAATATGTACCTTAAACAAATTATAAGAAGCATTAAAAAAATTAAAAAAGAACTCCTCCCATCGGGATTTGAACCGCAGCTATTCCTGTCGAAAAATCAAAAGATCGGCACCTTACACCCCTCGGCCATGGCAGTAATTGACGAAGTGTTAGAATTTCACGTATATTACCTCCATCTCCTAACCTCTAATGATTAAAATCGAGAAAATTATCTGCCCGTGTCGTTTTTTCTAGTGAAAATTGCATAGCACCTGCTTTGCTTTCGTTAAATCTATACAAACTTTACTAAATGTGGCAACTTGGACACTTTTACCTACGTTGCGTCGCATCGCGTAACAACATTAGATTTTGACGATCTCGGCCAACAATCAACATATGTATCAAAGTTATCGCGCTTATATGAAACATCGCAATTTTCCTCAGTTTTCTCAGCTTTCCGGCCAAAATATCCCGATTCGGGTGATATATTTACCCGTCAACGTCAGGTAACCTATAAAATGCACTACGTACACGTATGAACGCAAACATGCAACTGTAAGTTTTGACAAATTAATTTGACGTTTCTCCGAGCCTCAGACTCTGACGTCACACGACCGTCCGCCATACTTGCTCTATGAGATCTGCACGTCCCCATACGGGGGCGTTTTTGGGGCACACGCGTGTCGGTGAGCGTTTCCAAAATACATTCACCTCCACCAGAAAATACCGACGCGTATTTTGAGGGGTCCGGCTTTGCCGTGCGTGCTCTCTGTTCGGAGGAGATAGATCAGAAAGTTTGGGCTGGCGGCGCCGCTTCGCAATTATAAAATAAGACAAGTAGTTAATGGTGATCTGATAATTAGTAGGTAGTTGTAGATGTTTAAATTTATAATTCCAGCAGCGTTATCACTGTAATAAAAATAATGTATGCGGTCTCTTTTATTATTTAAAATTAACTACTATGGACTAATTTACATTGTGCATTCCATAGTATGACATTCAGATTACTTTCTGATTACTTTCAAAAGAGAAATACTTAATAACGCCAGGTAATTACTAAGTTGGTGTCTCATTTTTAAATATTTGTTGTTGTTGAAACTAATCCCACCGGCCAAACCCAGTCCAAAAGTCAAACCGAACCCAGTCACCCCACCCGAAAAGTAAAACCCAACCCAACCCAGATGCATGCTATCTTTCAGCCAACTGAAACCAGCCAAAACCCAACCCCCAATTCCAACCCTGTCATACTTATCAAAACAAAAGCCTTTAATATGGACAGGTTTGTTGAGAAATAGAAAACTGCTACTAACGTTACATCACAGTTAGTATAAAGCTCATAGCTTAAAATTGGATTGGATATCGATGTTAGTGGCAGTGGGGTGTTAACATCCTAGATATAAAATTGATGCACAAAAGAAATCGCTCCTTAGCCAATAGATCAAAATTTCAAATGGAGGTTTTCAAGGCGTAGGTGCACAACGTTTTTCATGTCTCTTGACTTGTCAGTGACAATTGAAATAGAAAATCGTGTTTGTTTAATGGTGCATTGAACCGTAATTAAAAAAACAATGGCTTTACACCCCATTCAGTAGTCGAAATTATAATAACGTTCTGGAGTATACCAGGGGTCATTGTAGGACATCTTGACCCAGCATATTGACGGCCACATCGCTTAAATTTCCATCGTTTTTGCTCTAAACATTTAAAACACAAAAAATCAAATGAAACACTACTTTGATTCGTTGAAATTACTGAAAGCTCCGAACAGATCAGCTTTTTTACATCTTTGCCACCACTGGGAGTTGCTTTTCAGAAACCGGGAAGTTTCAACATTTATTTCAAAAAATCAAATGAAACACTACTTTGGTTGGTTGAAATTACTGAAAGCTCCGAACAGATCAGATTTTAACATCTTCGACACCACTGGGAGTAATTTTTCAGAAATCGGGAAGTTTCAACATTGATTTCCAAACAGCTATTATAACGTTATATATGCCCGTATATTGGACTTTTTTTTAAATTGTATAGGGCCGCAAAAAAGATTGACAAATGAAATCTCTGTTCATTGTCTACATTATGTAACAGCTTGTCTGTAAGCAAGAAGGCCTGTTTCTGTTTCAGTAGCTTGAAAAATATTGATTGCTGTGCGTTGAATTAACTTTTGTGTAAGGTTTCTTTGGTTATAAAAGCGCTTTCAGTTTGCTTAAACTAATAATGTTGCTATACACTGTGTCCGGTCAAAAGAATGTGATTATACCTAATTTAATATTTAATACCTCCTAATATTTTGAAATACTTTTGCAAATAATATTTTGGCATAACTTTTAAGATAAAAGTACTTTAGCTAATGTCATTTTTATCTTTTTGGCAAACTAAAAACAGCCTGTATATGCAATGGCAAACGTGATTATAATTTCGTATTTGATCACCTATAATATTTCTAACTACTTTTATCAAATATCATATTTACATACCTTTGAACATAAAGCTACTTTATTCCTAAGAGTTTGTTATATATTTGGTAATACCCGGTACATGCAAGAAGATAATATATTTGCGTTTTGGTTTAACACAAAAGAAGAATTAAATCAGAAGCTTACATGAAGAATAAAATTTTCTGAAAAGGTAATATTTTAATTTTGTCACATTAGTGTTGTCAAAGTTTCTACCGGACACGGTAGTCTATATGCTGCCCATATAATTTTTAATTAGAGATAAATAATTATAGTTAATTTCAAAATCGATTTATACTGTTATTCTAAATTAGGAAACACCTGTTTTTATTATTTCCATTTTTTAGATGCACCTAAATTCATATTATTGTATGTTATTCGTATTATAAATTCGTATTACGTGTTGTAATTTAAATGATGTATATCCTGTATATTATGATAAAAAATTAATTAAACAAAGCATTAAAAACAAAATATGTACCTTAAACAAATTATAAGAAGCATTAAAAAAATTAAAAAAGAACTCTCCGCCATCGGGATTTGAACCGCAGCTATTCCTGTCGAAAAATCAAAAGACCGGCACCTTACACCCCTCGGCCATGGCAGTAATTAACGAAGTGTTAGAATTTCACGTCTCCTAACCTCTAATGATTAAAATCGAGAAAATTATCTGCCCGTGGCGTTTTTTTCTAGTGAAAATTGCATAGCACCTGCTTTGCTTTCGTTAAATCTAGACAAACTTTACTAAATGTGGCAACTTGGACACTTTTACCTACGTTGCGTCGCATCGCGTAACAACATTAGATTTTGACAATCTCGGCCAACATATGTATCAAAGTTATCGCGCTTATATGAAACATCGCAATTTTCCTCACTTTTCTCAGCTTTCCGGCCAAAATATCCCGATTCGGGTGATATATTTACCCGTCAACATCAGGTAACCTATAAAATGCACTACATACACGTATGAACGCAAACATGCAACTGTAAGTTTTGACAAATTAATTTGACGTTTCTCCGAGCCTCAGACTCTGACGTCACACGACCGTCCGCCATACTTGCTATAGGGGATCTGCACGACTCCATTCGGGGGCGTTTTTGGGGCGCACGCGTGTCGGTGAGCGTTTCCAAAATACATTCACCTCCACCGGAAAAGAACGACGCGTATTTTGAGGGGTCTGGCTTTGCCGTGCGTGCTCTCTGTTCGGAGGAGATAGATCAGAAAGTTTGGGCTGGCGGCGCCGCTTCGCAATTATAAAATAAGACTAGTTGACATTTAGACCGAATAGATAGGAAGGAACCCGAAATCGGTAGCCTAGCTAATTTGGTAGACAAATGAAACCCGTGGATTAATAAAACTGGTAGATTAGTGTTGTTTTCCCAATTTGTTTACCCTACTCGCGGTAAGGCGGTACCTCGACTTTGCGATAGAGTAGATTGATTATGTGGTAGATAGCTTTTTGACTAAATGCTCTAGTTATGTAGACACCCATGGATAAATGGATAATGGTTTCAAAATCACTCCTCGATCTGATCGTATGTTCTGACAGATTGCATATGACTATTATATTATTGTCAATTGTATTATAGCTTTTAATCTCTATTTTGTAAAATTATAGTACTACGTTTGTTGAGAAATAGAAAACTGCTACTAACGTTACATCACAGTTAGTATAATGCTCATAGCTTAAAATTGGATGGGATATATCGATGTTAGTGGCTGTGGGGTGTTAAGATCCTAGATATAAAACTGATGCACAAAAGAAATTGCTCCTTAACCAATAGATCAAAATTTCAAATGGAGATTTTCAAGGCGTAGGAGCACAACATTTTTCAAAATTTACATCTCTTGACTTGTCACCATGTTGACAATTGAAATAGAAAATCGTGTTTGTTTAATGGTGCATTGAACCGTAATATTTAACCCACATTTTTTGAAGGAGACGTGATATCACCGATAGTTTAAAAAAAACAATGGCTTTACACCCCATTCAGTACTCGAAATTATAAAAACGTTCTGGAGTATACCAGGGGTCATTGTAGAACATCTTGACCGAGCATAATGACGGCCACATCGCTTAAATTTCCATCGATCTTACTCTAAACATTTAAAACACAAAAAATCAAATGAAACACTACTTTGATTGGTTGAAATTACTGATATGTCCGAACAGATCAGCTTTTAACATCTTTGCCACCACTGGGAGTTGTTTTTCAGAAATCGGGAAGTTTCAACATTGATTTGCAAACAGTTATTATAACGTTCGTAGTTTAATATATGCCCGTATATTGGATTTTCAAATTGTATATGACCACAAAAAAGATTGACAAATGAAATCTCTGTTCATTGTCTACATTATGTAACAGCTAGTCTGTAAGCAAAAAGGCCTGTTTCTGTTTCAGTACCTTGAAAAATATTGATTGCTCTGCGCTGAATTAACTTTTGCATAAGCTATAATAATAAGCAAACTAATAATGTTACTATATACTGTGTCCGGTCAAAAGAATGTGATTATACCTAATTTAATATTTAATGCCTCCTAATATTTTGAAATACTTTTGCAAATAATATTTTGGCATAGCTTTTAAGATAAAAGTACTTTAGCTAATGTAATTTTTATCTTTTTGCAAAATAAAAACAGCCTGTATATGCAATGGCAAACGTGATTATAATTTCTTATTTGATCACCTATAATATTTCTAACTACTTTTATCAAATATCGTATAGTTTTAAATATCGGATAGTTTTTAAAAAACAATGGCTTTACATCTACCTTTGAACATAAAGCTACTTTATTCCTAAGAGTTTGTTGTATATTTGGTAATACCCGGTACATGCAAGCAGATAATATATTTGCGTTTTAGGTTGAAGACAAAAGATGAATTAAGTCAGAAGCTTATATGATGAATAAAATTTTCTGAAAAGGTAATATTTTAATTTTGTCCCATTAGTGTTGTCAAAGTTTCTACCGGACACGGTATATTATCTATATGCTGCCCATATAATTTTTAAATCGTGATAAATAATTATAGTTAATTTCAAAATCGATTTATACTGTTATTCTAAATTAGGAAACACCTGTTTTTATTATTTCCATTTTTTAGATGTACCTAAATTCATTTTTTGTATGTGATTCGTATTATAAATTCGTATTACGTGTTGTAATTTAAATGACCTCCTGTATATTATGATAAAAAATAAACAAAGCATTAAAAACACAATATGTACCTTAAACAAATTATATGAAACATTAAAAAAAAATAAAAAAAACTCCCATCGGGATTTGAACCGCAGCTATTCCTGTCGAAAAATCAAAAGATCGGCACCTTACACCCCTAGGCCATGGCACTAATTGCCGAAGTGTTAGAATTTCACGTATATTACCTCCGTCTCCTAACATCTAATGATTAAAATCGAGAAAATTATCTGTCCGTGTCGATTTTTCTAGTGAAAATTGTATAGCAGCTGCTTTGCTTGCGTTAAATCTATACCAGCTTCACTAAGGCCCCTCCCTGACGGGCCGGTACGGTAGCGACACAACAAGGGTGCAACATATGTTGCAACGATGCTGTGCCGTACATCACTCTCGCACGGCTCTCCACGTTTTAGTTGTTTTGTCACTTTACCGTCAGTAACATAACCTCAAACCCACCACACGATAAACAGCTGACCAGTAAATGCTGGTTTACCGCTTCAAAATGTGCAGATTTGCGACATATCGAATACATGTTGTGTTGCTGCCGCATCGTGCAGACCCGTGTGCGACCGACCATTGAAATACAAGGCGGCGACAGTCGCTCGGCATGTCGAGCGCTTACCGAGACAATGTTGTACCGGTACCGTACCGGTCCGTCAGGGAACGGCCTAAATGTGGCAACTTGGACACTTTTACCTGCGTTGTGTTGCATCGCGTAACAATATTGGATTTTGACGATCTCGGCCAACATATGTAGCAAAGTTATCGCGCGTGTATAAAACATCGCAATTTTCGTCAGTTTTCTCAGCTTTCCGGCCAAAATATCCCGATTGCGGCGATATATTTACTCGTCAACGTCAGGTAACCTATAAAATGCATTACCTACACGTATGAACGCAAAGATTGGCAAAGATGCAACTGTAACTTTTGACAAATTAATTTGACGTTGCTCCGAGCGCCGGACTCTGACGTCACACGACCGTCCGCCATACTTGCTATAGGGGATGTGCACGACTCCATTCGGGGGCATTATTGGGGCACACGCGCGTCGTGGAGCGTTTCCAAAATACATTCACCTCCACCGGAAAAGAACGACGCGTATTTTGAGGGGTCTGGCTTCGCCGTGCGTGCTCTCCGTTCGGAGGAGATAGCCCAGAAAGTTTAGGCTGGCCGCGCCGCTTCGCAATTATAAAATAAGACTAGTTGACATTTAGACCGAATAGATAGGAAGGAACCCGAAATCGGTAGCCTAGCTAATTTGGTAGACAAATGAAACCCGTGGATTAATAAAACTGGTAGATTAGTGTTGTTTTCCCAATTTGTTTACCCTACTCGCGGTAAGGCGGTACCTCGACTTTGCGATAGAGTAGATTGATTATGTGGTAGATAGCTTTTTGACTAAATGCTCTAGTTATGTAGACACCCATGGATAAATGGATAATGGTTTCAAAATCACTCCTCGATCTGATCGTATGTTCTGACAGATTGCATATGACTATTATATTATTGTCAATTGTATTATAGCTTTTAATCTCTATTTTGTAAAATTATAGTACTACGTTTGTTGAGAAATAGAAAACTGCTACTAACGTTACATCACAGTTAGTATAATGCTCATAGCTTAAAATTGGATGGGATATATCGATGTTAGTGGCTGTGGGGTGTTAAGATCCTAGATATAAAACTGATGCACAAAAGAAATTGCTCCTTAACCAATAGATCAAAATTTCAAATGGAGATTTTCAAGGCGTAGGAGCACAACATTTTTCAAAATTTACATCTCTTGACTTGTCACCATGTTGACAATTGAAATAGAAAATCGTGTTTGTTTAATGGTGCATTGAACCGTAATATTTAACCCACATTTTTTGAAGGAGACGTGATATCACCGATAGTTTAAAAAAAACAATGGCTTTACACCCCATTCAGTACTCGAAATTATAAAAACGTTCTGGAGTATACCAGGGGTCATTGTAGAACATCTTGACCGAGCATAATGACGGCCACATCGCTTAAATTTCCATCGATCTTACTCTAAACATTTAAAACACAAAAAATCAAATGAAACACTACTTTGATTGGTTGAAATTACTGATATGTCCGAACAGATCAGCTTTTAACATCTTTGCCACCACTGGGAGTTGTTTTTCAGAAATCGGGAAGTTTCAACATTGATTTGCAAACAGTTATTATAACGTTCGTAGTTTAATATATGCCCGTATATTGGATTTTCAAATTGTATATGACCACAAAAAAGATTGACAAATGAAATCTCTGTTCATTGTCTACATTATGTAACAGCTAGTCTGTAAGCAAAAAGGCCTGTTTCTGTTTCAGTACCTTGAAAAATATTGATTGCTCTGCGCTGAATTAACTTTTGCATAAGCTATAATAATAAGCAAACTAATAATGTTACTATATACTGTGTCCGGTCAAAAGAATGTGATTATACCTAATTTAATATTTAATGCCTCCTAATATTTTGAAATACTTTTGCAAATAATATTTTGGCATAGCTTTTAAGATAAAAGTACTTTAGCTAATGTAATTTTTATCTTTTTGCAAAATAAAAACAGCCTGTATATGCAATGGCAAACGTGATTATAATTTCTTATTTGATCACCTATAATATTTCTAACTACTTTTATCAAATATCGTATAGTTTTAAATATCGGATAGTTTTTAAAAAACAATGGCTTTACATCTACCTTTGAACATAAAGCTACTTTATTCCTAAGAGTTTGTTGTATATTTGGTAATACCCGGTACATGCAAGCAGATAATATATTTGCGTTTTAGGTTGAAGACAAAAGATGAATTAAGTCAGAAGCTTATATGATGAATAAAATTTTCTGAAAAGGTAATATTTTAATTTTGTCCCATTAGTGTTGTCAAAGTTTCTACCGGACACGGTATATTATCTATATGCTGCCCATATAATTTTTAAATCGTGATAAATAATTATAGTTAATTTCAAAATCGATTTATACTGTTATTCTAAATTAGGAAACACCTGTTTTTATTATTTCCATTTTTTAGATGTACCTAAATTCATTTTTTGTATGTGATTCGTATTATAAATTCGTATTACGTGTTGTAATTTAAATGACCTCCTGTATATTATGATAAAAAATAAACAAAGCATTAAAAACACAATATGTACCTTAAACAAATTATATGAAACATTAAAAAAAAATAAAAAAAACTCCCATCGGGATTTGAACCGCAGCTATTCCTGTCGAAAAATCAAAAGATCGGCACCTTACACCCCTAGGCCATGGCACTAATTGCCGAAGTGTTAGAATTTCACGTATATTACCTCCGTCTCCTAACATCTAATGATTAAAATCGAGAAAATTATCTGTCCGTGTCGATTTTTCTAGTGAAAATTGTATAGCAGCTGCTTTGCTTGCGTTAAATCTATACCAGCTTCACTAAGGCCCCTCCCTGACGGGCCGGTACGGTAGCGACACAACAAGGGTGCAACATATGTTGCAACGATGCTGTGCCGTACATCACTCTCGCACGGCTCTCCACGTTTTAGTTGTTTTGTCACTTTACCGTCAGTAACATAACCTCAAACCCACCACACGATAAACAGCTGACCAGTAAATGCTGGTTTACCGCTTCAAAATGTGCAGATTTGCGACATATCGAATACATGTTGTGTTGCTGCCGCATCGTGCAGACCCGTGTGCGACCGACCATTGAAATACAAGGCGGCGACAGTCGCTCGGCATGTCGAGCGCTTACCGAGACAATGTTGTACCGGTACCGTACCGGTCCGTCAGGGAACGGCCTAAATGTGGCAACTTGGACACTTTTACCTGCGTTGTGTTGCATCGCGTAACAATATTGGATTTTGACGATCTCGGCCAACATATGTAGCAAAGTTATCGCGCGTGTATAAAACATCGCAATTTTCGTCAGTTTTCTCAGCTTTCCGGCCAAAATATCCCGATTGCGGCGATATATTTACTCGTCAACGTCAGGTAACCTATAAAATGCATTACCTACACGTATGAACGCAAAGATTGGCAAAGATGCAACTGTAACTTTTGACAAATTAATTTGACGTTGCTCCGAGCGCCGGACTCTGACGTCACACGACCGTCCGCCATACTTGCTATAGGGGATGTGCACGACTCCATTCGGGGGCATTATTGGGGCACACGCGCGTCGTGGAGCGTTTCCAAAATACATTCACCTCCACCGGAAAAGAACGACGCGTATTTTGAGGGGTCCGGCTTCGCCGTACGTGCTCTCCGGTCGGAGGAGATAGCTCAGAAAGTTTGGGCTGGCCGCGCCGCTTCGCAATTATAAAATAAGACTAGTGACCCCTTGGATCGCTGAGATGTGTAGATCGCTGAAGCCGGTAGATCGCCGAATCCGGTAGATCGCGAAGTAGGTTGATGGCCAAAATAAGTAGGATCGCCGAAATATGTTAAACATTGTAATAGGTAGATCGCCAAAATCGATAGATCACTGACGTCGTTAAGTTACCGAAATTGGTAAACCGTCGAAATATGTAGATGACCAAAGTCGGATTCCATAATCGATTATACTTAATTGATTTTTGAAATAATCAGACAAACGTTAGAATACCAATTTAATTGTCCCAAGAAACAAATAGCAAATGGCCAATCGGTTGCAATGAGCACCTACAGCACCTCTACACAAAACAAACCAATAACCGACATTGGTCACATATACGTGTGAGAGAACGACTTTAATATACGCTATTGTTTCCTAAATAGGTACTCGGTCGATAATACAGAAATCGGATCATAAATATGTTAACTTTTAATTAACGGCAAAAAACAAAAGAACTTTTAGACAGTTACTGAGTAACGCGTAGCACTATCATATTTTTTCTTCTCTATTCGTAATCGATTTTGAGTACTCAATTATTCATAATCGATTATGAATAATGGAGTTTTAAAATCGATTATTAGTCGAGAACAACTCGAGAAACAAACCATACGATTATGCGAATCGTACGAATACTGATAATTAATTCTTCAAATAATATGATTTATATTATTATTTATATTTTTATTTTTTTCATTTATCCCATTACTAAGAATAGTTATAGCAAACGCTGGGCTCAAATAAAGTTATATCGTAGAATAAACAGGTCAAAATTCAAACAAATTTTGAAAAACAAAAGATAGTTTTGCAAAATAATCCATGTTATTTAAATTATCAAATATTATCTTATTTCGATTATTATTTTATTCTTTCTTATCTGTACAAACTATTTTATTCTATTTCCCCTGTTAATTGCTTAAAATTTAATTGAAACAAATATACTATTACATTATATTAGTGTTATATACTATAACACTTTTTAACTAAAACTGTAAAAAAATAATCATTAATTGTTAATAAACCCGGAATAGATATAATAAAAATAAAGTTATTTAGATGAAGAAATTTATTGATAACAAAACTCCTTCAAATATTTTATCACATCACATAGTCTATATTACATCAATATAAATCTATTCTTAATATAAAATTGCAAACTATCACATATAAAAAAGAAAATAATATACGTATATTTATTCTCCCTTAAATATATGTCACAATTTTTCTATACAATTCTATAATTGGTGACAATTTATATACATATGTACGATGTAATAGATATCGTTATATTTCTTAAAGAGTTTAATCAATATTTGTTTCGACTGTGCTTATACTATAACTAAATCATCATATATATTTTTCCAGCAGAATAAATATCTGCTCTAAATGTTATTAAAATTTACAGACATTGTGTAGCAATTTCATCATCAAATAAATTATTCGATGAAATTAAATTAATTCACCTAAAAGATTAATTAACCAACACGTAATGATATATTCCAAGATAAAGAATGTCATCTAAACTCCAGCTTCTGATACCACGCTATTATTTTTCTTATTCTTATATATTGATATATTACCCAGATAGTTTGCGCTTAAAAATTAATCATGATATATTCCAATATTTGTACATTAAATTTAAGAAAGTCCAGACACTTTTATGGACAATTAGATGCAACAAATTTCATATTAAAATACCTCTAATATTTTTTTCTAAATACTTTTTTTCAATAACATTTTTGGATAGCTTTCAACAAAAAGGTTCTTTACTCTTTCTGTTTTTCATAGTTTTTGTAACACCCGGTACATGCAAGCAGATAATTATAATACAATATTTGCATTTTAGGTTTAAGAAAAATAAAATGTTCTTACTTAGTGTTCAACTTTCTGCCTACATGCGGTATAGAAAGCAAAGTGAAATTTTACATTACAAAAATTTTGGTCAATAATAACTTATGCCAGAAAAATAGGTTTAATTAAAATTATTATATATAATAATAATAATCATTTATAGGCAAAATAAAAATGCACAGTGAAAGTAGACAAACATAGGCAGGATGTTTTTCTTTTCAGATAATAATGTCGCACTGAATAAAAAGGTACAGCCCGTCAACTATTAACAAAATCAAATTTTAAATGGCTCTAACTTCTTAAGGAGATGGAAACTCCCATAAGTCCTAATTAAACTTTTTAAGTAGTTTTCACCTACTTACAGTCTAATATTTGCATATTAAATTTAAGAAAATCAAATTTCATATTAAAAGACCTCGAATATTTCCAAATCCTTTTTTTCAACAACATTTTTGGATAGTTTTCAACAAAAAGGTACTTTAGTCTTTCTGTTTGTCATAGTTTTGGTAACACCCGGTACATGCAAGCAGATAATTATAATATAATATTTTCATTTTAGGTTTAAGAAAAATAAAATGTTCCTACTTAGTTTTCAACTTTCTGCCTACATAAGGTATCCAAAGCAAGGTCAAATTTTACATTACAAAAATTTTGATCAAAAATTACTTATACCAGAAAAATAGATTTAATTAAAATTATTATATATAATAATAATAATCATTTATAGGCCAAATAAAAATGCACAGCGAAAGTAGACAAACATATACAGGTGTTTTTTTTTCAGATAATAATGTCGCACTGAATAAAAAGGTACAGCCCGTCAACTATTAACAAAATCAAATTTTAAATGGCTCTAACTTCTTAAGGAGATGGAAACTCCCATAAGTCCTAATTAAACTTTTTAAGTAGTTTTCACCTACTTACATTCTAATATTTGCATATTAAATTTAAGAAAATCAAATTTCATATTAAAAGACCTCGAATATTTCCAAATCCTTTTTTTCAACAACATTTTTGGATAGCTTTCAACAAAAAGGTACTTTAGTCTTTCTGTTTGTCATAGTTTTGGTAACACCCGGTACATGCAAGCAGATAATTATAATATAATATTTTCATTTTAGGTTTAAGAAAAATAAAATGTTCCTACTTAGTTTTCAACTTTCTGCCTACATAAGGTATCCAAAGCAAGGTCAAATTTTACATTACAAAAATTTTGATCAAAAATTACTTATACCAGAAAAATAGATTTAATTAAAATTATTATATATAATAATAATAATCATTTATAGGCCAAATAAAAATGCACAGCGAAAGTAGACAAACATATACAGGTGTTTTTTTTTCAGATAATAATGTCGCACTGAATAAAAAGTTACAGCCGTCAACTATTAACAAAATCAAATTTTAAAAGGCTCTAACTTCTTAAGGAATTGGAAACTCCCATAAGTCCTAATTAAACTTTTTACTCAGCATGACATTTACTTTCTAAAAACTGAATAAATAGCTTCAGGTCTGTATATAGTTTCAGTTCTGCATATAGTGAATCATTCCACCATTTCAAATTTATTAATCTTAATCGACTCATTAGGAAATTTGTTAGGAAATTGCTGCAATAACAACTTGTTGTTTTTCTTTTCAGTAAACTTTTAAAAGTCATTTAAGGCAAAATTTCTTATAAGAGTTGAATCTCTTTTACTGGCTGCAAAATTTTTACCCAACTGTTTGACCAAATGACATAAATGAAGACATAGGTAAATGGATAATTTTAACATGTTATTTAAATTCCCTCATTTCGGAAATTGCTTAATTTATAGTTTGATATGGTATATCTTAACATGTGGAAACAACAAAAAAAAACAAAATATATTCAATTTACAATCTCTCGTATTTAAACCTTGGTACTCTTAGCAGATGAAGCTAAAATAATTATTACATAGGAGAATTTAGGAAAAGGGTTAATGGAGATAATTACATCTGATAGATATATTACCATTCGCATCAATTACGACAAAATTGTATACATTTATAACAAATGACAATTTTTGTGATTGTTCTTTAGAAAAGAAGAATCTGCATTGATTATTAAAATTTATTCACATTTTATGGCAATTTTAACATCAACCATTAATTATTTTTGATCAAATTATATAATATTGGGGATTTTCCATGTCAACGACACCTTGAGCAGCATGACACTAATGGCCGATCTTACAAAGCACATTAAATCAAGATATAACTAAATATTGGATCAAATGCCAGAATAAGTTGTTATTACGATGGAAACATAAATATTTTAGTGAATGGGAGATGGCATAGGGTTATTTATTCTGGGAAGAACTATTCTATCGGTTATACATACACTTGCAAGATTGGTCTTTATTCATATTTTCCAGATATGTTCGTTAGAATGTAGTTCTCGCATTCATGCTTCGTTTGTTCTACAGCTTATACCCGTAAAAGCTCTCGGTTCTGCTCTAAAATAATTTACGGCTAACTTAATTGTACCACACTTTGGATGACTTACCCAACTTAACCAACATAACCGAAAAGGAATAAACCGCCACATGTTTTTTAAAACTTTCGATTTTGTATCATTGACTGCGTTTACATCGGGCGCTTGCATCCGATCGAATATGGATCGACTTGAACTTAAAAACGTCATGTCTTATCAAATTGATATTAAAAATTGTCAATAGCGACAGGTAAAGGCTTGTCAGTACATCAGCTGATATGTGTCACATTTTGAGTGTCTCAAAGGCTCTCCAAACGAAAATAAATTTCAATCCGACCCAATTAGATCGGATGCTAGCGCTCGATGTAAACGCACTCATTCAGACAGTTTAATCTGGAAACACTTCTCAATTCCTCCTCGATGACTATACTTTGTTCACGGTGATTTGCTGTCCAGTCATCAATGCAGTTTGTGAACAGGACACTAAAAAATAAACAATAATGTACTGTATATCGATTGCATAGCTGCAATACCGCGTATTAGCTGTTCTTTAACGTAGGTAATACGTGGTATTGCAGCTAGGCCATCAATATAATGTCTAATGTTATTATTCACATACTCACAAATTTGCGTAGTCTATATTCAGACAAAGAATATTTGTTCCACTATATGAACAAAAATTGTAAAAATACATAGTTAGACAGCACTAAGGTCACGTAAGGTAAACAAACACGAACGTTTGACGGCCGACAGCATTCCCCAACTAAAAAAAGAAACATAGGCTCTCTATAATCTATTTGGTTTACCTTTGCTTCTTTACCTAAGTAGAAGAGTTCTGTCTGCTCAGTGCTCTGGCAATGTATTTATCTCTGCAACTCGTAATTCTAACCTGGAACATTGTTTTAAAGGCGAATATTTACAACGGTAGGAAAATACGACAGACAGCTGATTGTCGGCGGAGAGAGCTACATCTACCGGCGAACGCTCAAACCTCGTAACGTCAAATTAACACTGGAATAAGAAGATATATTTAAAATTGTATACGCTAAAATGCCAGCATTAAAACGAAAAAAACATCAATTAACTCCAGCCTGAATAATAAATAGTAACGGCGTAATATGTACTTATATGCATTTTAGTTGTACTTACTTTGACTGCAATTGTTAACCTATGAAGTCTACATTTAAGAGTATCTGTCAACGTACAAACTTGTTCCAGTTTCAATATTATTCTTCGCGGTATTCTACTAACCTACACACTTCATTCAGTAGCAATTTCTCGAATGCCGATTCTATCATCATGCAGCCGAGTTTAAATTATTGCCTTCGGCATTTTTATTCCTACGTCAAAGTTTAAGATGACATTAATACGACATGAGGTTTCATATCGATATGTTGTATATATTTAACTCGTATACGGACGTGTAATCGCATATCGCAGACTACGAAGCGAATGAAATTACACGTCTACGTACATATGTCTGTAAAAAACACAAAGTTCATTTAATTTTAGCCTTAGGCATAGATAGATGTACGTACTTTTTTTTTCGGTCTTTCGACGGCCTGACGGCTCTTCTCGAATGCCGGGCGGGTGCCTGTTTGGTCCGAAATACATTTTGAAGCAAAAGTTGTACGATCGTGTCCATTTTAACCGCAACATGCGGAAATTTGCCGTGTACATGGGGAAAGATCTAACTGTCAAACTGGTACAGCCAACCGAACTTTTGGGCTACAAACTAACCTTCTATTTGTAGAGTCATCGTTTAAATGGCTGTCAGAAGCAATATTGAGCCATTTTATGCACGGACTTGGAAAAAAGCAGCAAAACTGTGGACCTAACCTAACATTGTTGTTGTTGTGTTTGCATTTGCTTCTCCTGCAAATAATATAAATCCGATTGTAGGCGACGTGGTCTAAATCGCTCTAAGCAAACGGATTTTCAGATTGGTGTTATCCAGTTTGACCTGCGTGGAACGTTTTCGCCGCGAATTGACGGAACTCCGGCTCGACGATAGCCGCATGATAGCCGTCAGACTACGCTCGCGTGGACATGGCAGGTTACCCTGGCGACGCTACTCGATGGCGGAGGCGCTCATGAATTTACTCAATTTTTATCGATTTTTACTCGATTTGCGAATTTGCAAAAACTCTTCCCTAATGGTTAATAGAGTGTACGGCGAATCGCCCACGCCGGTCAACGCGTATATTCAAAAGCCGGACCCAAAGCCTTACGTTAAAACAGTTTGAGCGAAATCGACAATCGCGCGACGTCTATGCAAAAAATCTCCCGTTCATTTTAGTATTATAAGACTAGTGACCATATAGATCGCTGGGACGTGTAGATCGCCGATGCCGGTAGATCGCTGGGACTTGTAGATCGCTGGGTGTGTAGACCGCTGGTATGTGTAGACCGCCGAAATAGATAGGTTGATCGCCTATAATAAGCATTCATGTGGGCACTTCTCGCTGCCCTCGTCGTGCTCCAATTGAACTTTTATACAACGCATATAATAATGTATTACTATCTAGTTTGGTTTCATAATCGACTTATAGTGACAATTATTTTTTCAGTTTTATAATGAAAATTGTAGGTAAACATAGTTGTGGCTACATGTTCTAAACACTATTTATAAATTTGCTGTAGTGACGAATTTGCGTTTTGGCACTCCTCGCTACGCTCGTCGTGCGTCAATTAAATCCTTACAAAATTTAAATAATAATGTACTTTCCACTTTGATTCCATGATGGACTTAGTGTATCATAATGAGTATTCATATCAAAAATGTCTAAATTTGTCGTACGGCGGACGCATTGGTTCATGTGGGCACTTCTCGCTGTCCTCGTCGTGAACCAATTGAATTTGTATACAAAGCATATAATGCTGTTTACTATCTAGTTTGGTTTCATAATAGAGTTAGGTATTGTGGCGATTACTTTTTCAGTTTTATAATGAATTTTGTAGGTAAACATACTTGCGGTTACATGTTCCAGCCACAATTTATAAATTTGCCGTAGCGACGGATTTGAATGAAGGCACTCCTCGCTACACTCGGCGTGCGCCAATTAAATCCTTACAAAATGTATACAATAATGTACTACTTTCCACTTTGATTCCATAATGGACTTATTGTGTCATAATGAATATTCATATCAAAAATGTCTAACATTGGTTCATATGAGCTTCTCGCTGCGCTCGTCGTGCCCAAAGCTGCTCATGACCCAATTTGAGTCTTAGAAAACTTATTTGTATGATGTATAACTTTTCACTTTGGTTCCATAATGGATTTAGTATAAATCTCTTTTAAGTGTCATAATAAAAACGGTCGGTAACCATAGTTGCGGCTACATATTCTAACCACAATGTCTAAATTTGACGTACGGACGCATTAGTTCAGTTGGGCCCTCCTCGCGGCGTTCGTCGTGTTCCCAGCACCTTATCCACCAATTAAACTATTATAAAATGAATAATGATTTCAGTTTTATAGCGAAAGCCGTAAATATTGAAACCACAATTTCCGAGTTTTACAGACACATTGGTTCATATGAGCACTCCTCGCTGCGCTCGTCGTGCAGCGAGTAACTGGAGATGATTGTGCAGACTTATCGTAATGATGAAAAATCAAATGCAAGAAAACTGGTGATATACAGGCGGGATGTAAATTTTAAATAAATTAAGAATTACTGCAACAACCTGAATTTGAATCAGCTCCGTTGGTTCGTTGGTTAGAGTTGGAGTTCGCTAAATCATTGAGCTAGTGACGCAAAGGTCCCTGTCATCTTTAAGATGATCAGAATTTTTTTTATTATAATATTCTTATTTACCTAATTATAATAAAATTTATGCCTATTGCGAGAGAATTCATCTTCAGTTGGACAGTTTTTTGTGGTCTATAGGAGTAATTTTTATCAATTCGTAATATTGATTCTCCAAAAAATGACCCTAATTTAAATGATGTTTTTAATTAAACACACATTAATTGGTCTAACATACTGGTCCGGTCATGCACGTAAATTAATGAATACAATTTTAACTCACACTTAATGGATATAACTAACTGCCATAACTGCTTATATTGTTATTTGTTGTCCTTAATTTGGTGCGCTGTAGGGCAATAAAGAATATTATTATTATTATCGTGAAAAGGATATTATTCATAATTTACCTATTTAATTGAATTATTACTTTAATAAACTTTTAAAGGAGTAAACTGCAGAGAAAAGTGGGTCGTCCGCCATTTAAAATTTGTAAAAGTAGGTCGTCCTGTCAGCTAAAATGTTCGTTACAGAAAGCCGGAAAATGAAAAAATTTAAGCTCAGCTTTATAAACAAATATTATTTTATAGTTACATAGACGCTTTTGTCAAATAAATGCTTTTGTTTCTATTTTATCAATTGTATTCAGTATATTATTATCTTCTTGTAATCATCATCTTGAGATAGCCCGTAAAGAAACGATAGTTAATGAAAAGTTAGAAATTGCAACACCCTGTATATTGCGCAAAAATTATCGAATAAAAATGATAATGGAATAATTACGCACCTATTCAAATTTGTATCTAGGATAACATATCGGAAATAAGTACGACTAAGTTATCGCACAGTTACATTTTTAGCAACACCCTGTATGTTATGTGACTAAAAATGAAAAATAATAAAAACACAGCTCATAATAATATAATAAGTTGATCAACAATAGGATAATATAAATCGGATCAACATGCTAATTCGTCTTTGCGGTTAAGAAAACACCCTGTATATTATGACAAAATTGTCAACAAAATTAAAATTACCTTTTAAAAAATGCGTTTTCAATAATTATAATATGTAGTAATGTAAAAAAAAACTTGTGCCCCCAACCGGGATTGAACCGTCGACGCCGAAGACAGAAGCCACGACGTCTACCTAGTACGCCACGAAGTCTGATATAGAATTCGTGTTAAAAATGCACTAAAACATACGAAACTAAAACAGCGAAACTTACTTTTTGCTAATTTTTCGATAATAATTGCGATAAACTAACCTTGTAGCGTGGACGTTTAAATTGCCGTAAAAACCAATATCGTGCCATCTTGCGCACAGAATTGAGAAAAAACCCGCAAGATAGAGACCTAATCCTAACCTAACTTCGCCTTGTCAAATTTATGTTTTATTGTTGGTTTATTGGGCGTTCTGATCACTTATAAGATAATCTAAATTCATTGTTCGCGCATGCTTTCTCCTTTATTGCTGTTTCCGGCCCAATTTTGTCTTCATAATGACCAACGCTAACCCGCGCTTGGCCACTTGTATGTTTCGACTGCAAAATAAATTAGATAGTACGCTGCACGGTCTATACATAGGGTCTATGTCGGTATATCGCGGGATCTTACCGTGTTTAGAGATTGTTTCTTATCCATTTTGACCTGCGTGGAACGTTTTTGTCGGGAATAACTGGACTAAGCGCATGCGGCCCGGCCGCTCTCGTCCAGTTCTGTCACATATGGCGTAGCCGTCAGACTGCGCTTGCGTGGACATTATCGATTGTCGTTACCCTGGCGACGCTACTCGATGGCGGAGGCGCTCACGGACGTACTCAATTTTTATCGATTTTTACGGCGGATGGAAAAATTTTCTCGCGGTTCGATTTGCGAATTTGCAAAAACTCTCCGATAAGAGTTAATAGAGGGTACGGCGATTCGCCCACGCCGGTCAACGCGTATATTCGAAAGTGGGACGAAAAGCCTTACGTTAAAACAGTTTGAGCGAAATCGACAATTGCGCGACGTCTATGCAAAAAATCTCCCGTTCATTTTAGTATTATAAGACTAGTGACCCCTTGGATCGCTGAGATGTGTAGATCGCCGATTCCGGTAGATCGCTGAAGCCAGTAGATCGCCTAAGCCGGTAGATCGCGAAGTAGGTTGATGGCCAAAATAAGTAGATCGCCGAAATATGTTAAACATCGTAGTAGGTAGATTGCCAAAATCGATAGATCGCTGAAATCGATAAGTCACCGAAATAGGTAAACCGTCGAAATAGGTAGATAACCAATGTCCGATTACATATTCGACAATACTTAATTGATTTTTCAAATAATCAGCAAACGTTAGAATACCAATTTAATTGTCTCAAGAAACAAATAGCAACAATGGGTTGCAATGAGCACCTACGAATTCTTTTTTTCTTCCCTATTCATAATCGATTATGAGTACTCGATTATGAATGGAGCTTTAAAAATCGATAATCGATAATTAAAAATACTGATAATACGATTCTTCAAATAATACGATTAATCTACTTCTAGCAATGCTACCAATTACCATTATTGACTATCCCTCTTTTCATTTCTCCCATTACTAACAATAATTCTAGCAAAAGGTGGGCTTAAATGATCTTATCCTAGAATAAAGAGGTCAATTGTTAACAAATTTTGAATAACTAAAGAACGTTCTGCAGGTTATACCATGTTATTTAATTTTATCAAGTATTATCTTATTTCGATGATTATCTTATTGTAAAAAATTTAACAAAATTCTATATGGCCTCTTATCTGTACAAACTATACTATTATATTTCCGCTGTTATTTGCTGACAATTTACTTAAAATAAATATACTATTACATTATATTAGTGTTATATAGTATAACAGTTTTCAAATAAAACAGTACAAAAAAAATCCTAAATTGTTAATAAACCCGGAATAGATATAATAAACATGAAGTTATTTAGATGTAGAAATTTATTGATAACAAAAGTGCTTTAATTATTTTATCACATCACATAGTCTATATTAAAACAATACAAATCTATTCTTAATATAAAATTAAAATTTTATACTCCCTTGAATATACATGTCACCATTTTTCTATACAATTTTATAATTGGTGACAAATTATGTACATATGTACGATTGAAAACATATCGTTATATTTTGTAAAGAGTTTAATCAATATTTGTTTTGAGTATGTTTGTACTATAAATAAATACTCACATATATTTTGCTAGCAGACTAAATATCTGCTCCAGATGTTATTAAAATTTACTGACATTGTGTAGCAATTTCAAGATCAAATAAACTATTCGATAAAATTAAATTAATTCACTTAAATGATTAATTAACCAACACGTAATGATATATTCCAAGATAACAAAAAAACATATTCCACGCTATTTATTTTCTTATTATGTTCCTTATGACTATCCGTTCTTGATCCATACCCAGATAGTTTGCGTTAAAAAAAAATAAATCATGATATACACGGAATCTTCTGGATTATTTTAAATCTAAAACGCAAATATTATAATGCATTTAACTATATGTTTGCATGTATAGGGTATTACTAAAACTATAGAAAAAACTCTTAAGTGTAAAGTACCTTTATTTTACAACCTATGCAAAAATCTTTTTTGAAAAACTGCTTAGAAATATTAAAGAGCATTAAACACGAAATTATTATTTCTTTTGTTGTTGCATGTCAATGGAATATCGAAAGTGACTATATATTCATATTTAATAACTACTAATATTTTCAATTACTTTTTCAAATAATATTTTTGCATGGCTTTGAAGATAAAAATACTTTATTATTTTTATCTTGTTGGTAAAAAGCGATAGGTCCAACAGAAAAGGTGAGTATAACTTCGTATTTAAAGACCTTTAATATTTCCAAACACATTTCTCAAGGAACATTTTTACACAGCTTTGGACATAAAGGTACTTTACTCTTCAAGTGTCTTCATAGTTTTCACATACATAAATTCTAATATTTGCATATCAAATTTAAGAAAATCCAGTCACTTTTATAGACATTAGATCCAACAAATTTCATATTAAAAGACCTCGAATATTTCCAAATATATTTTTTAAATAACATGACATTAATTGGTCTAACATGCTGGTCCGGGCATGCACGTAAATTAATGAATACAATTTTAACTCACACTTAATTGATATAACTAACTGCCATAACTGCTTATATTGTTATTTGTTGTCCTCATTGTCATTGTCACATTGTCAATATTTGTTTTGAGTACTATCACATATATTTTTCCTAGCAGACTAAATACCTGCTCAAAATATTATTAAAATTTACTAACATTGTGTATCAATTTCAAGATCAAATAAATTATTCGATTAAATTAAATTAATTGCTTTAAATGATTAATTACCCAACACATAATGATATATTCCAAGATAAAGAATGTCGTCTAAACTCCATCTTCATATTCCACGCTATTCATTTTGTTAATCTGTGCCTTATCGTTATACTTTCTTGATCTATTACCCAGATACTTTTATGGTAAATTAGATGCATCAAATTTCATATTAAAAGACCTCTAATATTTCCAGATACTTTTTTAAATAACATTTTTGCATAACTTTCAACTAAAAGGTACTTCGTACTCTTTCTGTTTTTCATAGTTTTGGTAACACCCGGTACATGCAAGCAGATAAATATAATATATTTGCATTTTAGGTTCAACAAAAATAAAATGTTCTTACTTAGTGTTCAACGTTCTGCCTACATAAGGTATCCAAACGTAAAGCAAAGTAAAATTTTACATTACATACATTTTGTAAAATTAATAAATGATTTTCCAAAAAAATGACCCTAATATAAATGATGTTTTTAATTAAACACACATTAATTAATCCGTTACAGAAAGCCGGAAAATGAAAAAATTTAAGTTCAGCTTTATAAACAAAAATTATTTTATAGTTACATTGACGCTTTTGTCAAATAAATGCTTTTGTTTGGATTTTATCAATTGTATAGCCCGTAAAGAAACAAAAGTTAATGGAGAGTTGAAATTGCAGAAATTGCAACACCCTGTATATTGCGCAAAAATTATCGAATAAAAATAATAATTGAATAGTTACGTACCTATTCAAATTTGTATCTAGCATACGAAATAACATATCTGAAATAAGTCCGACTAAGTTATCGCACATTTACATTTTTAGCAACACCCTACCCTGCATGTGATGACTAAAAATGAAAAATAATAATAGCTCATAATAATATAATAAGTTAATCAACAATAAGATACCATAAATCGGACCAACATGCTAATTCGTCTTTGCTGTTAAGAAAACACCCTGTATATTATGATAAAATTGTCAACAAAATTAACAATACCTTTTATAAAATGTGTTTTCAATAATTATATGTAATAATGAAAAAAAAAAAAACTTGCTTCCCCAACCGGGATTGAACCGTCGACGCCGAAGACAGAAGCCAAGACGTCTACCCAGTACGCCACGAAGCCTGATATTGAATTCGTGTCAAAAATAGAATAAAACCTACGAAGCTAAAACTAAAACAGCGAAATTTACTTTTCGCCTATTTTTCGATAATAATTGCGATAAACTAACCTTCTATTTGTAGAGTCGATGTTTAAATTGCCGTAAAAACCAATGTCGTGCCGTCTTGCGCACCGAATTGAGAAAAAAACCGCAAGATAGAGACCTAATCCTAACCTAACTTCGCCTTGTCAAATTTATGTTTTCTTGTTGGTTTATTGGGCGTTCTGATCACTTATAAGATAAGCTAAATTCATTGTTCGCGCATGCTTTCTCCTTTATTGCCGTCTCGGGTCCAATTTTGTCTTCATAATGACCAACGCTAACCCGCGCTTCGCGACTTGTGTATGTTTCGACTGCAAAATAAATTAGATAGTACGCTACACGGTCTATGTCGGTATATCGCGGGATCTTACCGTGTTTAGAGATTGTTTCTTATCCATTTTGACCTGCGTGGAACGTTTTTGTCGCGAATAACTGGACTAAGCGCATGCGGCCCGGCCGCTCTCGTTCAGTTCTGTCACATATGGCATAGCCGTCAGACTGCGCTTGCGTGGACATTATCGATTATCGTTACCCTGGCGACGCTACTGATTGGCGGAGGCGCTCATGAATTTACTCAATATTTATCGATTTTTACGGCGGATGGAAATTTTTTCTCGCGACTCGATTTGCGAATTTGCAAAAACTCTTCCCTAATGGTTAATAGAGTGTACGGCGATTCGCCCACGCCGGTCAACGCGTATATTCAAAAGCCGGACGAAAAGCCTTATGTTAAAACAGTTTGAGCGAAATCGACAATTGCGCGACGTCTATGCAAAAAATGTGCCGTTCATTTTAGTATTATAAGACTAGTTGACCTTTGGACCGCATAGATAGGTAGACCAGCGAAGTCGGTAGACCGCAAAAATAGGAAGATTGTATAATTATGCAGACCGCATAAATCCATAGACTAACGAAGACGGTGGACGTGGAAGTAGATAGACAAATAAAATAAATGGACCGCATAAATCAGTGGTACATCGCATAAAGCAGAATCATGGATTATTGTATGGTTATAACAATTTTGTTATAACTTTTTTGAAGTAGTGAAAGAAACCAACCAAATTTCATTTCACATACTGGGTTTCCGCAAGTGTACAAATTCAGATATGGTTAACTTTGGTCTAGAGAAATTCTGATCTAAATCGTGCACCCAACCACCCATGAGGTACCAGTATCGGCTCGTTACTCTTTATTTAGCATGGCGAGTTCGCTGTCAAAATAAATTTCGAAAGCCCTATGACCATGTTTTGGCTCAGCAACTACAGTCTGAAGCGACTGCTTGGTTGAGCAGGTAAGATAGCAGTAGCGATATGATGACCTGACAAAACCCATTTGCTTTTTGATCATTTGTGACAGCGAAGTAATAGATGTACTAAAACAGAAATAATAAAATTCCTAATGAAACACGAAGCCAGTGGAGAGGAGAAGCCAAGTTCAGGCAGGTTTTGCTTGCGTTCTCCCGAAATAAAGCCTCAATCGGGCGGCTCCTACGGAAAGAAGCAACAGATTTAAACCGCCTTAAAGAAGAGATCCATGGTCCAGCAACTACAGTTTTGAAAGCGACTGCTTGGTTGAGCACCTTACATAGCAGTAGCGATATGATAACCTAACAAAACCCTTTTGACTTATGATTATTTACGACAACACAGTAACAGAGTACTGAAATAGAAATAATAAAATACCTAATGGAACACGAAGCCAGTGGGGAGGGGAAGCCAAGTTCGGGCAGGTTTCGCTTGCGTTCTCCCGAAATAAAGACTCAATCGGGCGGCTCCTACGGAAAGAAGCAACAGATTTAAACCGCCTTAAAGAAGAGATCCATGGCCCAGCAACTACAGTCTTTAAAGCGACTGCTTGGTTGAGCACGTTAGATAGAAGTACCGATATGATAACCTTACAAAGCCCCTTTTACTTATGATCATTTAGGACAGCAAAGTAACAGGTATATTGAAAAAGAAATAATAAAATACCTAATAAAAAAGGAAACCAGTAGAGAGGAAAAACCAAGTTTAGGCAGGTATCTTGTGTTCTCCCGGAATTAAGCTTCAATCGGGCGGCTCCTACGGAGAGAAGCAAGTGATTTAAACCAACTAAAGAAGAGTCAAAGATATACCCAAAGATGCTAATCGATGCAATGACAAAGAAATAGATACAATTAACACAAATATTAACAATTAGCATTATCATGAAATACGTGAGATAAAAGATTTTTGTACACTACGTTTTTGGTGACATTAACTTTGGGGGCCTTTTTCCTTCCTTTACCTGGAGGTGGTTGCAGTTGAATTTTTACAGATGACCAAGATCTAACCCTAGAAAACGCCACATATAGTTGCCCGTGGGCAAAAACAGAACTGGGCAGATAAATACCGATCGTGTCAAAAGTTTGCCCTTGTGCCTTATTTATTGTCATGGCAAAACTAACCCTGATTGGATATTGTCTGCGTTTTAGTGTAAATGGAAGACTGGTTTCGTTGGATGTTAAATCCATTCTTGGTATCAAAACACGATTGCCCCGAAACTGACCCATGGTTATTTCGGCGTCTATTAAGTTTTTGAACAACTTTTTTACTACTAATCGAGTGCCATTACACAAACCTTCAACTATATTAATATTACGCAGCAACATGATTGGTACCCCTATTTTAAGAGTTAGCAGATGAGGAGGCATTCCCGAAGGGGTAATAGAATTCAAATACTCTGTTGAAAAGTTAGCGATCTCCTGACAGTCCTCTGTTTGTAAACTGTCGGCGCTGAAGTACTGAAAACTTTCACCTGGAAAATTATTTAGAATATCTGCATTGATTTTATCGCAACCATCATTCCTAGGAGATAATATGGCACGATGTTGAAGAACGTGAAAATCGTCTTGGGTATATTGTGTTATATCCCCATATACTGCCGAGATGATGTCAGTGACTATACAATCGTCGGGTATCGCAACAAATTCGCTGGAGTCCACGACGTTGAAATTGTTTGATAACTCGCCATTGCCTAACCTTAATAACCAGTCAGAAAATATCTGTTCGGTTGGTTCGGTTCGCATATTTTCTGTCAATCTATAGTGCCGGAAGAATTACCATGATGAACTGTTTACCACGCATGCTTCTATAATAGAAGATTTGTGACCGCGAGGTACCACTGGTAAACATTGCCTGAAATCACCACCAAGCAATACAACTTTACCACCAAAAGGTCTTTGGTCGTCCATGACGTCGCGAAGAAGACGATCTACCGCATTGATGGCGTGAACATTAGCCATTGTAACCTCATCCCAAAGAAGTATTTTAGAAATACGTAATTCATGCGCCTCCGATGATTCCATAGAAATTGAAGAAGTAGTATTTTCGTTGATTCGGAGCGGTAACCTAAAACGCGAATGAACCGTTCTGCCCCACGTAACAAAATGGCGGCGATACCTGTCCAAGCTACGGATACAAATTTTAATTTCGAAATGAATAACTGATCCAAAATGGCGTTGTAAACAAAAGTTTTACCTGTCCCACCGGGCCCATCTAAGAAGAATAACCTATTTGTATTTGTCTGAGATTGAATAGCACCCATTACAGCCTCATAAATTAGCAGCTGATTACCGTTCAACTTGTTACGATTTTCCTCTACTCTCATTTGGACCTCTTGTAATTCTAAGACATTATCAACCATTTCTTCATCTGAATCCCAACCGCCAGAGACGTCCTCCAGAAGCGGCAATCGAAAATTTTCAAAAACGCTACCCGCCCGTTCCACGAAGTTTTACAATTTTTAGTGCTTTATATTGGGCGACATCAAAACTAAAACCTTTACGTGTAAAGTCTTGAACGAAATCAGCGGAGAACGTGGCCCATAGACGGGCTGGATCTGAAACCTCGCAAAATATTAATAAATATGCAAAAAGATTCCGTAATGCACTTGGCATTTTAACTAACGCTCCTTCCCTTAAGCAGTTATCCCACTCACTATCGTCTTGCAGTAAATTTCTGGCGAGAGCCGCTGCATGAAAAGAATCGCAAAGAACACCATCGACAGTTTTTAAAGCATCATACGATGTTGCTCCACGTACGTGCAACAACAGTAAACGCATGTAAAACAAATCACGATTTTTTGGTGAGACTGTGTACATTCGAGGAATAATGTTTAGAGCTCGACGCTTACGTTTTACACAACGGTGACGACGTGAATCAAATCTGTACGTAAAAGGAATTTCGGTGTACAGTAATTGGCGTGCACTTGCATCTTCCCGGTTGAGCAAGAACCAACCTTCAAACATTGTCAACTTAGTCGATGACTCATCCACTGCCATTTGCTCATTGCCTCTAATAAAATGGAGGACTTGCTGATCAGGCAAATGAAACTGCAATCGCACCACGGTATGTGAAGTTTTGTGAAGGGGAAATTTAAACAAACGCCAACATGCTTCGCATGAACTAACATACCTTGAATCAACAAAATGATTTATCTCGTCGTAAGAGCCCGCTGCAATATTAATATTAACTAATGCACAATCATGACCTTTGCAAATATATTTGAAGATATACTTAACGCTTTTTACGGAGGTACAAACTTCTACATTAATGTGACAATTATACTTCTTTATTAACCAAGGGTTGTATGGTACCACATACCTATTATCAACATCAAAAGTATCCTGACCTCGTTTTACTGTTACTACACGATGATCGTCTAACCGTCTGTATGTAGGAAAACTATTTTCGCTAATAGATGTCGCAGCTTGGAAAGGTTTCGGATAATGTTTCTTACATTTCCCATCGTCCATACAGATGGCAGTTTTATTTAAACTTCCGCAGGGACCGTGAATCATGTGACGTCGAACAGATTCACGTAGTAAAAGATCGTTTTGAGGAGGAATTTCCGCACTGATGATGGCGTCAATTTGATACGGTTCCCTGCATTTATTGTTTTCCGATAAGGTAAGTAAGAGATGACAGTGTGGCAAACCCCTCTTTTGAAATTCTACGACAAATACATATGCGAGAACATCCCCAAAATATGTTTCTTTGTAATATCGTCAATAAAAGCACGTAACTTTAGATGAAACACTCGACAGATAATGTCCACCCGATTGTGCGTCTTATCCCACGGATTTACATTTTCGATTATTTCAGGCCATTTAGGGTTGCAAGTGAAGGTAATAAACAGATCCGGACGACCAAATTTGGCGACAATAGCCATTGCATCTTGATAATGCTGCTGCATTGCCCGAGGACCACCTACAAACGAAGATGGAAGAATTACGCTACGACCAATATCAACATTTTCCAGATCAGCATTTGTTCTTAAGTAATCGACTAACCCGGTATATTGATGTGCGCGTAAGTTCGACTGATTAAATCGAAGATAACCTAATCTATCGCCCTCTACCTTGACGTATGAATCTACAATGTACTGCTGTGTTAACTTGCCAGCACTTAATATTGGATTGAATGAATCGCGCATACTGAGGCACTTATTGATGATGTATTCCAGCCTGGTAACACGTTTTCTTTTGCCAACATTCAAGTGATTATATGTCATATTGGCATGCCAACCTTGTTCACCCCTAGGAAACAATAAAGGATAGGAGAGGGGTTCAGAAACCGGGCTACAGTTATTGATGAAACTTAGACGTGCCGGTGCATATCGAAGATACACGCGCAAATCACGCTGCATTGGAGGATTACCATCGGCGGTACCACGGAATACAACACCAACTTCATGCGGCACTTGAGGAGCATCGTATCGACGGTTACCACGTACACCTTGATGAATGTGCAGAGTTATTTCTGGTAACGGTTGATTTAAAAGTGCCGCACGTTCACGTTCCTCCCTCTCAACATCTCTTAAATGCATATAGATCTTTGCAAATGGATTTATGTCTCGCAAAAGAACTTCAATTTCCTGGATCAACTCAGAAGAACAATTCTGATTATTCTGACCTCGCCTCTCCATAGCATCCTGGGCATCAAGAAAATATAGGTGCCCGTAAAGAGGATCATCTATGGGACATATATCCTTAACAGCGTGATACATTTTCCCTTGAATAATGTACATACTTCCTAAACCTACGCCTGCAAGGGGTATTACATTTGCACTTACGGACGCAAATGCAAATAAATTATTAAACCTTATAATGTTTTCCTTCAAATTGTTAGCCAACGAATGACGATCAGTAAGCAAATCGAAAAGTAATTGCGGATAATTATCGGACATTTCTAAAGAAATTTTACCTTCCGAACAACACAACTTGTTTTCCGAATTGAAGAATTTTGCTCCACAAAATGAGCATCGTTTGTTCATTTCGTTCAGATGAACTGTAGCTTGATTTGATTTAGCCGCGGGAATATTTGCGATATAAGATGTATGCGAAGAATTACTTGGTTGCAAATCATCGTAGGTCGGCAAATCCCTTTCCGTAATCTGAATTTCGTCAACCGGTGTTCTTCTGTCAGGTGGAAGTATTGCGCGATGGAGAACATTGATAGAAATTAAGGTGTACTCATTGATTTGAGCAGCATTTCCCTGTCGACCTAAATTTTCAATTAACAAACGACACATATCTGTAATATTATTGAATTTTATTACGCTCGCACGTCCATCAGGTGCAGGTAATCCGCGCTCATTTAAGGAATGGGAATCAAAATAGAAAAAATCGTTATTACGTTTAACTACGGCCACTGAAAGATGATTAGTAGTTATTATACCGCAGTTATTAGTTATGAAAAAAGTATTGAGGCCGTTAAACAAATTTGGAAAATCGACATCGTGCTGATCTATTAAATGGCCATAGACGGTGTACCCTTCTTCAAAATCGACACGTTCATTAAAAATAATTACCCTCATATCCAGTTCCGCTACCGCTAAATAACGCATATTTTGACCGTCGAATTGCAGACGATTGTTGGTAGCTATGCTTCGCCTATACAATTCATCTCCCGAATGTAAAATAGAATTAATGTCGTCCACATTCCATTCGCCTATACATTTTAGAACTGAAGCAACACACGCCGTTGCCGCATTTGCCGTGCACTGGACACCCCTACTACTATTAGAAAAAATCCTATCCCCTTGGTGGTAATCACCTCGAACAATTTCAATAACCTGAAGATCATCATTATTATTATTATTACTACTCACAGGTTCAGTGCGACTCTTTTTGACGTTGAAACGCCTCCAGTTGTGGCCACGTTTACCCTTCTTCGGCATTCTCTGTTTACATAATTAATAAACAAAAATAGTATATAAGTAAATGAACAAAATTTCAACAACGAAATGATAAAATAATTTATTAATCATTTATTAATAATTATTAATAAATAATTTAATAATCTTGGCAATTCTACATATCAATATTTTTCATAGAAAATAGTACATAGTTCATATTTTTAATGAAATAGCAACTTCTGGCTTCGTTAAGGAAAACATTGTTTAGTAAAAGAATTATTTAATCTGGTCATAATTTACAAATTATGATTGTGACATGGACTACCTAATTGTATTTCATCATTAGTGCTGCGTCTACAGCTTACGATGGGGTTCAAAATGAGTAAGCAACCAAATATACTTCATAATATTATCCTGAGTTGTTCAGCAAAATGATTAGGTATTTCCATTCAAATTATAAGTCGAACAGAACTTGAAACCTTTGCCGATAATACGAAAAATATCCGGCTCAATTCTGTCGGGTCTAGGTGACTGATTTTACGATTGTTGATGGCTTTGTCGTAGTCTTCTTACGTTCAACAACAAAGCGCCGATATTCATAAAATTCGTCACCTATACATGACAGTATTGAACCGGATATTTTTTGTATTATCGGCAATGATTTCAAGTTCTGTTCGACGTATAATCTGAATGGAAATACCTAATCATTTCGCTGAACAACTCAGGGTAATATTATGAAGTATACTTGGTTGCCTACTCATTTCGAACCCCATCTTAAAGCTTAAACTGCTGTGGTCGTGTGGCCATTTAACAAAAAAAAAACAATTCTAGCAGTAAAGTGTAGTTTGTGATATGATGAATTTATATGTAGATATGTATCAAATGCATTTATTTTCAAACCGCGGGGGTTTCGTACAAACGCGAGAGGCATTTGCGTAGAATAACCTAAAAGTTTTAACATTACCCTTTAACTAAGCTTATTATGTATGTTGGCAGGTAATTTGAGCAACTAAATGGCGGTACAATATTACAGGGTGGGGTATATTTTCTCTGGTAACAATAATTTATCGGCTATTGTGAATTACATAACAATTTCACGAAATCATATCAGTTTATAGGTATTGCTGATAAACATATTCCAAGTTTAGCTTATTTCACGCAAAACCTTCGAGAAGCGGCATATAAATGTATTTTCAAACTTACCTCAATCTATCGCACAAAGTAATCTTACAAAAAACGTACACTTGTTATAAAATATACAGCAAGTACTGATACAATGCAACAATGTCGTGACTCAGCAACAGTCAATAGACAATTGAACAAACTGTTTTCTATATATCCTACAAAAGACGACCATAGCCTACTTATTACTAAATAATTCCCAAAAATTTAAATGGTTGATTGTGATTCCTTGTTGAACTGAAATAAAATAAATTTGTCACGTTTGTTTATTATATTTAATTGATCAGACCGATCGATAATATTACATCAAATTCAATTTTTCAAAATAGAAATACAAATACCAAAATACATAGGTAATGCTATCTCTTGAAGGCAAACGGTTGTTTCTGACATGTACTGTACAGTCGATACTGCAGAAATCTTACCCTCCGTTTAAACCTTGTTTAAACCTAATGATTCGAATCCAACGTAAATTACGTTGTTTCTACAGTATAAATAAAGTCGTGATAAGCTACCAACTTGTTTTAATTTGTATCATAACAATAACAGCGTTATTTATGTTAATTAAATATGTTAATAATTCAATAAATACATGCGGATATACCAGGCGACATGTCTAGCAAGTGTTTATTTGGTTGCCTGCATCTGTCACAATACCCTCAAACATTTAAACGATATAAAATACCACCATAACACGATGATTTATAAATATTATTACTTACGCGTTTCATAATTGATAATTAACTCATAAAATACAATAATTGATTAATAAGATAAAAGCCCGAATTAAAAAGAAGAGTCCATAATGTTTGGGACAGCATTATACTCACCTGTTTGCTTTTAACTCTATAATTTTTAATACATTGCACATTCATCAATGGCACACAGAAAACTTGTACATAATACTTAAAAAAATAAAACAAAGATTTTCAATGCAATTTAATACCTTTAATTTAATACAGTTTTATAATCAATGATGTTTAAATACAAAATCTACTCATAAAACAATAATATATCAAATCATTCTTATTATATTAAGTATTTATTTATACCATCACATAAGAACAACTATTATTTATAGTTCTCGCAAACCACTTTCGACTACCGGCAATCAACGCCTCAATTCTATAACCCTTCCTATAACTAATTTGTACATTTTACATCCATACACTTCAAAGGATCACAGGATCAAAACCATTTACAAACTCTCCAGTAAAAACAATTAACCAAACAAATCAATATACATTCTTCAATAAAAGGAATTTCAAGCAATTAATTAAACATACAAAATCATATGTAGAAGTAAAATCTAAACAAAATTAACCATATAGATATAAGTAATAATTATAAAATATATTAATATTTTATAAAAGTAGCAAATACAAATTAAGTCACGTTACATCCCATATATATCGAAATAAGAATGTAATAAGATTAATAAAATCATAAGATTAACATACTTAATAATATCGTAACATACTTCCTAAACAATACATTTCTAGAATAGTTCCGACCAATTGCCATATGTTCGGACTCTGTTTTGTTGTAGGTCCACTTTCTAGTTTAACATCCTCCACGCAAGAGTACAATCTGACGATTACATCAAATGTTTCCGTTACGGTATCACCAATATCTTCTTAATGGTTAGATAAACACGTTCAGTTTACCACCAGCATACTGCAGCAGCTACGGTAACACTAATATTCCCTGATATTTGTGTAGTGCGTAACATATAACCTACGACATCATCAAATACTTCCAGATATAATTTAGTTTAGCTGACATATTTCATTCTTCCGACATGGTAGGTAAAAGTCTATACTCAGGACCTGTTGAAATAGCATATTACTACAGAGTATGTAAACCTACAGACTACTTACCTGTCCCTTGTCGTCAAATTAGTACATAGACATATTATTATTCATTCATTCAATGGATTCAGTACTCTGTCCCCTTTATTATATAAACGTCATTACTGTCCTGTGTTCCGACTATGCTTAAACCTTCACTTGAACCGAGTAATATAACAAAAACATCGAATGATAGTAGAATTTGTGATTAGTTCGAGTCTCAACCTACAAAGAAATCGCCCACCTATAATGAAATTACAGTTTCTAGAGTCTGGTAAAAGTAAACAATCAACTTAGCACAATTATAACCTCACATTTTGACGTACGAAGTGAAATGGGAATTTAACTGCGCGATCTAACTGCCCCACAACTGCCCTCAGAGCATAAATAAATTTATTTAATTATTTTATTGCGATTTGAAACGTTCCTTTCCTCTAACGATCTCATCTCTTATGATGTCACTTTGGCGTTTAAATTGGTAGCAAATTTACTTGTAATATATCGCAATTTTTTTTTTTTTTCATTTTCTCGACTAAATATTCAGGTACAGGCCGCCCGCTTGCGGCGATACATTCACCCGCAAACGTCAGCTAACCTATGAAATGCACTACCATACACGTATGAACGCGAAAGATGCTACTGTCAGTTTTGACAAATTAATTTGACGTTTCTCCGAGCCTCAGACTCTGACGTCACAACACCGTCCGCCATACTGGCTGTATGAGATCTGCACGTCCCCATACGGGGGCGTTTTTGGGGTACACCCGTTTCGATGAGCGATCCCAAAATACATTTATGCAACTCGCAAAAGAACGACGCGTATTTTGAGGGGTCTGGCTTAGCCGTGCGTGCCTTCCGCTCGGAGGAGATAGCTCGTGAAATTTGGGCGGGCGCCGCCGCTACGCAATTATAAAATAAGACTAGTTGACCTTTGGACCGCATAGATAGGTAGACCAGCGAAGTCGGTAGACCGCAAAAATAGGAAGATTGTATAATTATGCAGACCGCATAAATCCATAGACTAACGAAGACGGTGGACGTGGAAGTAGATAGACAAATAAAATAAATGGACCGCATAAATCAGTGGTACATCGCATAAAGCAGAATCATGGATTATTGTATGGTTATAACAATTTTGTTATAACTTTTTTGAAGTAGTGAAAGAAACCAACCAAATTTCATTTCACATACTGGGTTTCCGCAAGTGTACAAATTCAGATATGGTTAACTTTGGTCTAGAGAAATTCTGATCTAAATCGTGCACCCAACCACCCATGAGGTACCAGTATCGGCTCGTTACTCTTTATTTAGCATGGCGAGTTCGCTGTCAAAATAAATTTCGAAAGCCCTATGACCATGTTTTGGCTCAGCAACTACAGTCTGAAGCGACTGCTTGGTTGAGCAGGTAAGATAGCAGTAGCGATATGATGACCTGACAAAACCCATTTGCTTTTTGATCATTTGTGACAGCGAAGTAATAGATGTACTAAAACAGAAATAATAAAATTCCTAATGAAACACGAAGCCAGTGGAGAGGAGAAGCCAAGTTCAGGCAGGTTTTGCTTGCGTTCTCCCGAAATAAAGCCTCAATCGGGCGGCTCCTACGGAAAGAAGCAACAGATTTAAACCGCCTTAAAGAAGAGATCCATGGTCCAGCAACTACAGTTTTGAATGCGACTGCTTGGTTGAGCACCTTACATAGCAGTAGCGATATGATAACCTAACAAAACCCTTTTGACTTATGATTATTTACGACAACACAGTAACAGAGTACTGAAATAGAAATAATAAAATACCTAATGGAACACGAAGCCAGTGGGGAGGGGAAGCCAAGTTCGGGCAGGTTTCGCTTGCGTTCTCCCGAAATAAAGACTCAATCGGGCGGCTCCTACGGAAAGAAGCAACAGATTTAAACCGCCTTAAAGAAGAGATCCATGGCCCAGCAACTACAGTCTTTAAAGCGACTGCTTGGTTGAGCACGTTAGATAGAAGTACCGATATGATAACCTTACAAAGCCCCTTTTACTTATGATCATTTAGGACAGCAAAGTAACAGGTATATTGAAAAAGAAATAATAAAATACCTAATAAAAAAGGAAACCAGTAGAGAGGAAAAACCAAGTTTAGGCAGGTATCTTGTGTTCTCCCGGAATTAAGCTTCAATCGGGCGGCTCCTACGGAGAGAAGCAAGTGATTTAAACCAACTAAAGAAGAGTCAAAGATATACCCAAAGATGCTAATCGATGCAATGACAAAGAAATAGATACAATTAACACAAATATTAACAATTAGCATTATCATGAAATACGTGAGATAAAAGATTTTTGTACACTACGTTTTTGGTGACATTAACTTTGGGGGCCTTTTTCCTTCCTTTACCTGGAGGTGGTTGCAGTTGAATTTTTACAGATGACCAAGATCTAACCCTAGAAAACGCCACATATAGTTGCCCGTGGGCAAAAACAGAACTGGGCAGATAAATACCGATCGTGTCAAAAGTTTGCCCTTGTGCCTTATTTATTGTCATGGCAAAACTAACCCTGATTGGATATTGTCTGCGTTTTAGTGTAAATGGAAGACTGGTTTCGTTGGATGTTAAATCCATTCTTGGTATCAAAACACGATTGCCCCGAAACTGACCCATGGTTATTTCGGCGTCTATTAAGTTTTTGAACAACTTTTTTACTACTAATCGAGTGCCATTACACAAACCTTCAACTATATTAATATTACGCAGCAACATGATTGGTACCCCTATTTTAAGAGTTAGCAGATGAGGAGGCATTCCCGAAGGGGTAATAGAATTCAAATACTCTGTTGAAAAGTTAGCGATCTCCTGACAGTCCTCTGTTTGTAAACTGTCGGCGCTGAAGTACTGAAAACTTTCACCTGGAAAATTATTTAGAATATCTGCATTGATTTTATCGCAACCATCATTCCTAGGAGATAATATGGCACGATGTTGAAGAACGTGAAAATCGTCTTGGGTATATTGTGTTATATCCCCATATACTGCCGAGATGATGTCAGTGACTATACAATCGTCGGGTATCGCAACAAATTCGCTGGAGTCCACGACGTTGAAATTGTTTGATAACTCGCCATTGCCTAACCTTAATAACCAGTCAGAAAATATCTGTTCGGTTGGTTCGGTTCGCATATTTTCTGTCAATCTATAGTGCCGGAAGAATTACCATGATGAACTGTTTACCACGCATGCTTCTATAATAGAAGATTTGTGACCGCGAGGTACCACTGGTAAACATTGCCTGAAATCACCACCAAGCAATACAACTTTACCACCAAAAGGTCTTTGGTCGTCCATGACGTCGCGAAGAAGACGATCTACCGCATTGATGGCGTGAACATTAGCCATTGTAACCTCATCCCAAAGAAGTATTTTAGAAATACGTAATTCATGCGCCTCCGATGATTCCATAGAAATTGAAGAAGTAGTATTTTCGTTGATTCGGAGCGGTAACCTAAAACGCGAATGAACCGTTCTGCCCCACGTAACAAAATGGCGGCGATACCTGTCCAAGCTACGGATACAAATTTTAATTTCGAAATGAATAACTGATCCAAAATGGCGTTGTAAACAAAAGTTTTACCTGTCCCACCGGGCCCATCTAAGAAGAATAACCTATTTGTATTTGTCTGAGATTGAATAGCACCCATTACAGCCTCATAAATTAGCAGCTGATTACCGTTCAACTTGTTACGATTTTCCTCTACTCTCATTTGGACCTCTTGTAATTCTAAGACATTATCAACCATTTCTTCATCTGAATCCCAACCGCCAGAGACGTCCTCTAGAAGTGGCAATCGAAAATTTTCAAAAACGCTACCCGCCCGTTCCACGATTTGTTTTACAATTTTTAGTGCTTTATATTGGGCGACATCAAAACTAAAACCTTTACGTGTAAAGTCTTGAACGAAATCAGCGGAGAACGTGGCCCATAGACGGGCTGGATCTGAAACCTCGCAAAATATTAATAAATATGCAAAAAGATTCCGTAATGCACTTGGCATTTTAACTAACGCTCCTTCCCTTAAGCAGTTATCCCACTCACTATCGTCTTGCAGTAAATTTCTGGCGAGAGCCGCTGCATGAAAAGAATCGCAAAGAACACCATCGACAGTTTTTAAAGCATCATACGATGTTGCTCCACGTACGTGCAACAACAGTAAACGCATGTAAACAAATCACGATTTTTTGGTGAGACTGTGTACATTCGAGGAATAATGTTTACAGCTCGACGCTTACGTTTTACCCAACGGTGACGACGTGAATCAAATCTGTACGTAAAAGGAATTTCGGTGTACAGTAATTGGCATGCACTTGCATCTTCCCGGTTGAGCAAGAACCAACCTTCAAACATTGACAACTTAGTCGATGACTTATCCACTGCCATTTGCTCATTGCCTCTAATAAAATGGAGGACTTGTTGATCAGGCAAATGAAACTGCAATCGCACCAAGGTATGTGAACTTTTGTGAAGGGGAAATTTAAACAAACGCCAACATGCTTCGCATGAACTAACATACCTTGAATCAACAAAATTATTTATCTCGTCGTAAGAGCCCCCTGCAATATTAATATTAACTAATGCACAATCATGACCTTTGCAAATATATTTGAAGATATACTTAACGCTTTTTACGGAGGTGCAAACTTCTACATTAATGTGACAATTATACTTCTTTATTAACCAAGGGTTGTATGGTACCACATACCTATTATCAACATCAAAATTATCTTGACCTCGTTTTACTGTTACTACACGATGATCGTCCAACCGTCTGTATGTAGGAAAACTATTTTCGCTAATAGATGTCGCAGCTTGGAAAGGTTTTGGATAATGTTTCTTACATTTCCCATCGTCCATACAGATGGCATTTTTATTTAAACTTCCGCAGGGACCGTGAATCATGTGACGTCGAACAGATTCACGTAGTAAAAGATCGTTTTGAGGAGGAATTTCCGCACTGATGATGGCGTCAATTTGATACGGTTTCCTGCATTTATTGTTTTCCGATAAGGTAAGTAAGGGATGACAGTGGCAAACCCCTCTTTTGAAATTCTACGACAAATACATATGCGAGAACATCCCCAAAAATATGTTTCTTTGTAATATCGTCAATAAAAGCACGTAACTTTAGATGAAACACTTGACAGATAATGTCCACCCGATTGTGCGCCTTATCCCACGGATTTACATTTTCGATTATTTCAGGCCATTTAGGGTTGCAAGTGAAGGTAATAAACAGATCCAGATGACCAAATTTGGCGACAATAGCCATTGCATCTTGATAATGCTGCTGCATTGCCGGAGGACTACCTACAAACGAAGATGGAAGAATTACGCTACGACCAATATCAACATTTTCCAGATCAGCATTTGTTCTTAAGTAATCGACGTGCGCGTAAGTTCGACTGATTAAATCGAAGATAACCTAATCTATCGCCCTCTACCTTGACGTATGAATCTACAATGTACTGCTGTGTTAACTTGCCAGCACTTAGTATTGGATTGAATGAATCCCGCATACTGAGGCACTTATTGATGATGTATTCCAGCCTGGTAACACGTTTTCTTTTGCAAACATTCAACTGATTATATGGCATATTGACATGCCAACCTTGTTCACCCCTAGGAAACAATAAAGGATAGGAGAGGGGTTCAGAAACCGGGCTACAGTTATTGATGAAACTTAGTCGTGCCGGTGCATATCGAAGATACACGCGCAAATCACGCTGCATTGCAGGATTGCCATCGGCGGTACCACGGAATACAACACCAAGTTCATGCGGCACTTGAGGAGCATCGTATCGACGGTTACCACGTACACCTTGATGAATGTGCAGAGTTATTTCTGGTAACGGTTGATTTAAAAGTGCCGCACGTTCACGTTCCTCCCTCTCAACATCTCTTAGATGCATTTAGATCTTTGCAAATGGATTTATGTCTCGCAAAAGAACTTCAATTTCCTGGATCAACTCAGAAGAACAATTCTGATTATTCTGACCTCGCCTCTCCATAGCATCCTGGGCATCAAGAAAATATAGGTGCCCGTAAAGAGGATCATCTATGGGACATATATCCTTAACAGCGTGATACATTTTCCCTTGAATAATGTACATACTTCCTAAACCTACGCCTGCAAGGGGTATTACATTTGCACTTACGGACGCAAATGCAAATAAATTATTAAACCTTATAATGTTTTCCTTCAAATTGTTAGCCAACGAATGACGATCAGTAAGCAAATTGAAAAGTAATTGCGGATAATTACCGGACATTTCTAAGGAAATTTTACCTTCCGAACAACACAACTTGTTTTCCGAATTGAAGAATTTTGCTCCACAAAATGAGCATCGTTTGTTCATTTCGTTCAGATGATGAACTGTAGCTTGATTTGATTTAGCCGCAGGAATATTTGCGATATAAGATGTATGCGAAGAATTACTTGGTTGCAAATCATCGTAGGTCGGCAAATCCCTTTCCGTAATCTGAATTTCATCAACCGGTGTTCTTCTGTTAGGTGGAAGTATTGCGCGATGGAGAACATTGATAGAAATTAAGGTGTACTCATTGATTTGAGCAGCATTTCCCTGTCGACCTAAATTTTCAATTAACAAACGACACATATCTGTAATATTATTGAATTTTATTACGCTCGCACGTCCATCAGGTGCAGGTAATCCGCGCTCATTTAAGGCATGGGAATCAAAATAGAAAAAATCGTTATTACGTTTAACTACGGCCACTGAAAGATGATTAGTAGTTATCATACCGCAGTTATTAGTTATGAAAAAAGTATTGAGGCCGTTAAACAAATTTGAAAAATCGACATCGTGCTGATCTATTAAATGGCCATAGACGGTGTACCCTTCTTCAAAATCGACACGTTCATTAAAAATAATTACCGTCGTATCCAGTTCCGCTACCGCCAAATAACGCATATTTTGACCGTCGAATTGCAGACGATTGTTGGTAGCTATGCTTCGCCTATAATTCATCTCCCGAATGTAAAATAGAATTAATGTCGTCCACATTCCATTCGCCTATACATTTTAGAACTGAAGCAACACACGCCGTTGCCGCATTTGCCGTGCACTGGGCACCCCTACTACTATTAGAAAAAATCCTATCCCCTTGGTGGTAATCACCTCGAACAATTTCAATAACCTGAAGATCATCATTATTATTATTATTACTACTCACAGGTTCAGTGCGACTCTTTTTGACGTTGAAACGCCTCCAGTTGTGGCCACGTTTACCCTTCTTCGGCATTCTCTGTTTACATAATTAATAAACAAAAATAGTATATAAGTATGTGAAACAAAATTTTTGAGATTTTAGCGGAAATAGGTCTTTATGGGTCCCCTGAACATTTTTGACCAAGGTACAAAAAATGTATGTGTGTGTGTATGTGTGTGTGTGTGTGTGTGTACCCAATTTTGTTAATTCATTTCCGGAGAAACTACTAAAGGTATCGGCACGGAACTTCATATTTAGAAGTTTCATGACCAAACTTAGAGTTGACTTTGGACCCTTTTGGTTCAAAAGGGTCCAAAGGAACTGGGTGTTTACTCGAGCCTTTTTCAAGTATTTTAGAAATCAGCGCCATTTCTGTAATTTCGACAAAATAGTTAATTAATAAATTAAAGTAGAGGAAATTTTGAATAATTTATGCCTATAACATTTTTTGGTAAAATTAATAGTTTACCTTCAAGAGCAAATTCTATTTGATCGAGATCGGTCGCATCTGCATTGATATGAAATTACATAGTAGCCAGGATTTTGACAAATATTTTTTTGTGTTGTCACATTCGAAAACAGCTGATCTCATCAGAGGTTGGAGAACCACTATGGAACGTGCCGCTGTAGTGCGCAAAATTATAAAATACAAATTTCAAATAAAATAAGATCACCAATTTGATTGTTTGTTGATAAGAAATATCAACCCGTCTTTATATCTAATCTAATCTAATCTGATCGATATTCGAATGGTTTACGAGTAGCACGTGTCTGTGATCGCTCGGCAATAAATCCTAAATTTTTGGGGTATTAACGGGATTAAAAGACCAAATATAGTGTGGTTGGTTCCTAACGTCGGTCTGCTGTTAGAATTGAGTGAAAATGGTTGTAACGAAAGGGCAGATAAGTGAATTTGAGGAGGTTATGGTAGAAGTTCTGAAAAAGGAATCGTTTCTAAAAATTATGACGCCTGCAGTGGTGGATATGGTGAAGAAACGGTTTTCGGAGCTTACGCAGAATATTGCGCAAATGACTAGCAAAATGGAAAGCCTGGAAAGTGAAATAATGTCCCTAAAAATCGAAAACGCCAGCATGAAAGCCGTTTGCGAGAAAAAAGGCGATCAGCTGGAGCAGTACAGCCGGCGAAATAGAGTCCGCGTGTTCGGCGTGGAAGAGACACCGGGGAGCCAGGAATGCTCAGAATCACTGGTTTTGAACATACTTAATAAGAATCTAGGAGTTAATGTTCGTGCAGATGATATTGACCGGTGCCACCGCGTCGGTACGCGTGGAAAGAGTGCGCGGGCTATTCTAGTGAAGTTTGTTAGTCACAAAACAAAATCAGTGGTCTTCCAGAACAAAAAGAAGCTGAAGGGATCTAAGATTACCATTAGAGAGGATCTTACGCACTTTCGTGCTAAGGAGGTGAGCAGATTGGCGAAGGAATCTGCTACTCCCGGCAACGTCTGGACCAGCAACGGTGCAGTGTTTGTGAAAAACGCGGAGGGTGTTGTGACTAAGGTGATAGCCTGAGTAAGTTTGTTCGCCTCTTATTTAGCCATATTTGGTCATGTTTAGTCATATTTAGTTTTAATTAGTATCACACCTCGAATCTGTTTATTATTATTTCTGGTTTATTTTTGTCGCCGGGGGATTACGATTGCGTTTAGCGCGAGGAACTTGCTCCTTCGAATTATTTTGTTTAAGTTGCTTCTTTTCTTTGTTTGCTTTTTGCTGGTTTTCGTTAACATTTGAGATATTTGGTACGACTGAGTGAATTCCGTGAATATACGTTGAATAAGTTGATTTTATTTTGCACTTATTTGTGTTTACTTGTTTGCATTGAGTTTCGTGAACCGTTAAATTATTCGTTTCCCAAGAAACACTTCAGTGTAATTGTATTCTTTGTTTTCTTTTTTGAGAGAAATCACTAAGGAATGTTCAAATATTGATCGTTCGTGGCGTTTTCATGTCCGACTTGCACATTGCCCATTTGAACGCTCGATCACTTGTCAGAAGCTTTGAGGGCTTTCGGAACAGTGTGGTCACTTCAGGCTGCGACATTATGGCGGTTAGCGAGACCTGGCTTCATGACGGTCTTCCTGATGAGAATTTATGCATTCAAGGTTATACATTTTTTAGACGCGATCGTGTGGGCGGTAGGGGTGGAGGTGTTGGGATGTATGTGAGAGATGAGCTGAACCCGAGGGTATTATTAATCAATCAAGAAATTGAGAGTCTGTGGGTGTCACTGCATTTTCATAGAGTAAGATTAGTAATCGGTACTGTTTATAGGCCACCCAATTATAACGTTCTGCAGTTTCTGGACCACCTCGAGAGTATTATGTCATTCGTGTTCCCTGTTTGTGACGAATTTGTATGTTTGGGAGATGTCAATATTAATTTGCTGAACGTTAATTCCAGTGCCACCTCGCTTTTTACTCAGTTTCTTGAGTCTTTCTCGCTTGTACAACTTATTGATGACCCAACGCGTACATCAGCAACATCCAGCACCTTAATAGATGTAATTTTTTGCAATTGTAAGAGTTCGATCAAGTCAAGTGGGGTTACAGAGTGTCCGGACGTGGCAGACCACTGTCTTATTTATTGCAAATTAGAATGTTCTGCAGCGCGCACGCCGCCCTTAATTAAAACATCTAGAGACTACAAACATTTTAATTATGTTGTATTTAATGAACACCTTCGATCTTTACCTTGGAGAAACATCTTCGACATTAGTAACTTAGACGAAAAAGTAGAATTTATTAACAATAATATCACTAGTATTTTAGATATACATGCACCGTTTAAAACCTATCGAGTTACGAAGAAATGCTCTCCCTGGCTTACTGAGGACGTTAGGGTAATGATGGATCAGCGGGATCGGGCGCTGCGTAAATTAAAAATATCAAAGTCTGGGGGGGATTGGATAGACTACAAGTCTCTCAGAAATATAGTAAACTCAACCGTTGTGCGCGCAAAGAAAGCTTATTTCAAGGCAAAGTTTAGTGCCTCCAATTACCAATCAACATGGCGCGATTTGAACGAGTTTGCTATGCTGAACGAAAAAGCGGCTTACCAAATACCAGCACATTTAAATGTTGCAAATGACATAAACGATTATTTCATAGATAGTTTGCCTCAGACCACACTCAGTGAGGTGACTCAATAGTTATCTGAATAACGTTAAGCCGGGATTATCTTCTTACCTTAAATTTAGCACTGTAACTGAGGATGGCGTATTTGAGGTCATTCGGTCGTTAAAGAGTAAGGCAGTGGGTGACGATGGCATTGGATTGCGTACTATATGTTTATGTATACCATTCTTACTGCCGTACATAACACACGTTATTAATTGTTGTATATCGTCTTCCACATTTCCTCTGGCTTGGAAACGGGCTCGTGTCATACCTGTTCCGAAGGTTTCCTCTCCGCAAGCTTTGTGGGATCTGCGTCCTGTTAGTGTCCTCCCCGCGTTCTCCAAGATTCTCGAGAGGATACTGGATGGTCAATTGCGGCGGCACCTGGACATCAACGCGGTTATTCCTGTGTATCAGTCCGGATTTAGACGGCTGTGTAGTTGTCAGACTGCTTTACTGTCGGTCACCGATGATATAATTAGCGCCACCGATAAGGGAATGTTGACCGCTGCTGTCTTTTTGGATTTCTCGCGGGCGTTTGACACTGTTGACCATAGACTTCTGTTGGCGATCCTGCACTATGTTGGTCTTACTCGCGAAGCAATTTCGCTGATCGGAAGCTTTTTAAGCGACCGTGTGCAGGCTGTGTGTACCGCTAGCGATTTTTCGGCGTGGAGAAGAGTGACCTCTGATGTCGTCCAGGGATCCATGATGGGTCCACAACTATTCTCTGTTTATATATCGCTGATGGCCGCCACGATGGAGAGCTGTACCGTCCATTGTTATGCCGACGATACACAGGTCTATTATTCTTTTCATCCATCCGATACTCTGGAAGCCTGCAGAAAACTTAACAGTGATCTGGAGAGGCTCAATGTGTTTTCCGGCAATCACTGTCTCCGGTTAAATCCACAGAAATCGGCAATGATGCTCTTTGGGAGAAAGTTGGACAGGCTGAGGGCGATGGGTGACGTGGCAGTGAGTATCGGTGGTGTGTCGATTCCGGTTCGCGAGCAAATCAAGAGTTTGGGGCTTGTCATGGATAACACTTTTCGTTACAGAACACATATATCTAAATGTGTGCAGCGGGCATACTGCAGTCTCCGAAAGATATACAGCATCAGACATATCCTCGATGTTCGCTCCAAGACCCAGTTGTGTGAGTCCCTTGTCTTGTCATCCGTGAATCACTGTGACTCTGTGTATGGTCCATGTCTTGACTTTAGAGATGTTCGGCGAATTCAGAAACTGCAGAACTCGTGTCTAAGGCTGATCTTTGGGATACGAAGAGGGGAGCGAATTTCGCACAAGCTGAAGGATCTGGGGTGGCTAAATATGGCGAATAGACGTCTTCTGCATTGTGCTTGTCTGTATCATGACATTATCGCCGACAAGTACCCACAGTATCTCTACAACAAATTAGTGTTCCGGACTGATGTTCATCATCTAAATTTGCGATACAGAGGTGGTTTAACACCACCAATGCATACATCTCAATTTTATAAAAGAAGTTTTTCCTACTGTATCGCAAATGTGTACAACAACCTTCCCCCCTGCATGCATTCTCTAGCGCCATCGGTATTTAAGCGACAATTGAAGTCGGGTCTCCTTTCCAAGCAGTAACTGTTCAAGTGCTCACGTGTTTTCCCTTTTTTCAACATTTTTTTTTAAGAATACGGAGACACTCGTTTTTGTTATTCCTATCTTTTGTTAACTTAAACAAATTGATTTGTGTTTTAGATACTAGCAATTATTGTATTAGCTATTAGGTACTACTTATAGGGTTAAGTTGAGCAGGCTGCGTTTGTACGTAGACCTGGACTTCGCCATAGCATGCATGGTAATTTCTTATTGTTGTTTTGTGTGGATTGTATTTTTATTTTTGCATAATAAAGTCATTTATTATTATTATTATTATTATTAATTCTAAAAACGATACATTGAGAAAATTATAAATAAAGTATAGCGATGAGTGTAGTTTTATTTTAGTATGTTGGTACCGATGTGACATCTACAGTGTCATGAACATATATAAATCTGTCAGAATTTGAATTACCTTTTTAAGGTGCGTTTTAAGGTGATAATGGCCAGTGGTAACAGACGCCGTTATAGTATTTCCAATAGAAAATTGCTAGTGACTCATGTTTATGTACATGCAAACTAATATGTGTCATTATCACGATATGTAAGAAATACTATAATTTCGTATTCTACCACCGCCATTAGCTACCATTACCTACCAATCGGAACGCACCTTTCGTCAAAGTGGTACCAACCTAGCATTTACTATACAGAAATCATTTATTTTTTTTTAAAACGTATTTCTTAAAAACCAACACAATAAACGTTGATGTCGCTCCTGCCAAAAACTAGATAGCGCGACTCGCTCATATGCGACGGCGACACTCCGCCTTCGGTGACGCGCCGTATCACCGCTCGTCGCGCTATTCCGTACTTTCGGCATTTGTGACATAAATAACTATTATTCTAATGACGTAGTGTAGGTAGTGTCAAATGCTGATGCTTTGACAATACCTACGATTTATCTCTATAGAATAGATTCTCATGCAGCTAAACTATTAATTTTATATATTATATGATAAAGTCATGTGCCTGGCCACATCAGATTTTTTTGTATTATCGGCAATGATTTCAAGTTCTGTTCGACGTATAATCTGAATGGAAATACCTAATCATTTCGCTGAACAACTCAGGGTAATATTATGAAGTATATTTGGTTGCCTACTCATTTCGAACCCCATCTTAAAGCTTAAACTGCTGTAGTCGTGTGGCCATTTACAATTCTACAATTCTAGCAGTAAAGTGTAGTTTGTGACATGATGAATTTATATGTAGATATGTATAAAATGCATTTATTTTCAAAACGCGGGGGTTTCGTACAAACGCGACAGGCATTTTGAAACACCTTGACTTTCTATTCCCAATGAAAGCTATAAAATATTTTAACAACAAGTTCCGGAACCTTGAGCTCTACCTGTGCGCTCATGCAGTCCTTGGGGTTGCACCGACTAACTCTGGGAGAGGGCGTGGGGATAAACAACATCCAAACGCAAGGTGTTCCGAAATGGGCGCCACACAATCTCAACCCCGCCGTGGACTATCGCTTGATTGTGAAAGCTGGCTGAAAGAGAAATGATGCCACACAGGGACAAGAAGAGAACCAAAGTTGCCGGAAAATCAAGTTTATTAAATGCCCACAGACAAATAAAAGTAAAAAAAAGTACACCAAATTACAGCGGTAGCTTGGGCAGATATCCACTGACCAGCAAGGTCGACCACCGTTCAAGTAATCCACACCTGAACGAGTCACAATAATACAATTTATCAAATACACCAAAATATCAAATAGCAACGCTTCGGCAACGTTAGTGCCGATAATTAACCTGAAAAACAAAAAAAAACCCGAAAGATAAATTCGACAACCGACGAACACGTTCTTGGCCAAGCACGAAATTCACCGCAGTATCTGGGATAATATTCCCCAGACGTGAAATTAAATTAAATCAATCCGACCGAAAAGCGTTGGAAATTTGATTAACAATAGTGTCAAAATGGATGAAATTAATAATTTAAAATAAGGCAATATTAAATAAATTATTGTCCCAAATGACCAGGACAATTCAAATTCAAAATTAAATTGTAAATTAAAATTCTCAAACCTTACAGAAACACTTTGCCGGTACACCTTCACCCGACTAACCTAACCTCAACGTTTATCCAAAATAAACAACCGAGTAAATTTAGAAAAGGGCAAAGATAAGATACACTTATCTAATTAAATTAAATTAAATTAAATTAAAGCAATCACATTAAATCAATCTGTACAATTGAAATTTAAATCAAATAAAAAAACAATTATTAACGAGGTTGAGGGAGGCTAGCTACCGTTGCATCAACGCACAACAACGGTCCACCGCAACAGCTGTTTGTTGGGGTAGGTGAGGTTAGAAACCTTCCGGACAAAGATATGATAATGGTGAACGGCTCACCCAAAGTAAATTATACAATGAAAGAAAAATACAACTAATTACGACACGAATAAACTTCCGGCAGCACTGCGTCAAGGGCGAGAGCCACGCAGGGGCCCGGTGGAGATATAAATATAAGTAAAACCTTGACCTCGGCAGCGAAGGAATGTCCCCGTTCCACGAAGACACCCGCAGTCCTAGCAAGGCAAACTCTCCGCAGCTTCCGACGCTCCACTCCACGAAACTGGTCCTCCGATCGAAAGGGTTGTCCTCCGATCCAAAGACGAAAACGTCCCCAGACGAAGACACCACAGAAAAGGATAAACGCCACCAGACGTAGAGTAAATATCCAGGAGGTCCAGACGACGAATAAATATCCAGCGATGAATAAATATCCGACGATGAATAGACGTAGAATCAATATCCAAAGACGAAGAATATATCCGACGATGCCCAGACGACGAAGAAGAAGAAGAAGCCTAAAAATATTCCTCGCAATAAGGAACCAATTCTCGAAGTAATAAACGAACCAGAGACTCACCCTAAGATCTTGAGCGGGCTTAACCGTGAATCCAACAGTAATCTACGTCCTAGATCCGCACAAAAGGCGACGTTCCAACCATATAACACACTCCAATGGTTAAAACTTCTCAGCTCGGGAAGGATGGTTCCGCATACAGCGAGAGATACTTCGTATACCAGCAAGGCACCAAACAAACGAGTAACTCCAAGTCACTTCCACACAGCTTCACGTAGACTCCAGGATAAAGTTGACGGACAGCGATTTGTCTAACAACCAAGACTCGACAATTCAGAGGAACAAAATGCGGTCCTATATATAGCCTTGCTTCCCGCTCTAACCGGACCAGAAACTTCGCAAAAAGGCAATTAGAGGGACTTTAATCAAAGGAAACCAGTCGTCAGGAGCAGAAAAATCCACGGAGACGCACAATAACCCGGTCGACCAAATCTGAACAGTAGTTTAAGAGAAAACAGGAGAAATGAATGGGAAAATACACTGTCTCGAACCCCGCACAAAAACTAGCCCTACTCAAATACGCAACCTTATTCAAACTCTGTTAATAGTGAACCAAATTCCACGAACGATGACTTGATGTAGAGCTGAATTTTTCCTCGTCACACAAAACAAAAAATCGTCGCTCTACGACGTCGCGTCGAAAAGTTACGCAATTAAATCGATAAATCGCCCAAGAGGTACAGGAAGCGCCATCTTACTGCGGATAGCGGAAAACGTTCCAACTCAAGCTACCCATGCAAAATCCCGGGGACCAACCAGTAAGAATTCAACCTGTGTGCAAGACCTGACAAACTTGAACGCGGCGACAGTAGCAGAGCATAAACCGTTCAAAACATTCCGTAAAAACGGCAGTGTAACACTCCCCCTCTCCTTTCACAACGGGAAATCTTCCCAAGATTTTCCGGGTTACTCCCGACCGGCAACTGAAACAACAACCCGCACGCCCAAAATGCACCGGAGGACAAACAACTAATGAAATTTACTTAACCTAACTAAAAAGGCACCGCACTGTGCACCGCTGATGCCCAAGCCGAAGGCCGACGCCAATGGTGAATCATAACATAAAAGGGACAACACAGAAAGATAAGAGTTGGAGGTTGCATTGCGCTCTAGCCGAGTGGCTAGACCCTCGTGTACACTTCCGGACAAACACAGCAAGAAGACATAAACAGATTCACCACGGGACCCAACACCCGGCCCGAACTCCAGCAGTATGCAACACAGGCGGTTCCCCGAAAACAAAAACCAAGGCGCATTGCCTTCCAACAAAAAATGTACCACCTACCAAAAAAAAGACTGAACGTTAAATCGAAATACAAAACCTAGGAACACCCGACCCCTAGGGTGGTGGCACCGGCATACCTTCAAAAGAAATCCAAAACATTTTTGAGAGGAAATTCCTCATCAAAAAGACTCAACACACAAGAAAACTCTCCCACTTCCGCGCGTTGGGAAGAGGGCATTCCTATTCCTGTTCCAGGAGACGATGGTGGGTGGAATGGGATATCCGCGTCCCTTTATCAGACTTTTACTGAACGCAGGCTCACGGCTGAAGTATTCTTATGCCCCTCCATCAGAGCGCGGGTGTTCAACACTAAAACGACAGATCTTAAAAAAAACTACGGCCACAGCCAGAACAAAACTCACGAACACCAAACGTCCCGTGGTCAAGACTCCTATAGCTGGATGGGAAGGAAAAAAAAAAACATGTCAACAGAAACTGCAGGGCACGGCGCGTCTGAATCCACACAAGGTGATATTTCGAAGGGGCATAACAACAGCCAAAGATCCAATCGAAAATGCAATGATGGCTGCTAAATCCTGCAAAGACAGATAGGACCAGGGCTTCCACGAGTACGTCCGTGTTCAAACAAAGCACTGTCCTGTATTGCGAAACCAAAATCACTCACGCCTGACCACTAACATGACAATCAACATCCCGACCACTCCACTCAGGACCGGACCTAACACAAACAAAAAAAACCACAAACTACCGTCGGACCTCCAAAGTCCTGAAGCCATCGCACGTTGAGGTGACTTCATTCCAATCCTCCATCCAGAGGGAGATCTTAGGTGGAAATACCGTGTCACGCTTGTCGGACTTCTACCGACCGCGGGAAGCGCGGTAGCGGTAGTCTCCTGCCCCCACTACAGAGCACTGGTGCACAAAACTGAAACAACAGCACCCACAAAACAAGACAAAACACAGCAAACCCAAAATTACCAAGCGCTGGGAAACGCATCAACAACGACCCACAAGGCCACGCTCAACAGGGAGCGAACAATCCAGCACCATGCCACAAATACGCCATCACGGCAGACGCCAACCTCGCCAATCCAGACACGAAGAAGGGTCCTACAAACTAAATAACAACCACGAGTTCCCCGTTCCGTCACGGAAGAAGGCAAAAGGCATGCATAAAATCCGCAAAGCGACAAACCGATCATCTCCTCCAGACACGAAAAGGGTACACGCACCAACACGGGAATCCCCTGGAACTCCTAAAAAACGAAGATATAACAACACCTACAATGTAACGGACACAAAAAAAAATTAATTAGCCGTCGCCAATTAATCCAATTAGCCCCACGTTGGGCGCCAGTGAAACACCTTGACTTTCTATTCCCAATGAAAGCTATAAAATATTTTAACAACAAGTTCCGGAACCTTGAGCTCTACCTGTGCGCTCATGCAGTCCTTGGGGTTGCACCGACTAACTCTGGGAGAGGGCGTGGGGATAAACAACATCCAAACGCAAGGTGTTCCGAAATGGGCGCCACACAATCTCAACCCCGCCGTGGACTATCGCTTGATTGTGAAAGCTGGCTGAAAGAGAAATGATGCCACACAGGGACAAGAAGAGAACCAAAGTTGCCGGAAAATCAAGTTTATTAAATGCCCACAGACAAATAAAAGTAAAAAAAAGTACACCAAATTACAGCGGTAGCTTGGGCAGATATCCACTGACCAGCAAGGTCGACCACCGTTCAAGTAATCCACACCTGAACGAGTCACAATAATACAATTTATCAAATACACCAAAATATCAAATAGCAACGCTTCGGCAACGTTAGTGCCGATAATTAACCTGAAAAACAAAAAAAAACCCGAAAGATAAATTCGACAACCGACGAACACGTTCTTGGCCAAGCACGAAATTCACCGCAGTATCTGGGATAATATTCCCCAGACGTGAAATTAAATTAAATCAATCCGACCGAAAAGCGTTGGAAATTTGATTAACAATAGTGTCAAAATGGATGAAATTAATAATTTAAAATAAGGCAATATTAAATAAATTATTGTCCCAAATGACCAGGACAATTCAAATTCAAAATTAAATTGTAAATTAAAATTCTCAAACCTTACAGAAACACTTTGCCGGTACACCTTCACCCGACTAACCTAACCTCAACGTTTATCCAAAATAAACAACCGAGTAAATTTAGAAAAGGGCAAAGATAAGATACACTTATCTAATTAAATTAAATTAAATTAAATTAAACCAATCACATTAAATCAATCTGTACAATTGAAATTTAAATCAAATAAAAAAACAATTATTAACGAGGTTGAGGGAGGCTAGCTACCGTTGCATCAACGCACAACAACGGTCCACCGCAACAGCTGTTTGTTGGGGTAGGTGAGGTTAGAAACCTTCCGGACAAAGATATGATAATGGTGAACGGCTCACCCAAAGTAAATTATACAATGAAAGAAAAATACAACTAATTACGACACGAATAAACTTCCGGCAGCACTGCGTCAAGGGCGAGAGCCACGCAGGGGCCCGGTGGAGATATAAATATAAGTCAAACCTTGACCTCGGCAGCGAAGGAATGTCCCCGTTCCACGAAGACACCCGCAGTCCTAGCAAGGCAAACTCTCCGCAGCTTCCGACGCTCCACTCCACGAAACTGGTCCTCCGATCGAAAGGGTTGTCCTCCGATCCAAAGACGAAAACGTCCCCAGACGAAGACACCACAGAAAAGGATAAACGCCACCAGACGTAGAGTAAATATCCAGGAGGTCCAGACGACGAATAAATATCCAGCGATGAATAAATATCCGACGATGAATAGACGTAGAATCAATATCCAAAGACGAAGAATATATCCGACGATGCCCAGACGACGAAGAAGAAGAAGAAGCCTAAAAATATTCCTCGCAATAAGGAACCAATTCTCGAAGTAATAAACGAACCAGAGACTCACCCTAAGATCTTGAGCGGGCTTAACCGTGAATCCAACAGTAATCTACGTCCTAGATCCGCACAAAAGGCGACGTTCCAACCATATAACACACTCCAATGGTTAAAACTTCTCAGCTCGGGAAGGATGGTTCCGCATACAGCGAGAGATACTTCGTATACCAGCAAGGCACCAAACAAACGAGTAACTCCAAGTCACTTCCACACAGCTTCACGTAGACTCCAGGATAAAGTTGACGGACAGCGATTTGTCTAACAACCAAGACTCGACAATTCAGAGGAACAAAATGCGGTCCTATATATAGCCTTGCTTCCCGCTCTAACCGGACCAGAAACTTCGCAAAAAGGCAATTAGAGGGACTTTAATCAAAGGAAACCAGTCGTCAGGAGCAGAAAAATCCACGGAGACGCACAATAACCCGGTCGACCAAATCTGAACAGTAGTTTAAGAGAAAACAGGAGAAATGAATGGGAAAATACACTGTCTCGAACCCCGCACAAAAACTAGCCCTACTCAAATACGCAACCTTATTCAAACTCTGTTAATAGTGAACCAAATTCCACGAACGATGACTTGATGTAGAGCTGAATTTTTCCTCGTCACACAAAACAAAAAATCGTCGCTCTACGACGTCGCGTCGAAAAGTTACGCAATTAAATCGATAAATCGCCCAAGAGGTACAGGAAGCGCCATCTTACTGCGGATAGCGGAAAACGTTCCAACTCAAGCTACCCATGCAAAATCCCGGGGACCAACCAGTAAGAATTCAACCTGTGTGCAAGACCTGACAAACTTGAACGCGGCGACAGTAGCAGAGCATAAACCGTTCAAAACATTCCGTAAAAACGGCAGTGTAACAATTTGCGTAGAATAACCTAAAAGTTTTAACATTACCCTTTAACTAAGCTTATTATGTATGTTGGCAGGTAATTTGAGCAACTAAATGGCGGTACAATTTTACAGGGTGGGGTATATTTTCTCTGGTAACAATAATTTATCGGCTATTGTGAATTACATAACAATTTCACGAAAGCATATCAGTTTATAGGTATTGCTGATAAACATATTCCAAGTTTAGCTTATTTCACGCAAAACCTTCGAGAAGCGGAATATAAATGTATTTTCAAACTTTGTAACGAAACTCCGTTCGTTATAAAGAAATGCATGTTTATTTTGTTAGTAATAAGTTTTTATGATTGTATAACTTTTTACTTGTATGCATTTATTTTGGAGAATCCTGTTTTTATATATTTTTGAACTCGTATGAACGTTCGATATGCAAATGGTCCCGAGACTGATTTGCTAGGCGACTCTCGTATAGTGTTTTTGAGCCGCCCGGACGGACTTGTTTTCGTGAATAGTGGGGGTCGTTTTGACGGTATAAAAGACCGGCCAGTTCCCTCTGGAGATCAGTCTATTTTCGTTGGCCCCTCGTTGCTGATAAAATAGCTCAGAGAACTCGTCGTTGGCCCTTTGCATGCTGATACGAGCCCTTAAGGTATTATGTGATGGCCCTTTGCCTGCTGTCCATAATACGTCGAACTGCTTACCTCTGCTAGCCGTAGTTGGCAAGGTAGTTTTCCAGATATATGTTTGTTTCCAGATATCACCGAATCGGGAATATTTTCCCGCCCCGTTAACCTGTCTCCTGTATTAATGTTAGTTTAAATAATACCCGAATCCCGCCGCCAAAGTAAAACATAACCGCAACACGTCATTTCCAGTAAATGGCATTTACCTGATTTATGTAAATGATTAATGGTGAAGAATACATTTATTACTTTATTAAACCATCGTATTTTATTCCGACGAACCTAGGACCTACGAGCTACCTATTACAGGGTTAAATATTGATATATTCATTGTGTAACGCCTCCACATTGCACCAGAGAACGAGGTGCGTTACATAATTGGCGCCCGAGCAGTTAAATTACCGTCTTAAAGAATTTAAGATGCCGAATTCCGACGCCACTTCGTCAGCCGGAAAACCGACCCCAGTGACATGGTTCCATTGTTTATCAAAAGCCGAAATAGAGAAAATTCTAAACGGTTTAGGATTGGACGTGTCTGGGAATGTAGACGAGTTACGAAAACGGTTTGCGGCGTATCTGAGAGGCAAGGGAGCATCAGTGGAAAGCAAGCAAGACGAAGGCCCAAGACGCGATAGTCTCAATGGCGGAATGTCCACTGCATCAGTATGCCAGCGTATCAGTAAATTGGCGTCTAAATTTCAGTGGGGATAGCGATGCGATTTCGTTCCTCAAAAGAGTTAGAGATTTCCAAGAAAACTATGAAATTGCTGGAAGCAAAATGTTATTAACTTTACCCGAAATATTGAGAGGCAAATGTTTACTGTGGTACCGTAACAATAAATGTTTTTGGGAAACATGGAATGATTTCGTGGAAGATTTCAAACTACAATATTTCCCGCCCCGATATATTAACATAATAGAGGAGGAAATTTGGCCGGAAAACGCTACGGTCAGCAATGTAGTGACAGTAAGGTTAGATAACCCAGAACGTCTATGTTTGCGATACGGCATTGAGGAGGTTTCAACAGAATTTGATACGATTGACGATATCGAGAATGAAGCTCCTTACATGACTGGCAAACTAGAATATTTGACTCCCCGATATACTCTCGCATTAGAGGAAGGTGTTAGGGTCAACGGAGAGAGTTATCAACAGAACGTAGTATCAACTGATTCGCAGAATGTCATAGATGCGACTGCAACCGTCATTCAAAGTACTAGTAGTTTAAAAAGGTATAATTCTGAGATAGAATTTTCGGCTAATACTAATGATCGTGGCTCTGAAATAAATGAGAAAAGTAACCAGTTTAAACTCGACGAGATAACCAAAGATATCATGAAGCAACCTGAGAGAGGCAACCGAGACCTCGACCGAAAAGACTCAAAGCGTGAACCTGATCAAGAGAGTTCAAAGTCCACGTCCAAAGAGGGAAGGGAAAATCCTACGGAAACCGCCGAGGATGACGCTCCCGAGGAGAAGGACAAGGAAACCGCCCAGGAAGCAAATAACGAACCAGGAGAAACCGAAGAGAGTTCAAAATCCACGTCCAAAGAGGGAAGGTAAAATCCTACGGAAACCGCCGAGGATGACGCTCCCGAGGAGAAGGACAAGGAAACCGCCCAGGAAGCAAATAACGAACCAGGAGAAACCGAAGAAGTTGCTGAAGGCACTGCTAAGAAACCGGATGCTAACGATGAGAAAAATGAAGAAGTAGAGTTGAATGATATAGAAGAAGGAAAAGCCGACAAGGAAGACGATAGGGTGACGGACTCAGATGATAGGACGAAGGAAAAAAGGCAAAAGGAACATAGGAAGAAGAAGGCACCGCGACCGGCGATGCATCTACGATGGTGTCTCGTGGAAGCGCCTCGGTTCTCCCGCGACAGTGATGGCTGAGGGATGTCCACGACAAAGCCAGTCATAAACCCTATCCAGTTCCTAGAAAATACCAGTATCCCCAATACAAACGCAAAGTCAATATGTTTTCTTCCTATTTGTTACAGTAAAAGATGTCCAATTTCGAGTTACCCCGAACGCCCGTCCTGGAAATACCTCCAGGATCGAAGGAAGATTTACACGAAAAATTTTCCAGGCGGTTTAAGACGCCAACAGAGGGATCTATCCGTCCAGCAGCTCCCCCAGGCTGGTGCTATCGGCACCCAAAAGCCGAATGCACCAAGGAGACCACAGCGGCAGGCGATATATACACGATGCTACCGCTCCTACCCAAAACCGAGCAACGCGCAGCTCCCCCAGGCTGGTCATATAGGTACCCAAAAGCCGAATACACCAAGGAGAGCACCGCAGACGGCGATATCTTCACGATGCTGCCTCGTAGCAGTACAGTAGTTGCCCCGCGATAGTGACGTTTTACCCCCCCGCGATAGTGACGATTCCACGCGAAAGTGACGTTTTCCCCAAGTGAATTTCCCGCGAGAGTGCCGTGTTTATTTTTTCTCTAAGTTTTTCCTCGACGTGGGGATGGTGTAACGAAACTCCGTTCGTTATAAAGAAATGCATGTTTATTTTGTTAGTAATAAGTTTTTATGATTGTATAACTTTTTACTTGTATGCATTTATTTTGGAGAATCCTGTTTTTATATATTTTTGAACTCGTATGAACGTTCGATATGTAACTGGTCGCGAGACTGGTTTGCTAGGCGACTCTCGTATAGTGTTTTTGAGCCGCCCGGACGGACTTGTTTTCGTGAATAGTGGGGGTCGTTTTGACGGTATAAAAGACCGGCCAGTTCCCTCTGGAGATCAGTCTATTTTCGTTGGCCCCTCGTTGCTGATAAAATAGCTCAGAGAACTCGTCGTTGGCCCTTTGCATGCTGATACGAGCCCTTAAGGTATTATGTGATGGCCCTTTGCCTGCTGTTCATAATACGTCGAACTGCTTACCTCTGCTAGCCGTAGTTGGCAAGGTAGTTTTCCAGATATATGTTTGTTTCCAGATATCACCGAATCGGGAATATTTTCCCGCCCCGTTAACCTGTCTCCTGTATTAATGTTAGTTTAAATAATACCCGAATCCCGCCGCCAAAGTAAAACATAACCGCAACCCGTCATTTCCAGTAAATGGCATTTACCTGATTTATGTAAATGATTAATGGTGAAGAATACATTTATTACTTTATTAAACCATCGTATTTTATTCCGACGAACCTAGGACCTACGAGCTACCTATTACAGGGTTAAATATTGATATATTCATTGTGTAACGCCTCCACATTGCACCAGAGAACGAGGTGCGTTACAACTTACCTCAATCTATCGCACAAAGTAATCTTACAAACAACGTACACTTGTTATAAAATATACAGCAAGTACTGATACGATGCAACAATGTCGTGACTCAGCAACAGTCAATAGACAATTGAACAAACTGTTTTCTATATATCCTACAAAAGACGACCATAGCCTACTTATTACTAAATAATTCGCAAACATTTAAATGGTTGATTGTGATTCCTTGTTGAACTGAAATAAAATAAATTTGTCACGTTTGTTTATTATATTTAATTGATCAGACCGATCGATAATATTACATCAAATTCAATTTTCCAAAATAAAAATACAAATACCAAAATACATAGGTAATGCTATCTCTTGAAGGCAAACGGTTGTTTATGACATATGTACTGTACAGTCGATACTGCAGAAATCTTACCCCCCGTTTAAACCTAATGATTTGAATCCAACGTAAATTACGTTGTTTCTACAGTATAAATAAAGTCGTGATAAGCTACCAACTTGTTTTAATTTATATCATAACAATAACAGCGTTATTTATGTTAATTAAATATGTTAATAATTCAATAAATACATGCGGATATACCAGGCGACATGTCTGGCAAGTGTTTATTTTGTTGCCTGCATCTGTCACAATACCCTCAAACATTGAAACGATATAAAATACCGCCATAATACGATGATTTATAAATATTATTACTTACGCGTTTCACAATTGATAATTAACTCAAAATACAATAATTGATTAATAAGATAAAAGCCCGAATTAAAAGAAGAGTCCATAATGTTTGGGACAGCATTATACTCACCTGTTTGCTTTTAACTCTATAATTTTTAATACATTGCACATTCATCAATGACACACAGAAAACTTGTACATAATACTTGTGTACATGTATTGAAGAAAAAAATAAAACAAAGGATTTCAATGCAATTTAATACCTTTAATTTAATACAGTTTTATAATCAATGATGTTTAAATACAAAATCTACTCATAAAACAATAATATATCAAATCATTCTTATTATATTAAGTATTTATTTATACCATCACATAAGAACAACTATTATTTATAGTTCTCGCAAACCACTTTCGACTACCAGCAATCAACGCCTCAATTCTATAACCCTTCCTATAACTAATTTGTACATTTTACATCCATACACTTCAAAGGATCACAGGATCAAAACCATTTACAAACTCTCCAGTAAAAACAATTAACCAAACAAATCAATATACATTCTTCAATAAAAGGAATTTCAAGCAATTAATTAAACATACAAAATCATATGTAGAAGTAAAATCTAAACAAAATTAACCATATAGATATAAGTAATAATTATAAAATATATTAATATTTTATAAAAGTAGCAAATACAAATTAAGTCACGTTACATCCCATATATATCGAACTAAGAATGTAATAAGATTAATGAAATCATAAGATTAACATACTTAATAATATCGGAACATACTTCCTAAACAATACATTTCTAGAATAGTTCCGACCAATTGCCATATGTTCGGACTCTGTTTTGTTGTAGGGCCACATTCTAGTTTAACATCCTCCACGCAAGAGTACAATCTGACGATTACATCAAATGTTTCCGTTACGGTATCACCAATATCTTTTTAATAGTTAGATAAACACGTTCAATTTACCACCAGCATACTGCAGCAGCTAGCAGCTACGGTAACACTAATATTCCCTGATATTTGTGTAGTTCGTAACATATAACCTACGACATCATCAAATACTTCCGGATATAATTTAGTCACCCGTGATAACGACTACAGCTGACAGATTTTATTCTTCCGACATGGTAGGTAAAAGTCTATACTCAGGACCTGTTGAAATAGCATATTACTACAGAGTATGTAAACCTACAGACTACTTACCTGTCCCTTGTCTTCAAATTAGTACATAGACATATTATTCTTCATTCATTCAATGGATTCAGTACTCTGTCCCCTTTATTATATAAACGTCATTACTGTCCTGTGGTCCGACTATGCTTAAACCTTCGCTTGAACCGAGTAATATAACAAAAACATCGAATGAATGATATCTTAACACTCTTCGTTGCTCTTCGTTATGCATTGACATAGTAGAATTTGTGATTAGTTCGAGTCTCAATGAAACGTTAAGTCTGATAGTTAGATATTAACCTATAAAGAAATCGCCTACCTATAATGAAATTACAGTTTCTAGAGTCTGGTAAAAGTAAACAATCAACTTAGCACAATTATAACCTCACATTTTGACGTACGAAGTGAAATGGGAATTTAACTGCGCGATCTAACTGCCCCACAACTGCCCTCAGAGCATAAATAAGTTTATTTAAATATTTTATTGCGTTTGAAACGTTCCTTTCCTCCAACGATCTCATCTCTTAAGATGTCACTTTGGCGTTTAAATTGGTAGCAAATTTACTTGTAATATATCGCAAATTTTCCTTGTTTTCTCATTTTATCGACTAAATATTCAGGTACAGGCCGCCCGCTTGCGGCGATACATTCACCCGCAAACGTCAGTTAACCTATGCATTACATATACGTATGAACGCAAAGATGCAACTGTCAGTTGTGACAAATTAATTTGTAGTTTCTCCGAGCCTCAGTAGTTGGCAAGGTAGTTTTCCAGATATATGTTTGTTTCCAGATATCACCGAATCGGGAATATTTTCCCGCCCCGTTAACCTGTCTCCTGTTTTAATGTTAGTTTAAATAATACCCGAATCCCGCCGCCAAAGTAAAACATAACCGCAACCCGTCATTTCCAGTAAATGGCATTTACCTGATTTATGTAAATGATTAATGGTGAAGAATACATTTATTACTTTATTAAACCATCGTATTTTATTCCGACGAACCTAGGACCTACGAGCTACCTATTACAGGGTTAAATATTGATATATTCATTGTGTAACGCCTCCACATTGCACCAGAGAACGAGGTGCGTTACATAATTGGCGCCCGAGCAGTTAAATTACCGTCTTAAAGAATTTAAGATGCCGAATTCCGACGCCACTTCGTCAGCCGGAAAACCGACCCAGTGACATGGTTCCATTGTTTATCAAAAGCCGAAATAGAGAAAATTCTAAACGGTTTAGGATTGGACGTGTCTGGGAATGTAGACGAGTTACGAAAACGGTTTGCGGCGTATCTGAGAGGCAAGGGAGCATCAGTGGAAAGCAAGCAAGACGAAGGCCCAAGACGCGATAGTCTCAATGGCGGAATGTCCACTGCATCAGTATGCCAGCGTATCAGTAAATTGGCGTCTAAATTTCAGTGGGATAGCGATGCGATTTCGTTCCTCAAAAGAGTTAGAGATTTCCAAGAAAACTATGAAATTGCTGGAAGCAAAATGTTATTAACTTTACCCGAAATATTGAGAGGCAAATGTTTACTGTGGTACCGTAACAATAAATGTTTTGGGAAACATGGAATGATTTCGTGGAAGATTTCAAACTACAATATTTCCCGCCCCGATATATTAACATAATAGAGGAGGAAATTTGGCCGGAAAACGCTACGGTCAGCAATGTAGTGACAGTAAGGTTAGATAACCCAGAACGTCTATGTTTGCGATACGGCATTGAGGAGGTTTCAACAGAATTTGATACGATTGACGATATCGAGAATGAAGCTCCTTACATGACTGGCAAACTAGAATATTTGACTCCCCGATATACTCTCGCATTAGAGGAAGGTGTTAGGGTCAACGGAGAGAGTTATCAACAGAACGTAGTATCAACTGATTCGCAGAATGTCATAGATGCGATTGCAACCGTCATTCAAAGTACTAGTAGTTTAAAAAGGTATAATTCTGAGATAGAATTTTCGGCTAATACTAATGATAGTGGCTCTGAAATAAATGAGAAAAGTAACCAGTTTAAACTCGACGAGATAACCAAAGATATCATGAAGCAACCTGAGAGAGGCAACCGAGACCTCGACCGAAAAGACTCAAAGCGTGAACCTGATCAAGAGAGTTCAAAGTCCACGTCCAAAGAGGGAAGGGAAAATCCTACGGAAACCGCCGAGGATGACGCTCCCGAGGAGAAGGACAAGGAAACCGCCCAGGAAGCAAATAACGAACCAGGAGAAACCGAAGAGAGTTCAAAATCCACGTCCAAAGAGGGAAGGTAAAATCCTACGGAACCGCCGAGGATGACGCTCCCGAGGAGAAGGACAAGGAAACCGCCCAGGAAGCAAATAACGAACCAGGAGAAACCGAAGAAGTTGCTGAAGGCACTGCTAAGAAACCGGATGCTAACGATGAGAAAAATGAAGAAGTAGAGTTGAATGATATAGAAGAAGGAAAAGCCGACAAGGAAGACGATAGGGTGACGGACTCAGATGATAGGACGAAGGAAAAAAGGCAAAAGGAACATAGGAAGAAGAAGGCACCGCGACCGGCGATGCATCTACGATGGTGTCTCGTGGAAGCGCCTCGGTTCTCCCGCGACAGTGATGGCTGAGGGATGTCCACGACAAAGCCAGTCATAAACCCTATCCAGTTCCTAGAAAATACCAGTATCCCCAATACAAACGCAAAGTCAATATGTTTTCTTCCTATTTGTTACAGTAAAAGATGTCCAATTTCGAGTTACCCCGAACGCCCGTCCTGGAAATACCTCCAGGATCGAAGGAAGATTTACACGAAAAATTTTCCAGGCGGTTTAAGACGCCAACAGAGGGATCTATCCGTCCAGCAGCTCCCCCAGGCTGGTGCTATCGGCACCCAAAAGCCGAATGCACCAAGGAGACCACAGCGGCAGGCGATATATACACGATGCTACCGCTCCTACCCAAAACCGAGCAACGCGCAGCTCCCCCAGGCTGGTCATATAGGTACCCAAAAGCCGAATACACCAAGGAGAGCACCGCAGACGGCGATATCTTCACGATGCTGCCTCGTAGCAGTACAGTAGTTGCCCCGCGATAGTGACGTTTTACCCCCCCCCGCGATAGTGACGATTCCACGCGAAAGTGACTTTTCCCCAAGTGAATTTCCCGCGAGAGTGCCGTGTTTATTTTTTCTCTAAGTTTTTCCTCGACGTGGGGATGGTGTAACGAAACTCCGTTCGTTATAAAGAAATGCATGTTTATTTTGTTAGTAATAAGTTTTTATGATTGTATAACTTTTTACTTGTATGCATTTATTTTGGAGAATCCTGTTTTTATATATTTTTGAACTCGTATGAACGTTCGATATGTAACTGGTCGCGAGACTGGTTTGCTAGGCGACTCTCGTATAGTGTTTTTGAGCCGCCCGGACGGACTTGTTTTCGTGAATAGTGGGGGTCGTTTTGACGGTATAAAAGACCGGCCAGTTCCCTCTGGAGATCAGTCTATTTTCGTTGGCCCCTCGTTGCTGATAAAATAGCTCAGAGAACTCGTCGTTGGCCCTTTGCATGCTGATACGAGCCCTTAAGGTATTATGTGATGGCCCTTTGCCTGCTGTTCATAATACGTCGAACTGCTTACCTCTGCTAGCCGTAGTTGGCAAGGTAGTTTTCCAGATATATGTTTGTTTCCAGATATCACCGAATCGGGAATATTTTCCCGCCCCGTTAACCTGTCTCCTGTATTAATGTTAGTTTAAATAATACCCGAATCCCGCCGCCAAAGTAAAACATAACCGCAACCCGTCATTTCCAGTAAATGGCATTTACCTGATTTATGTAAATGATTAATGGTGAAGAATACATTTATTACTTTATTAAACCATCGTATTTTATTCCGACGAACCTAGGACCTACGAGCTACCTATTACAGGGTTAAATATTGATATATTCATTGTGTAACGCCTCCACATTGCACCAGAGAACGAGGTGCGTTACAACTTACCTCAATCTATCGCACAAAGTAATCTTACAAACAACGTACACTTGTTATAAAATATACAGCAAGTACTGATACGATGCAACAATGTCGTGACTCAGCAACAGTCAATAGACAATTGAACAAACTGTTTTCTATATATCCTACAAAAGACGACCATAGCCTACTTATTACTAAATAATTCGCAAACATTTAAATGGTTGATTGTGATTCCTTGTTGAACTGAAATAAAATAAATTTGTCACGTTTGTTTATTATATTTAATTGATCAGACCGATCGATAATATTACATCAAATTCAATTTTCCAAAATAAAAATACAAATACCAAAATACATAGGTAATGCTATCTCTTGAAGGCAAACGGTTGTTTATGACATATGTACTGTACAGTCGATACTGCAGAAATCTTACCCCCCGTTTAAACCTAATGATTTGAATCCAACGTAAATTACGTTGTTTCTACAGTATAAATAAAGTCGTGATAAGCTACCAACTTGTTTTAATTTATATCATAACAATAACAGCGTTATTTATGTTAATTAAATATGTTAATAATTCAATAAATACATGCGGATATACCAGGCGACATGTCTGGCAAGTGTTTATTTTGTTGCCTGCATCTGTCACAATACCCTCAAACATTGAAACGATATAAAATACCGCCATAATACGATGATTTATAAATATTATTACTTACGCGTTTCACAATTGATAATTAACTCAAAATACAATAATTGATTAATAAGATAAAAGCCCGAATTAAAAAGAAGAGTCCATAATGTTTGGGACAGCATTATACTCACCTGTTTGCTTTTAACTCTATAATTTTTAATACATTGCACATTCATCAATGACACACAGAAAACTTGTACATAATACTTGTGTACATGTATTGAAGAAAAAAATAAAACAAAGGATTTCAATGCAATTTAATACCTTTAATTTAATACAGTTTTATAATCAATGATGTTTAAATACAAAATCTACTCATAAAACAATAATATATCAAATCATTCTTATTATATTAAGTATTTATTTATACCATCACATAAGAACAACTATTATTTATAGTTCTCGCAAACCACTTTCGACTACCAGCAATCAACGCCTCAATTCTATAACCCTTCCTATAACTAATTTGTACATTTTACATCCATACACTTCAAAGGATCACAGGATCAAAACCATTTACAAACTCTCCAGTAAAAACAATTAACCAAACAAATCAATATACATTCTTCAATAAAAGGAATTTCAAGCAATTAATTAAACATACAAAATCATATGTAGAAGTAAAATCTAAACAAAATTAACCATATAGATATAAGTAATAATTATAAAATATATTAATATTTTATAAAAGTAGCAAATACAAATTAAGTCACGTTACATCCCATATATATCGAACTAAGAATGTAATAAGATTAATGAAATCATAAGATTAACATACTTAATAATATCGGAACATACTTCCTAAACAATACATTTCTAGAATAGTTCCGACCAATTGCCATATGTTCGGACTCTGTTTTGTTGTAGGGCCACATTCTAGTTTAACATCCTCCACGCAAGAGTACAATCTGACGATTACATCAAATGTTTCCGTTACGGTATCACCAATATCTTTTTAATAGTTAGATAAACACGTTCAATTTACCACCAGCATACTGCAGCAGCTAGCAGCTACGGTAACACTAATATTCCCTGATATTTGTGTAGTTCGTAACATATAACCTACGACATCATCAAATACTTCCGGATATAATTTAGTCACCCGTGATAACGACTACAGCTGACAGATTTTATTCTTCCGACATGGTAGGTAAAAGTCTATACTCAGGACCTGTTGAAATAGCATATTACTACAGAGTATGTAAACCTACAGACTACTTACCTGTCCCTTGTCTTCAAATTAGTACATAGACATATTATTCTTCATTCATTCAATGGATTCAGTACTCTGTCCCCTTTATTATATAAACGTCATTACTGTCCTGTGGTCCGACTATGCTTAAACCTTCGCTTGAACCGAGTAATATAACAAAAACATCGAATGATATCTTAACACTCTTCGTTGCTCTTCGTTATGCATTGACATAGTAGAATTTGTGATTAGTTCGAGTCTCAATGAAACGTTAAGTCTGATAGTTAGATATTAACCTACAAAGAAATCGCCTACCTATAATGAAATTACAGTTTCTAGAGTCTGGTAAAAGTAAACAATCAACTTAGCACAATTATAACCTCACATTTTGACGTACGAAGTGAAATGGGAATTTAACTGCGCGATCTAACTGCCCCACAACTGCCCTCAGAGCATAAATAAGTTTATTTAAATATTTTATTGCGATTTGAAACGTTCCTTTCCTCCAACGATCTCATCTCTTAAGATGTCACTTTGGCGTTTAAATTGGTAGCAAATTTACTTGTAATATATCGCAAATTTTCCTTGTTTTCTCATTTTATCGACTAAATATTCAGGTACAGGCCGCCCGCTTGCGGCGATACATTCACCCGCAAACGTCAGTTAACCTATGCATTACATATACGTATGAACGCAAAGATGCAACTGTCAGTTGTGACAAATTAATTTGTAGTTTCTCCGAGCCTCAGACTCTGACGTCACAGGACCGTCCGCCACACTTGCTATATGAAATCTGCACGTCCCCATTCGGGGGCGTTTTGGGGGCACACCCGTGTCGATGAGCGATCCCAAAATACATTTATGCAACTCGGAAAAGAACGACGCGTATTTTGAGGGGTCTGGCTTCGCCGTGCGTGCTCTCTGTTCGGAGGAGATAGCTCGTGAAATTTGGCCGGGCGCCGCCGCTACGCAATTATAAAATAAGACTAGTCTAAGCGGTGGGGCGGAGTCCCTAGATTCGAGGGGGCCACAGGGAGCAACGGAGCCCTAGATTCGAGGGGGCCACAGCGGGGCGGAGGGCTAGTTAGAGCGGCAAGGGGCGCACTCTGAAGTTAGCCGAGTTGACAACCTGTCTGAAGTTAGCTACACTACTCCTTGGATAGCCTCGGCGGTTTGGTTTTCAAGGCCAGCCATAGTAAGGCCATACCTACTCCCGTGTAGTTTTTTCTAGTGAAAATTGAATAGCACCTGCTTTGCTTTCGTTAAATCTATTCAAACTTTACTAAATGTGGCAACTTGGATACTTTTACCTGCGTTGCGTCGCATCGCATAACAACATTAGATTTTGACGATCTCGGCCAACATATGTATCAAAGTTATCGCGCTTATATGAAACTTCGCAATTTTCGTCAGTTTTCTCAGCTTTCCGGCCAAAATATCCCGATTGCGGCGATATATTTACCCGTCGACGTCAGGTAACCTATAAAATGCACTACCTACACGTTTGAACGCAAAGATGCAACTGTAACTTTTGACAAATTAATTTGACGTTTCTCCGAGCCTCAGACTCTGACGTCACACGACCGTCCGCCATACTTGCTATAGGGGATCTGCACGACTCCATTCGGGGGAGTTTTTGGGGCACACGCGTGTCGGTGAGCGTTTCCAAAATACATTCACCTCCAGCGGAAAAGAACGACGCGTATTTTGAGGGGTCCGGCTTCGCCGTGCGTGCTCTCCGGTCGGAGGAGATAGCTCAGAAAGTTTGGTCTGGCCGCGCCGCTTCGCAATTATAAAATAAGACTAGTTGACATTTAGACTGAATAGATAGGAAGGAAACCGAAATCGGTAGCCTAGCTAATTTGGTAGACAAATGAAACCAGTGGATTAATAAAACTGGTAGATTAGTGTTGTTTTCCCAATTTGTTTACCCTACTCGCGGTAAGGCGGTAGTAACTCTCGATGCGATAGAGTAGATTAATTATGTGGTAGATCGCTTTTTGACTAAATCCACTAGTTATGTAGACCCCCATGGATAAATGGATAATGGTTTCAAAATCACTCCTCGGTCTGCTCGTATGTTCTGACAGATTGCATATGATCATGATATTATTGTCAATTGTGTTATAGCTTTTAATCTCTATTTTGTAAAATTGTAGTACTTATCAAAACAAACGCCTTTAATATGGACAGGTTTGTTGAGAAATAGAAAGCTGCTACTAACGTCACATCACGGTTAGTATAAAGCTCATAGCTTAAAATTGGATTGGATATCGATGTTAGTGGCAGTGGGGTGTTAAGATCCTAGATATAAAATTGATGCACAAAAGAAATTGCTCCTTAGCCAATAGATCAAAATTTCAAATGGAGATTTTCAAGGCGTAGGTGCACAACATTTTTTAAAATTTACATTTCTTGACTTGTCACCATGTTGACAATTGAAATAGAAAATCGTGTTTGTTTAATGGTGCATTGAACCGTAATATTTAACCCACATTTTTTTAAGGAGACGTGATATCACCGATACTTAAAAAAAACAATGGCTTACACCCCATTCAGTAGTCGAAATTATAATAACGTTCTGGAGTATACCAGGGGTCATTGTAGAACATCTTAACCAAGCATAAAGACGGCCATATCGCTTAAATTTCCATCGATCTTACTCTAAACATAAAAAACACAAAAAAATTAAATGAAACACTACTTTGATTGGTTGAAATTACTGAAAGCTCCGAACAGATCAGCTTTTAACATCTTTGCCACCACTGGGAGTTGTTTTTCAGAAACCGGGAAGTTTTAACATTGATTTCAAAAAATCAAATGAAACACTACTTTGGTTAGTTGAAATTACTGAAAGCTCCGAACAGATCAGATTTTACCATCTTTACCACCATTGGGAGTAATTTTTCAGAAATCGGGAATTTCAACATTGATTTCCAGTTGTTATAACATTCGTAGTTTAATGTATGCCCGTATATTGGATTTTCTTTAAATTGTATATGACCGCAAAAAAGATTGACAAATGAAATCTCTGTTCATTGTCTACATTATGTAACAGTTTGTCTGTAAGCAAGAAGGCCTGTTTCTAGTTTCTGTTTAAGTAGCTTGAAAAATATTGATTCCTCTGCGCTGAATTAACTTTTGCATAAGCTTTCTTTGGTTAGAAAAGCGCTTTCAGTTTGCTTAAACTAATAATGTTGCTATATAGTGTGTCCGGTCAAAACAATGTGATTATACCTAATTTAATATTTAATGCCTCCTAATATTTTGAAATACTTTTGCAAATAATATTTTGGCATAGCTTTTAAGATAAAAATACTTTAGCTAATGTCATTTTTATCTTTTTGGCAAGATAAGAACAGCCTGTATATGCAATGGCAAACGTGATTATAATTTCGTATTTGATCACCTATAATATTTCTAACTACTTTATCAAATATCATATTTACATACCTTTGAACATAAAGCTACTTTATTCCTAAGAGTTTGTTATATATTTAGTAATACCCGGTACATGCAAGCAGATAATATATCTGCGTTTTGGTTTAAGACAAAAGAAGAAGTAAATCAGAAGCTTATATGAAGAATACAAACCTTCTGAAAAGGTCATATTTTAATTTTGTCCCATTAGTGTTGTCAAAGTTTCTACCGGACACGGTGTAATATCTATATGCTGCCCATATAATTTTTAATTGGTGATAAATAATTATAGTTATATTCAAAATCGATTTATACTGTTATTCTAAATTAGGAAACACCTGTTTATCACTCCCATCGGGATTTGAACCGCAGCTATTCCTGTCGAAAAATCAAAATATCGGCACCTTACACCCCTCGGCCATGGCACCAATAGGGTATTACGGCACTTTTCAAATTCTGTTGTATTACAAAGTAGGTTAGGTTAGCATCACCCATTCACACGTAAAATGCCAAGCAACGCTTTAATATAGGAGAAAACGCGTTTTGAAATACAAATAAAAATCCTACTTGTGACGTCACAAGGAGGGATTATAATGCGAAACTTGACAACGTCGCGCATAGTTATTTTATGTTGCTGTGGTGCCAAACTGCCAACATGCTGCCAACAGTCGCGTAGTCCCAAGTCCACTCTGTTTACCGTTAGTGAATTGAGGTTAGGTGATCAGTCAAAGTTGATCAACACACATACAAACAAACATCGGTGCAAACACTGTTGCAAGAAAATTCCCTAGATTTTGATCAATTTCTTGGCTACGTTGCCAATTCTACAATAGGCCAATCACGACAGTGATCAGAAAATTCAAATTTTAATTTTCTCAACAAATTCTGAATGTAATTTAATTTTAACTTAACAGAATTTCGGGTTTGTGGTACCACACAAAACCAATAAAACACTAAACTTGATGCAATAGTATATTAAGTAAATCGTCTTACAAAAATCTGACAATTCTAATCATTATTATTTATATCAACAACCGTTGCCCCGGTTTCCATAAAGGCTTGTCTACACCGCCTATTGGTCAGTAGCCACGTCGGCGGCAGTAGCTGTGACCGGTCTCCACAATCCGTCTTTTTTTATCAATTTTAGTGGTGGAATCTGTGCCTCTGGCAAACTGTCCACTTCCTTGTCATAGGCCTGGTCTTCAGATTCAGAATGAGGTACGGAATCATGCTGATCCACTTCTGATACCGTTGGTTGTCCGGATTTATTGATTGTTCTTTCGGGAATCTTTTTTAGATGAGTGCTGTGTCGTCTATAGATTTTTCCATCTTTCAGTAAGGTGAATTCGTTTCCGTTTTGTTCAATTACTTCAAATTCTTCGTTCCCAAACCTAGGTTCTAATTTATTTGTGATGTTCATATTTTTAGCTAGAACTTTGTCTCCCAGTTTTATCGTATTTTCTCTGGAGGCTCTTGTTCGGTCTTCTCTTTCTTTTCCTTGTTGTTTGTTGATGATGTAATTATCTCTAGCTTCTTCATCATTTTCGTTTGCTATGAGGTCATTAATCGAAGGAATTTTGTCACGAATATTTCTTCCAAACAGTAGCTGGGATGGAGTTTTTCCAGTTGTGCCGTGAGGAGTAACATTATACATCAAAATAAATTTATTTATTTCTGTCTTATAGTCAGCTTTGTTCGAATACGCAATCTGAAGGCGTTTTAGGATTGACTTATTCATATTTTCTACCTCACCGTTCGCTTGGGGCCAATAGGGTGGCGTTTGGATTAACTTAATATTGTTTGTTATACAAAATTGTTGGAATTCATTACTAATAAACTGCGGGCCATTATCTGCTCTTAAACTTTTAGGAAAACCGAGACGAGAAAATATTTCTAACAAGAGATTTATTATGACGGACGAGTTTGTTGATTTCAGGAATTTTATTTCTTGGTATCTTGAGTAATAGTCGATTACCACTAGTATCATGTCCTTATTAGGCAATGGTCCCATTAAATCTATAGCAAGACATTGCCAAGGTCCTTCTGGAAAGTGATGTCTTGACATAGGTGGTGGTTTATTGGGCTGGGACACCATGAGGCAATCGCGGCATGTTTTTACAAATTGTTCGGCTTGTCTGTCTATACGAGGCCACCACACCTTTGCGCGCAACCGTCGTTTCATCACCGTCTCTCCTGGATGCCCCTCATGAGCCAGTTCCAATGTTTGCTTAGTTAAGGAGTCAGGTATGACAATTCGGTTTCCTCTAAGTAAGACTAGTCCCATAGTGGACAGTTCCATTCGAAATGGAAAATAAATGTTTTTGTCAGCATTATCCCAGGAATCACTGGTAATTTTACTTACAGCCTGTGAAATATCGTTGTCTGCCTTGCTTCCTAAAATAACTTGAGTTATCGTCATTGCTTTGGGTGTGCTTTTTTCGACGATCGTAAATATATGTTGCTCCTCTCCAACATGAAAAGACTTTTCATTCTGTAGTTTACACAATCTAGATACAGAGTCTGCAATGTTGAGCCTCCCTGGTTGGAATATAACTTTGAATTTGAATGCTTGTAACCGAAGTAACCATCTCTCAATGCGTGCTGGTGGTTTAGACGTGGGCTTGAATATAGCCTCCAATGGTTTGTGATCGGTAACAAGTTCAAATTCTAGTCCTGCTATATAGAAATAAAACCTTTCTACTGCCCATACAAGTGCTAGGCTTTCCTTTTCCGTTTGTGAATAGCGTCTCTCTACATCTGACAAGCTCTTGCTTGCAAATGAGATCACTTTAGGGTTATCTTGGTCATCAAACTGTAATAGTACTGCTCCTAGGGCAACCGGACTAGCATCTGCTACTAGTCGTGTCCGCTGTTTTGGGTCAAAATATGCTAAAATTGGGAGTTTAGCTAATGATGCTTTAAGACGATCAAAATGCTGTTGATGATTTTCGGCCCAAATAAACTTTGTATCCGTTTTTACTAATTGTCGTAAAGGTTCAGTTGTAGTTCCTAAGTCAGGAATAAACTTACCTAGATAGGTCACCAGGCCTAAGAAACTACGCAATTCTTCTTTATTCGCTGGTGCACGAAAATCCAGAATCGTTTTTACTTTCCTTTGGTCCGCTTCAATGCCCTTGTCAGATAACTTATGGCAAAGAAACTGTAATTGCTGAACCTTGAAGAGGCACTTCGCTTTATTTAAGCACACATTGTTGTCGTTTAGGACTCTCATGACTTCTTTAAGACACGTGTCGTGTTCTGATTCCGAAGCACCATAAACGACAATATCATCCAGGTAGTTTAAACAATTTTTACAAGATGCCAGTAATGCTTCAAAGATTCGTTGGAAAATTTCTGGTGCTGAATTGACGCCAAACATAAGGCGTTTGTACCTAAACATACCTTTGTGAGTTATAAATGTAGTGATCGGGCGGCTATCCTCTTCCAGTTCTAGTTGGTGATAGGCGCTCATCAAATCTAAATGGGAGAAATACTTTGTGGTTTTTAATTTCGTCATGAATGAGTCGAACGTTGGTAGTGGATAGTTTTCTCTCAAAATGGCTTCATTAGCTCTACGCATATCGACACAGATGCGGATATCGCCAGTCGGTTTGAAAATTATGACGATTGGTGATATCCAAGCACTCGGTTGTGTTACTCTTTCAATTATGTCATTCTGCAAAATTTCGTTTAGTTTATCCTCTACTTGCGCCTCTACTGATACTGGGACTCTTCTAAGAGGTTGTTGTACTGGTTTTACATAGGGATCTATGGATAATTTTACAAGAACATTTTTAACTTTAGGAAATGGTGTTATGGTCTCAAGATTATTCACACTGAGTCCCATCTTCAATATACCCAACTGTTTAGCTGTATACTTCCCGATTAGTGATATCTCCCCAGTTTCTATGACATAGAAAGGCGAAATAATTTGACTTCTGTTTGGGATGTTGATTGTAGTTAGAAATCTATGTTTAATTTGTAAAGACTGTCCAGATGCATATGGTTTTAATATGTCGGTAGTTTCTGTGATATCCCAAACGGTGGCTCTTTTTCTGGTAAGTACGTCCCAGTCTTGTCCTGTTATTATGTTCACTTTTGACCCAGAATCGATAAGTAGTTTTAACTGTACGCCACCCACCATGCATTCAATTAAATCGTCCGGGTGGTCTAGGTGAATAGGTGGCATAGAATTATTGATCTTAAAACAATCATAAGTCCTGATATCATTATCTTGCTGCAGAGCGCTTGAATCTTCAAGGTCAACACGATTTATATTTGATCTAAACCGTTTTTGATTGTTTCCTTGGAATGTTGTAGGTCTTTTCCCTGGTTGGCGAGTTTTACAGTACGCAGCAAAATGTCCTTGATATCCACATTTTCTACATTTGGCCTCTTTAGCTGGACACGCTTTTACATTTCCAGAATGCCCCGGTCGTCCACACCTGACACATAGGTCGGACTGTCGTCTAATTCCAATCCTATTTATTGCAGCCGATGAAATACTTTGTCCGGTTGTTGTCATGTTCATTGTTGTCCATTGTCTACCAATTTGTTCGTCAACTTGACACAATTCGATAATTTCATCTAAACTACGTTCTTTCTCAAGAATTTTTTTCTTCAGCTCCATTGATGCCCAGCTGTCAATAATTTTATCCTTCATGTTGATGGCTATGGCTTCAGTTTCAGAATTCCCAAATGTACAACGCTTAGCTTGTTGTCTAATTTTCAACAAAAATTTATTAAAATTTTCCCCTTCTTCTCGATTAATATTTCGAAAAACATGGCGTTCGAACGTAGAGTTCTGCTTGGGGGAAAAGTATTCTGACAACTTGTCAATAAGAGTTTTGAAAACGTCATTGTTTTGTTCTTTATCAAAAGACTCTATGGCCCCTGGTAAGCTATACGCAACTTCTTGCAATTGTGTACCACCTAGGTGCAGCAGTTTGTTCCTCTTTTTAACGACATCCGAAATATCTTCCGCAGCCAAGTACAGACTAAATGATCTTAGGCATTTCTCCCATTCTCCTCTGACCAGGGATTTGTCTATACTGTCGCAAAGAAATTGCTTAATACCGGTGTCGGACATCTGCAAGCTAGGAATGGTACACAGTTACCAATTCGCTTTGTTTATACACATATAAAGTATGAACTAAAATGTCACTTACAGTTTATTTTATTTGCCGCTCACAGGCTTCTTGGGGTGCTAACAGTCCGTGTGCCCTCTATTGTGGTGCTCACAGCCTTCTTTTGTGGTGCTCACAGCCCTCTCTTGTGGTGCTCACAGCCCTCTATTGTGGTGCTCACAGCCCTCGACTTTGGTGCTCACAGCCCTCGACTTTGGTGCTCACAGCCCTCTATTGTGGTGCTCACAGCCCTCTATAGTGGTGCTCACAGCCCTCTATTGTGGTGCTCACAGCCCTTTATTGTGGTGCTCACAGCCCTCGACTTTGGTGCTCACAGCCCTTCGGTTATTATATTGTACTATCTGCATATATTTTTTTTATTACCTTACCTCTGAATAACGGGTTCGTACCGCTCGCTCGTCGCCAATTTGTGGTACCACACAAAACCAATAAAACACTAAACTTGATGCAATAGTATATTAAGTAAATCGTCTTACAAGAATCTGACAATTCTAATCATTATTATTTATATCAACAACCGTTGCCCCGGTTTCCATAAAGGCTTGTCTACACCGCCTATTGGTCAGTAGCCACGTCGGCGGCAGTAGCTGTGACCGGTCTCCACAGGGTTATATACTGTAAAATCGCTTAATACACGGTTTTGCTTAAATTTCCACATGACCGTAATACCCTATTGGGGAAGTGTTAGAATTTCACGTATATTACCACCGTCTCCTAACCTCTAATGATTAAATTCGAGAAAATTATGCTTTCGGTAAATCTATAGAAACTTCACTAAATGTGGCAACTTGGACACTTTTACCTGCGTTGCGTCGCATCGCGTAACAACATTAGATTTTGACGATCTCGGCCAACATATGTATCAAAGTTATCGCGCTTATGTGAAACATCGCAATTTTCGTCAGTTTTCTCAGCTTTCCGGCCAAAATATCCCGATTGCGGCGATATATTTACCCGTCGACGTCAGGTAACCTATAAAATGCACTACCTACACGTTTGAACGCAAAGATGCAACTGTAACTTTTGACAAATTAATTTGACGTTTCTCCGAGCCTCAGGCTCTGACGTCACACGACCGTCCGCCATACTTGCTATAGAGGATCTGCTCGACTCCATTCGGGGGCGTTTTTCGGGCACACGCGTGTCGATGAGCGTTTCCAAAATACATTCACCTCCAGCGGAAAAGAACGACGCGTATTTTGAGGGGTCTGGCTTCGCCGTGCGTGCTCTCCGTTCGGAGGAGATAGCTCAGAAAGTTTGGTCTGGCCACGCCGCTTCGCAATTATAAAATAAGACTAGTTGACATTTAGACCGAATAGATAGGAAGGAAACCGAAATCGGTAGCCTAGCTAATTTGGTAGACAAATAAAACCAGTGGATTAATAAAACTGGTAGATTAGTGGTGTTTTCGCAATTTACCCTACTCGCGGTAAAGGCGGTAACTCGACTTTGCGACTCCTCGGTCTGCTCGTATGTTCTGACAGATTGCATATGATCATTATATTATTGTCAATTGTATCATAGCCTTTAATCTCTATTTTGTAAAATTGTAATACTTATCAAAACAAAAGCCTTTAGTCCATATTAAACGCTTGTTGAGAAAGCGAAAACTGCTACTAACGTTACATCACAGTTAGTATAAAGCTCATAGCTTAAAATTGGATTGGATATCGATGTTAGTGGCAAGAAGATGTTAGTGTTAAGATCCTAGATATAAAATTGACGCACAAAAGAAATTGCTCCTTAGCGAATATATCAAAATTTCAAATGGAGATTTTCAAGGCGTAGGTGCACAACATTTTCCAAAATTTAAATCTCTTGACTTGTCACCATGTTGACAATTGAAATAGAAAATCGTGTTTGTTTAATGGTGCATTGAACCGTAATATTTAACCCACATTTTTTGAAGGAGACTTGATATCACCGATAGTTAAAAGAAACAATGGCTTTACACCCCATTCAGTAGTCGAAATTATAATAACGTTCTGGAGTATACCAGGGGTCATTGTATAACATCTTGACCGAGCATAATGACGACCACATCGCTTAAATTTCAATCGATCTTACTCTAAACATTTAAAACACAAGAATCAAAACACTGGGAGTAGCTTTTCAGAAATCGGGAAGTTTCAACATTGATTTCAAAAAATCAAATGAGACACTACTTTGGTTGGTTGAAATTACTGAAAGCTACGAAAAGCTCAGATTTTAACATCTTTGCCACCACTGGGAGTAGTTTTCAGAAATCGGGAAGTTTCAACTTTGATTTCCAAATAATTCTTATAACGTTCGTAGTTTAATATATGCCCATATATTGGATTTTCTTTAAATTGTATATGACCGCAAAAAAAGATTGACAAATGAAGTCTCTGTTCATTGTCATTACATTACGTAACAGCTTGTCTGTAAGCAAGAAGGCCTGTTTCTAGACGCTAAAAAACCCGCGCCTGGTTACCTTCAAGTCTAGTGTAGCTTGAAAAATATTCATTGCTCTGCGCTGAATTAACTTTTGCATAAGCTTTTTTGGTTAGAAAAGCGCTTTTAGTTTGCTTAAACTAATAATGTTACTATATACTGTGTCCGGTCAAAAGAACTAATTTAATAGTTAATGCCTCCTAATATTTTGAAATACTTTTGCAAATAATATTTTGGCATAGCTTTTAACATAAAAGTACTTTAGCTAATGTCATTTTGATCTTTTTGGCAAAATAAAAACAGCCTGTATATGTAATGGCAAACGTGATTATAATTTCGTATTTGATCACCTATAATATTTCTAACTACTTTTTTCAAATATCATATTTACATACCTTTGAACATAAAGCTACTTTATTCCTAAGAGTTTGTTATATATTTGGTAATAACCGGTACATTAAAGCAGATAATATATTTGCGTTTTAGGTTTAAGACAAAAGAAGCATTAAATCAGAAGCTTATATGAAGAATAAAATTTTCTGAAACGGTATTATTTTAATTTTGTCCCATTAGTGTTGTCAAAGTTTCTACGGGACACGGTATAATATCTATCTGCTGCCCATATAATTTTTAATTAGTGATAAATAATTATAGTTAATTTCAAAATCGATTTATACTGTTATTCTAAATTAAGAAACACCTGTTTTTATTATTTCCATTTTTTAAATGCACCTAAATTCATTTTCTTGTATGTGATTCCTATTATAAATTCGTATTACGTGTTGTAATTTAAATGACCTCCTGCATATTATGATAAAAAATAAACAAAGCATTAAAAACACAATATGTACCATAAACAAATTGTAAGAAGAATTAAAAAAAAAAATTTTTAAATCTGCGCTCCCATCGGGATTTGAACCGCAGCTATTCCTGTCGAAAAATCAAAAGATCGGCACCTTACACCCCTCGGCCATGGCAGTAATTGACGAAGTGTTAGAATTTCACGTATATTACCTCCGTCTCCTAACCTCTAATGATTATAATCGAGAAAATTATCTGCCCGTGTCGTCTTTTCTAGTGAAAATTGCATAGCACCTGCTTTGCTTTCGTTAAATCTATACAAACTTCACTAAATGTGGCAACTTGGACACTTTTACCTGCGTTGCGTCGCATCGCGTGACAACATTAGATTTTGACGATCTCGGCCAACATATGTAGCAAAGTTATCGTGCTTATATGAAACATCGCAATTTTCGTCAGTTTTCTCAGTTTTCCGGCCAAAATATCCCGATTGCGGCGATATATTTACCCGTCAACGTCAGGTAACCTATAAAATGCACTACCTACACGTATGAACGAACAGATGCAACTGTAAGTTTTGACAAATTAATATGACGTTTCTCCGACCGCCAGACTCTGACGTCACACGACCGTCCGCCATACTTGCTATACGGGATCTGCACGACTCCATTCGGGGGCGTTTTTGGGGCACACGCGCGTCGATGAGCGTTTCCAAAATACATTCACCTCCACCGGAAAAGAACGACGCGTATTTTGAGGGGTCCGGCTTCGCCGTGCGTGCTCTCCGGTCGGAGGAGATAGCTCAGAAAGTTTGGGCTGGCCGCGCCGCTTCGCAATTATAAAATAAGACTAGTTGACATTTAGACCGAATAGATAGGAAGGTACGCGAAATCGGTAGGTTAGCAAATTTGGTAGATAAATGAAACCAGTGGATTAATAAAAATGGTAGATTAGTATGAGCGTTGCTTTAGCAATTTGTTTACCCCTCTTGGTAAGAGGCGCAAACTCGACCTTGCGATAGAGCAGATTGTTTATCTGGTAAATCGCTTTTTGAGTAAGTCCTCTAATAGCTACATATGTACACCCACATAGACAAATCGCGTTTGAAATATAGTTGCCTTACTTGAAATATAGATGCATTGTTTAGTGACTACTTAATTCACTCCTCGGTTCATTTGTATGTTCTGACAGATTGCATGTGATCATTATATTATTGTCAAATGTATCATAGCTATTAATCTCTATTTTGCAAAATCGTAGTACTTATCAAAACAAAAGCCTTTAATTTGAACTGGGATGTTGAGAAATCGAAAACTTCTACTAATGTTACATCGTAGTTAAAGTTCATAGCTTAAAATTGGATTGAATATCGATGTTAGTGGCAGTGGAGTGTTAAGATCCTAGATATAAAATTAATGCTCAAAAGAAATTGCTCCGTAGACAATAGATCAAAATTTGAAACGAAGGTTTTCAAGGCGAAGATGCAAAAAAATTTCAAAATTTACATCTCTTGGCTTGTCACCATGTTGAGAATTGAAATAGAAAAACGTTGTTGTCTAATGATGCATTGAACCGTAATATATAACCCACATTTTTCGAAGGAGACATGATTTTACCGATAGCTTTAAAAAAAATATATTGGCTCTCCTTCAGCAGCCGACATTATTGTAACGTTCTGGAGTATGCCAGGGGTCATTGTAGAACATCTTGACACAGCAGAATGACGGCCACATCGCTTAAATATTCATCGATCATACATTTAAAATACATAAAAATCAAATGAACCACTTTGATAGGTTCAAATTACTGAAAGCTGCGAACAGATTAGATTTTAACATATTTGCCACCCCTGGGAGTAGTTTTTCAGAACCTACGGGGAACTTTTAACATTGAATTACATAACAGTTATTATAACGTTCGTAGTTGAACACATGCCCATATATGACATTTTCTTTAAATTGTTTGATCGCAAAAAAGATTGACAAATGAAATCTCTGTTCATTGTCTACATTACGTAAAAGCTTGTCTGTAAGCCAGAAGGCCTGTTTCTAGATGCTGGAAAAGATTCCCCGTGCCTGGTTAGCTTCAAGACGAATATTTAAATGCCAGTTTCTTGAAAAGTATTGATACTCTGCTCTGATTTAACGTTTGGATAAGCTTTCTTTGGTTAGAAAAGCGTTTTCAGTTTGTTTAAACAAATAATGTTATTATATACCGTGTCTAGTGAAAAAAGTGTTTAGAAATATTAGCGCGCATTAAATACGAAAGTATAATTTCTTTCGTCGTTGCCTGAACACCCGGTATGTGGAACGTCAAAGGTGATTATAATTTCATAGTTAACGCCTGCTAACATTTTGGAAAACTTCTTCAAATAATATTTTGCATAGCTTTTAAGATAAAAGTAGTTTATCTAATGTCATTTTTATATTTTGGCAAAATAAAAACAGCCGGTATATGCAATGGAAAACGTGATTATAATTTCGTATTTGATGACCTATAATAATTCTAACTACTTTTACAAATTTCATATTTGCATAGCTTTTAATATAAAGCCACTTTACTTCTAAGAGTTCGTTATAGATTTGGTAATATCCGGTGCAAGCAGAAAATTACATTCCAATATTTGCATTTTAGGTTTAAGACGAAAGAAGAATTAAATCAGAAGCTTTATGAAGTATACAATTTTCTGAAAAGGTAATATTAATAATTATATCTATATGCCCATATAATTGTTAATTAATGATAAATAATAATTGCAGTTAATTTCAAGATCGAATTATACTTTTTTTATTATTTCCATTTCCTATTTCCATCTCCTGTATATTAAGATAAAAAATAAACAAAGCAACAAAAACATAATATGTACCTTAAACAAATCATATGAAACATTATAAAAAATAAGCTCATCTGGATTTGAACCGTAGCTATTCCTCTCGAAAAATCAAAACGTCAACATCTTACACCACTCGGCCATGGTGGCATTTTTGAATATGTTAGAATTTCACATATAAACCCTACGTCTACTAACCTCTAATGATTAAAATCGAGAAAATTGTTTGTTCGTGTCATTTTTTCTAATGAAGCTTGCGTACCACCTAATTTTCTTTCGTTGAATCGTTGCAAACTTCACTAAACGTGGCAACTTGGACACGTATTACCTGCATTGCGTCTCATCGCGTAACTAAATTGGAAGTTTGACGATCTCGGCACACATCTGCAGCAAAGTTATCGCGCTTACATGAAACATCGCAATTTTCCTTCGTTTTCTCAGTTTTCCGATCATAATTATCCCGATTGCGGCGATACATTCACCCGCAAACGTCAGCTAACCTATGAAATGCACTACATACACGTATGAACGCGAAAGATGCAACTGTCAGTTTTGACAAATTAATTTGACGTTTCTCCGAGCCTCAGTCTCTGACGTCACACGACCGTCCGCCATACTGGCTGTATGAGATCTGCACGTCCCCATACGGGGGCGTTTTTGGGGCACACCCGTTTCGATGAGCGATCCCAAAATACATTTATGCAACTCGCAAAAGAACGACGCGTATTTTGAGGGGTCTGGCTTCGCCGTGCGTGCTCTCTGTTCGGAGGAGATAGCTCGTGAAATTTGGACGGGCGCCGCCGCTACGCAATTATAAAATAAGACAAGACTAGTTGACATTTAGACCGAATAGATAGGAAGGAAACCGAAATCGGTAGCCTAGCTAATTTGGTAGACAAATAAAACCAGTGGATTAATAAAACTGGTGTAGATTAGTTTTGTTTTCGCTATTTACCCTACTCGCGGTAAAGGCGGTAACTCGACTTTGCGACTCCTCGGTCTGCTCGTATGTTCTGACAGATTGCATATGATCATTATATTATTGTCAATTGTATCATAGCCTTTAATCTCTATTTTGTAAAATTGTAATACTTATCAAAACAAAAGCCTTTAGTCCATATTAAACGCTTGTTGAGAAAGCGAAAACTGCTACTAACGTTACATCACAGTTAGTATAAAGCTCATAGCTTAAAATTGGATTGGATACCGATGTTAGTGGCAAGAAGATGTTAGTGTTAAGATCCTAGATATAAAATTGACGCACAAAAGAAATTGCTCCTTAGCCAATATATCAAAATTTCAAATGGAGATTTTCAAGGCGTAGGTGCACAACATTTTCCAAAATTTAAATCTCTTGACTTGTCACCATGTTGACAATTGAAATAGAAAATCGTGTTTCTTTAATGGTGCATTGAACCGTAATATTTAACCCACATTTTTTGAAGGAGACTTGATATCACCGATAGTTAAAAGAAACAATGGCTTTACACCCCATTCAGTAGTCGAAATTATAATAACGTTCTGGAGTATACCAGGGGTCATTGTATAACATCTTGACCGAGCATAATGACGACCACATCGCTTAAATTTCAATCGATCTTACTCTAAACATTTAAAACACAAGATCAAAACACTGGGAGTAGCTTTTCAGAAATCAGGAAGTTTCAACAGTGATTTCAAAAAATCAAATGAGACACTACTTTGGTTGGTTGAAATTACTGAAAGCTACGAAAAGCTCAGATTTTAACATCTTTGCCACCACTGAGAGTAGTTTTCAGAAATCGGGAAGTTTAAACTTTGATTTCCAAATAATTCTTATAACGTTCGTAGTTTAATATATGCCCATATATTGGATTTTCTTTAAATTGTATATGACCGCAAAAAAAGATTGACAAATGAAGTCTCTGTTCATTGTCATTACATTACGTAACAGCTTGTCTGTAAGCAAGAAGGCCTGTTTCTAGACGCTAAAAAACCCGCGCCTGGTTACCTTCAAGTCTAGTGTAGCTTGAAAAATATTCATTGCTCTGCGCTGAATTAACTTTTGCATAAGCTTTTTTGGTTAGAAAAGCGCTTTTAGTTTGCTTAAACTAATAATGTTACTATATACTGTGTCCGGTCAAAAGAACTAATTTAATAGTTAATGCCTCCTAATATTTTGAAATACTTTTGCAAATAATATTTTGGCATAGCTTTTAACATAAAAGTACTTTAGCTAATGTCATTTTGATCTTTTTGGCAAAATAAAAACAGCCTGTATATGTAATGGCAAACGTGATTATAATTTCGTATTTGATCACCTATAATATTTCTAACTACTTTTTTCAAATATCATATTTACATACCTTTGAACATAAAGCTACTTTATTCCTAAGAGTTTGTTATATATTTGGTAATAACCGGTACATTAAAGCATATAATATATTTGCGTTTTAGGTTTAAGACAAAAGAAGCATTAAATCAGAAGCTTATATGAAGAATAAAATTTTCTGAAACGGTATTATTTTAATTTTGTCCCATTAGTGTTGTCAAAGTTTCTACGGGACACGGTATAATATCTATCTGCTGCCCATATAATTTTTACTTAGTGATAAATAATTATAGTTAATTTCAAAATCGATTTATACTGTTATTCTAAATTAGGAAACACCTGTTTTTATTATTTCCATTTTTTAAATGCACCTAAATTCATTTTCTTGTATGTGATTCTTATTATAAATTCGTATTACGTGTTGTAATTTAAATGACCTCCTGCATATTATGATAAAAAATAAACAAAGCATTAAAAACACAATATGTACCATAAACAAATTGTAAGAAGCATTAAAAAAAAAAATTTTAAATCTGCGCTCCCATCGGGATTTGAACCGCTGCTATTCCTGTCGAAAAATCAAAAGATCGGCACCTTACACCCCTCGGCCATGGCAGTAATTGACGAAGTGTTAGAATTTCACGTATATTACCTCCGTCTCCTAACCTCTAATGATTATAATCGAGAAAATTAGCTGCCCGTGTCGTCTTTTCTAGTGAAAATTGCATAGCACCTGCTTTGCTTTCGTTAAATCTATACAAACTTCACTAAATGTGGCAACTTGGACACTTTTACCTGCGTTGCGTCGCATCGCGTGACAACATTAGATTTTGACGATCTCGGCCAACATATGTAGCAAAGTTATCGTGCTTATATGAAACATCGCAATTTTCGCAGTTTTCTCAGTTTTCCGGCCAAAATATCCCGATTGCGGCGATATATTTACCCGTCAACGTCAGGTAACCTATAAAATGCACTACCTACACGTATGAACGAAAAGATCCAACTGTAACTTTTGACAAATTAATTTGACGTTTCTCCGAGCCTCAGACTCTGACGTCACACGACCGTCCGCCATACTTGCTATAGGGGATCTGCACGACTCCATTCGGGGGCGTTTTTGGGGCACACGCGCGTCGGTGAGCGTTTCCAAAATACATTCACCTCCGCCGGAAAAGAACGACGCGTATTTTGAGGGGTCCGGCTTCGCCGTGCGTGCTCTCCGTTCCGAGGAGATAGCTCAGAAAGTTTGGGCTGGCCGCGCCGCTTCGCAATTATAAAATAAGATAAAATTACCTTGCATGTGCATTTTTGTATGTGAATTAAAATCTTGTCAACTATAATTAAAATGGATATTTCCTACCTCACTTCTACGTTATGACTCTAAGTCGGGTACCTGATGTTGAGAAATCTTAACTTTTTCATCTTTAGGCTTCTTCCTGTAGTTGTTCTGCCCGATTTTTTCCGCTTGATCTGATGGAAATTGACAACTTTCCATCTTCTTCTGATTCTGTCGGCAGGCAGGACAGACCTCCATCATCTATTAAGATGAAAAATTCTTGTTGGTTGCTACTTCTTCCTTCATCTTGGTCGCATCTTCTACTTTGTACTTCGTGGTCGCTCTTCTTGCTAGCTAGACATTATGGCTTGATTGGGTTTTTGTTCCGTTGTCGGTGATGTTAATTTTAACCGCTTCTAGTATTTACCATCGGAATAACGGCGTTCTCCACCATTGTGACATTAACAGAAGTGAGGGGGTGGTGACCCCTTGGTGGATAACCACCCATTTCTTTCCCCGAAGGGATTAAGACTTCACAGCGGCTAAACAATCTATTTATTTGTTGTACGTTGTACAATGGTATAGTTCTTAATAACTCATGATAATTTTATAACTACTGAATACAAAAATCTTCGATCCTTTATAGTGTTCGAATGTCGTTCTGTGGCATAGTTTCTGTGTTTATTGTTATTTCTGTTTCTTAATACACATGCCCTGGCCATGGCACATGTACAAGAATTTTAAGCTGACCTTAATAATTGATTATGTTATGCCTCTAAACGCTCAACGTTACAATATGGAGAACCACTATATACAAGAAAAAGTGTTAAATACCTTTTTTGTGTAGAATTTTATTAGAAATAGAAACTTAATTTTTGTTCCAGAGTTAACATTACGAAATTGTGATTGTTTTGCGGTAAAATGCAGATTTAGGTAACATTGTAGCAGTTCAGAAATAGAGTCAACTTACATAGGAGCGCGGGCCCGTAGTGGTAATATCCAGTTGACTTTGCGTTGCAATAAATGTTATTATTATTGGTATAATGTATTTTTGTTATAAATAATGTTAGACATATTAGATTTATTTATTAAATAATTAGTAGGCCCTAGCCTGGGGCTGTCAGATTTTCAAAAACAAAAAGCGGTACATCTTTGTGTGGATTCGATTAAACAAAAAACTAACGGTACATTGCACAACAGTTTATTACAACGTACAATATCAACAAAATAAAACAGTTTATCCAAATTTCCAAATGTGCATGTACCATGTACTATCGTGGTCATATATTATATCAATAATAATATTATGTCTCTTGTTTTGACGTCGATTTTCTCGCAAATCTGGGGGAAAGAAATTTTAAAGAATTTCTTCAAATGTGCATGTACCATGTACTATCGTGGTCATATATTATATCAATAATAATATTATGTCTCTTGTTTTGACGTCGATTTTCCCGCAAATCTGGGGGAAAGAAATTTTAAAAAATTATGATGCTATCCTGTTTCATATGATACAACTCGTAAAAATTAGAAAGTTTATATGTCGGTGTTTACCCGATTTTTCCAAATTAAGAAGAATAGGTGTTGTTTTTGCCCCGTAAATTTCATTGGTTTAACTTTAGCAATTAATTACTCCGGAAATAATCCATAGATTTAAACGAATTACAAAGCAAAATCACCTGCGGAATGGAGCTTTCAATATGCACTTTAAATGTGCAGGAAAATGTAAAATGATCGGATTAGAGGTTGACTCACAAAAACTATATTATGCAATGCCAGCAATTCCGTTATTAGAAGAGATAGGATGATGAAGTATCAATCATAGGCTACCTAATAAATCATATGTTTAAAGTTTATTACAGAATAATTGTATATCTTGCACTTTCCCTACAAAAGAGCGTGTTGAAGCACTTTATGATGGCCGAAATTCACGCGGCGCTCTACGGACTTTGGTGTGGTGCTCGACAGGGATCGACAGCGACGATGCCGGTAGTGGGGGATCGTACGATGCATTTGTTACTAGAAGAACAGTGTTTACGGTCACAATATAACGACACGACGATTATATTATTTGTACCTGTATTTGAATATTACTGATAAATAAACTGTTGAAATTGTTATAATAGTTTGAATATTTATATGACAAAATCGGGCATACTTTTTAAATATTTTTTCAGTTTATCAATCAAACCTAATTTAATATTCACAATTAATCGGAAAGTCTGCTAACTCCATATTCTTCAAGTCCACAAAAAATGGACTGGGGGGCACTGACCGCATTGCGCAAAACAGGGAGCAGTGCGAGCAAACTGCGCTAAGCGCACGAGTAGAGGCGGCGCAAAATTGGAAGAGAAATAAAAAAACTCGTCTAAAAAGTTCTATTGGCCAGAATTTCTGTATAAAACTCTTAAATGTTTAAATGTTTTGTGATCTTGACTTAATTATCATAATTTTGATTTATAGGTGTCATATGATCCTTTGTGTTTATACATATATAACTCCATGTACATTTAACTTGTTCGTTTTTTTAAGAACTCTTCATATTTATTTACTATTGTAGTATAATTAGGCTTACCATACATCCCAGTTTGACCGGGACGGCCCTGGTTTGGGACATCGGTCCAGGCGTCCCGGCCGGTTTGGTATTATGTCCCGGCTAAAATTATTTACTGGAATTTATACCAGTAGCAAATCACTCAGATCAAAAGATTGATTGATTATTGTCAAACTAGTGAATCAGGTATTATTTTTCATCGGTAGAACACATCTAGCTTTAAAACTTGCAAATGGTAAAATTTTGGAAATCTAAATGTTCTTTGCTAAGAAAAAGGCTTTCATTTTACTACTTTTCGATACTTATTGAGAGATAAACAAATTAATGATGAGTTAGGGGTAACAACTCCGTTGCTAACAGGCAACAGAGCGACTAGCCGATTAGTATTGTATCAATATTAAGTATCGATAGCCACAGAAACACAAAGTTGATTGCTGCAAATTGTTTATAATGTTCTAAAAATTACTAAACGACGATATTCCATACGTCAAAATGTAGACTACATATCTCAATTAGTTAGTCACTATTTCCCTTCTGTAGCAAACAACCTTTAAATCACAATAAAACGGTACAGAAACATTGTTATAACTTTCCCAACAATTAAATGTATAGCAAATAGAAAAAAATGTTACATATCGTTGCTTCATATGACAAATTCGTAGATAATTAATCGTTGTATTTAATCAGTTACGCTGAGAAATTTTTTTGTGTGGCATACAACCCCTAAATCACAGTAATTTTGTCTACTACTTATTTGAGTATTGCGGTACAAAATGCGATATTATGTATGACACCAAGTGGAGGGAGTTGATATTTTGGTTGGCTGTGATAACAATATGTTCATAACTTTTTCAAAAACTATTATATAACTTTCCACCATATAATAAATTATAGGTAATTAGATCCGGTAGTCATATTCATGAGTGCAAAATGATTTGCTCTGATTTGAAGAACCCATAAATAACGATATTATACTTATGTTGTGTGGCTTCAACTGAACATTACTGTGTTCTGCTTTAGCAAAATGTTATAATATAACTTCTAAACTAACTTCTAAATGTTGTTCTATAATTTTCTGTCATGCGTCAAATTGAAGATCATTAATGGGGGTTAAATCCTTTGGTAGTCGATTTCGGAACATTTTGTAAATACATGCTATGATTGTTACCATACACAATTTAATAATCTAACAAATGTGAATATTTATAAAAAAGAACAGACGTACATTTTGTAGGTGTGAAGGTTCCAGTGCTTTCAATTTGCAACGTTTTCAAGAAATAATTATTAAAATATGAGTATTTTCAACGGCTTCCGAGATGATGCACTATTTCTGTCTTATTTAACACCATTAGTAACAGCAATATTGTTCTGCAAAATAAAATTTGTGGGATGCTTCATTTGTTTTTCTTTTATTTGATTATAGAAGATATTATGATATTAAATGTACATTCAGCGAAACATACGAGAGTTTCAATGAATAATTACACTTATTCCAGTTTCTCTTTTGTCACAAAATGTTATATGGACATTTCAAAGCGCTTTTTGTTTGTAGATGACGAACCGGGAACGTCTACATCACGTCTTAGATTTGCGTTACGCAGACTTCTTGGTTTGGAATCTATGAACACGAAATTGAAACGATATCTCAGATCTCTTGTGACAAAATCAGTGTCACCATCACGTCATGCGTTGAAATTATGCATTCATTATTTGGTATTTAAATTTACTTTTGTGGGAACGTCCCAATTGTTGATAATTTTGGCATATCTGATGTTCGGATTATAAAAAAGACGAAATACATAGGAAAACACTTGACGCAGAAAAAAGGACAAAAAAAAATAAAGACTATAAAAATCCACCGCAGGGCGCGGATGGGGTGTTGACTTATTTTCAAAAGTAGGTAATTCTTGTCCCGGTTTGAAATTTCATAATTATGGTAAGCCTAAGTATAATGTACAGCTTAAATTAGTGAAATTTTACTAAATTAGTGTTTTTTTAGTCACGAATCGTTTTGCTAGTTTTCAAAATGGCTAACCATGTTCCTAAATGATTTTTAGGCTTTTTTCGTTGGACCCAAGGCCAGGTAGCATTAAACATAACCTCACTTTTCTTAAACTCCTAATAACCGTACTATATTTGCGTGACATGAAGGATAAATTGAACACTTATTAATATTAATTATGTAACTAATTAACTAATATTAATTGTTCAACGTGTATTATGTACGTTTTTCCTGCATTGTTTGTCCCCCGCCGCCATCTCTCTAACCCGAGACCAACTATCACTCTGAATGTATCATCAGCATATGAAATTATTTCGCTATTTAGTTTCAGATTTAGCAGATCGTTTACGTAAATTATAAAAAGCAGCGGACCCAAAACCGTGCCGTGTGGGACATCGCATTCGACGATCCTGCAGCCACTAGTTGTTCTACTAATAACACTAATATTACTTGTTCAACGTGTATTAGGTACGTTTTTCTAGCATTGTTTGCATTGAAATGTAGGCTGGCGCTGTCAAACGGGAAACAGGGAGACCACTAAAAATTTAGGTGCTAGGTGGCGTAACGCTCGTTGTGTGTTTCTAGGGATTATGCATAACCTCAATTTTTTCAATTTGTATTTGCTGCACTATTTCGGAGTGATATGATGAATAAGTTGTTTCAACGGCTTGTCGCATACTACCGAACACTTATTAACACTAATATTAGTTGTTCAACTTGTATTAAGTACGTTTTTCTTGCATTGTTTGCATTGAAATTTAGGCTGGCGCTGTCAAACGGGAAACACGGAGACCACAAAAAATTTAGGTGCTAGTGGCGCATAGAGCGGTGTAACGCTCGTTGTGCGTTAGTAGTGATTATGCATAACATCAATTTTTTCAATTTGTATTTGCCGCACTATTTTCGAGTGATATGATGGAAAAATTGTTTCAAACGGCTTCTCGCATACTACCGAACACTTATTAACAGTAATATTAATTGTTCAACGTGTATTAAGTAAGTTTTTCTTGCATTGTTTGCATTGAAATTTAGGCTGGCGCTGTCAAACGCGAAACAGGGAGACCACTAAAAATGTAGGTGCTAGGTGGCGCATAGAGCGGTGTAACGCCCGTTGTGCGTTAGTAGGGATTATGCATAATCTTAATTTTTTCAACTTGTATTTGCCACACTATCTTCGAGTGATATGATGGATAAATTGTTTCAAACGGCTTCTCGCATACTACCGAACACTTACTAACACTAATATTAATTGTTCAACGTGTATTATGTACGTTTTTCTTGCATTGTTTGCATTGAAATTTAGGCTGGCGCTGTCAAACGCGAAACAGGGAGACCACTAAAAATGTAGGTGCTAGGTGGCGCTTAGAGCGGTGTAACGCTCGTTGTGCGTTAGTAGGGATTATGCAAAATCATAATTTTTTAAATTTGTATTTGCAGCACTATTTTCGAGTGATATGATGGATAAATTGTTTCATACGGCTTCTCGCATACTACCGAACACTTATTAATACTAATATTAATTATCAAAAAGGAAAACGATGTTGGTTCTGTTCAAAACTGTTCTTTATTATAAATTGATATTAGACGACCGGTTTCGCCCTTCCGGACATTTTCTAGTCTTCTAAAATTAAAAATTAACAAGCACTATAAAAAACCAGGAAATAAAGATGGTACACGTACTTACAGCAAGAGTATCTTAAATTAACATATAACGAGTACGTAGGTGTAGAAGTTTTAATCAAAAACCACTTCCAACCTAAAAGTACAAACAAATATATAAGAAAAACAAAATAACAAAGCAACAAAACATGTATGAAAATGCCTTAGAAATAATGTTCACCTGATATCACGAAGATAAGCACGAGATAATACAAACAATGTAGGAGGTAGATAATATACGTCAATGAGCATCACTGGACACAACAAAATGGTGAAACATCGAAAAAACTTTAACCTGTAAATGCGCGATCCTTCACCCACAACAGAAGGGACTCCGGTTGACCCTTTTAGAAGCCTATGAAATATGGCAGAGAAGAAGAAACAGATTCCTCCTAAATGAACAGGTTGATCTGGGTAATGAGCCATTATTTAATGCTTGCTGTTAACTTAATTTTTTTCTTTGCTGTTTACTGATTTTTCGTTTTTCAGTTTTATTTCATTTTTTGATGTAAAATTGAAGAATAAAATAGTTTGTTTGATGACTTCTAGCCTTTAGATTTATATTTTGTATGATCTCGATTGTCCTATCTTTAATATGAAAATGTTTGTTTATATTTTGTAGGCTGATTTGATTTAGATTTCGTTGTTTTGTATAGATTTATAGTATTCCTTTTCATTTATATTTTGTTTTGATTTATAAATATTACTTCTACTTAGTTGCTGTGATTTAGCCTACCCCTTCATCTTGTTGGTGTGAGAGGTTGCATACACATTAGGGTCGATTTGGTTCCCATTTACAGGTTAAAATTTTTTCGATGTTTCACCATTTTGTTGTGTCCAGTGATGCTCATTGACGTCTATTATTTGCCTCCTACATTGTTTGTATTATCTCGTGCTTATCTTCGTGATATCAGGTGAACATTATTTCTAAGGCATTTTCATACATGTTTTGTTGCTTTGTTATTTTGTTTTTCTTATATATTTGTTTGTATTTTTAGGCTGGAAGTGGTTCTTGATTAAAACTTCTACACCTACGTACTCGTTATATGTTAATTTAAGATACTCTTGACTGTAAGTACGTGTACCTAACATCTTTATTTCCTGGTTTCTTATAGTGCTTGTTTTGTTTTTAATTTTAGAAGACATGAAAACGTCCGGAAGGACGAAACCGGTCGTCTAATATAAATTTATAATAAAGAACAGTTTTGAACAGAACCAACATCGTTTTCCTTTTGTTATTTACTGACTGTTTTGCTGCTTTCTATTCAAACTAATCGTAATTGTTCAACGTATATAATGTACGTTTTTCTTGCATTGTTTGCATTGAAATTTAGGCTGGCGCTGTCAAACGGGAAACAGGGAGACCACTAAAAATATAGGTGCTAGGTGGTGCATAGAGCGGTGTAACGATCGTTGTGCGTTAGTAGGGATTATGCATAATCTTAATTTTTTCAGTTTGTATTTGCCGCACTATTTTCGAGTAATATGATGGATAAATTGTTTCAAACGGCTTCTCGCATACTACCAAACACTTATTAACACTAATATTAATTGTTCAACGTGTATTATGTACGTTTTTCTTGCATTGTTTGCATTGAAATTTAGGCTGGCGGTCAAACGGGAAACAGGGAGACCACTAAAAATGTAGGTGCTAGGTGGCGCATAGACCGGTGTAACGATCGTTGTGCGTTAGTAGCGATTATGCATAATCTTAATTTTCTCAATTTGTATTTGCCGCACTATTTTCGAGTAATATGATGGATACATTGTTTAAAAAGGCTTCTCGTATACTACCGAACACTTATTAACACTAATATTAATTGTTCAACGTGTAATATGTACGTTTTTCTTGCATTGTTTGCATTGAAATTTAGGCTGGCGCTGTCAAACGGGAAACAGGGAGACCACTAAAAATGTAGGTGCTAGGTGGCGCATACAGCGGTGTAACGCTCGTTGTGCGTTAAGGGCCTACATTCAAAAAATGCCCGAAACAGGTGTCGCCTACTCCAAGAATTTATCCAAACCCTTTCGAATCTTGAAATCAAAAAAATAGAGCATACGCAAGAAGGATGCCTTCTTTCTGTAAGAGATTTTTTTTTTAAAGCCTGATAGGTTTCCAAAAAAATCGCAAAGATGGGCAATTTTCAACTATTCAAGTCAAGATTGACAAGTTAATAATGCTTCAATTTGAATGGATTATGCATAAATACAATTGTTAGTGTCCCCCAGGTTTTGAGAAAGCGGTTTTGGCATCAAATAGACCACAACACCATGTATTGTGCAAAAATGTGTTTCCATCAGTGAAATTTGTAGGGTTTGGCAGTCCTCTGCGTGGTGGCGCTAGTTGTTCTAGAATTCCTGGCTTCGCTGCCAGCATTTCTATTAGTCTACGTAAAAACTAAGTTACAACCCACTTCTAACGCTGCGAGTTTGGGACAGACGCCAAAATTGTACCTCAATATGTGCAAAGATTTATTATTTCCTTCATAATATTGCAAACCCACAACTAAAATCAAGTCATATTTTTCGTCCTGAATTTGCAGCTGTTTGATAGTCCGACCGACCAAGGCAACAGAATATGGTAGGAGGTATACTTACCTATACGTAGCGATCGCATAGCGCGGCGGGCTCGTAGCCTCGAGCAGAATCACGGAAATGGAATCGAGATATACTCGATTCGAACAATTTAAATGCTCTCAAATGACTGCCACTTCCGGTCACCCGGAACTTGATATAAAATTTGTCACTTATCAAAATACACCAAGTTTTTATCATGTGTACCTATACCTAAAAGCCAAAAGTAATCACGAGTATTTTAATTTGACTACATTTTTGTTGTTTGATTTTTGCGAATCGTTTTACATTGAATATCTTGGTTATTACTCATGCTAACAGTTATATGTTTATTTGTAGAATATATAGATTACGCAAAATATGATCAACAAAATTATAATGTTTTGTAGGTACATATTTTATACAGGCTGCGTAAAATTTGCAACGAGTTTAAAAAATTGAAAAACTTTCGATATTTTGATTTAAACAAAACATCCGACGCGAACACCGTAATAAAACTTCTTTCGGTGCACAAAATGATTTTAATTATTTCGTTCATAATAAACTGACCCCCTAAATGACGCGATATTTGTTTGTTTTGTTCCTGAACTATCCGGGGATCATAATATGGAAAGAGTATTCGTACTGGTTTTAGTTGACTCTTACCGCTACCACTCCCGAGTGCCGTGAAATTGAAAGTATCAGAATAAAATACAGATATCCGCATATGCGGATATCTGTATATGTGACCATGTTTGACAAATGGGCCGATATACCTTAGAAATGGGTGAATGAATTTGTTGATTGATTCCAATATATAAACATATTGTGATTGTAAACATCATTTTTTTTAAATTGTCCCGATATTGATACGTCTGTTTAATAGCTTTAACGGTAATTTACAAAATTTATGGCCTTTCCGCTACCATTTTGACAATTAAAAATCCTACAAAAGTAAGACACAAAAAATAGGGTTGTCATTTAAAAAAATTCGATAACTTTTTTTTTAAGATAACAAATAGTTTCCATTCTTTACGCGTTCACTGTATGTATTATTTTATCATTTTTATAAGACGAATGTGACAAGATATCTTATAAATCGAGTTATATACGGTATTTTACAACATTGAATAATAAATTACAGAATTGCTGTTTACATTATGTAGCTTTTTCATTATAAAATTAACAAAAGTTTCACAATGTGGTTATTGTGAAAACAGTAGAAAACATAATACATGCCTTTTATATTTGGCTTGTATATAATACAATTTAGATACTGTAGCGTTCTAGTTAATTATTTCAGGTACATAATTATTTATTATACATCGAATATTTATTGTACATAATTATGCAGGTACATTATACATATACATGCTACAATGTAAATTTAGCTTCAGCTGTATTTCCTTGTATAGGATACCTAAACAAATTATTATAAGGTTTTAGTTAATTATTTCAGGTATATAATTATGTTATATACATTCTACGAACATTTCACTTCTATTGTAGTTGCCTTGAATAGGATATAATTTACTGTAGTATTTTAGATGATTATTTTAGGTACACAAATATTTGATATACATATGGAGTATTAATTGTACATAATTATACCTGATTTACTTATTCACTAGTTGTTTTGATTTGCCATCTTATTTGAATTCATATGTCAGATGTATAGAAACAAAAACCTAGACAATGTTTCAATCATTTACATTTAATCTCTGCTTCTGTGTATTTCGAATTGCTTTATTTCTCATTCGTAATATCTTTATCTACTGGTTCGAAAATTTAAAAATGTATCCCTAAATCTTAAAAGTCTGCAGAAATCGGAAGCCATCCTTTATTGTCCGGTACAGCTGAACCAGTACTTTCTGAGCGAAGCGATTCGCAATACTACCGCATATCACATCGTAGGTCTGTCAATCGAGTCAATCGACAATAATATTGTCACCGCGTTGGTATTCTGCTCGCCGGATACATGAAATAGATCTAGTCAGAACAGTTTTGCGGTCGACGGGTGGCCTAGAATCGCTTTCGTACTACATAGTGCATACGATCTTCTCGTATTTACTGCCCTCCTGTTACGCCGAGTTCATACAAATTCAGAACAAGCGCCATTATACTCGATAGGCGTGTCTAAACTCCCTTCCACATGATAACATATTCCCAGAGCCTACCTCCCGTAAGCTTGTTTCCCCTTACTGCTGCCCCGCCAAACATGGGCCAGGACCGTGCATGTATGCTGTTAATGGGGATTATGCATAACATCAATTTTTTCAACTTGTATTTGCCGCACTATTTTCGAGTGATATGATGGATAAATTGTTTCAAACGGCTTCTCGCATACTACCCAACACTTATTAACACTAATATTAATTGTTCAACGTGTATTATGTACGTTTTTCTTGCATTGTTTGCATTGAAATTTAGGCTGGCGCTGTCAAACGGGAAACAGGGAGACCACTAAAAATGTAGGTGCTAGGTGGTGCATAGAGCGGTGTAACGCTCGTTGTGCATTAGTAGGGATTATGCATAATCTTAATTTTTTCAATTTGTATTAGCCACACTATTTTCGAGTGATATGATGGATAAATTGTTTCAAACGGCTTCTCGCATACTACCGAACACTTATTAACACTAATATTAATTGTTCAACGTGTATTATGTACGTTTTTCTTGCATTGTTTGCATTGAAATTTAGGCTGGCGCTGTCAAACGGGAAACAGGGATACCACTAAAAATGTAGGTGCTAGTTGGCGCACAGAGCTGTGTAACGCTCGTTCTGCGTTAGTACGGATTATGCATAACATCAATTTTTTCAATTTGTATTTGCCGCACTATTTTCGAGTGGTATAATGGATAAATTGCTTCAAACGGCTTCTCGCATACTACCGAACACGTAAACACTAATATTAATTGTTCAACGTGTATTAAGTACGTTTTTCTTGCATTGTTTGCATTGAAATTTAGGCTGGCGCTGTCAAAGGGGAAACACGGAGACCACAAAAAATGTAGGTGCTAGTGGCGCATAGAGCGGTGTAACGCTCGTTGTGCGTTAGTAGTGATTATGCATAACATCAATTTTTTTAATTTGTATTTGCCGCACTATTTTCGAGTGATATGATGGAAAAGTTGTTTCAAACGGCTTCTCGCATACTACCGAACACTTATTAACACTAATATTAATTGTTCAACGTGTATTAAGTACGTTTTTCTTGCATTGTTTGCATTGAAATTTAGGCTGGCGCTGTCAAACGGGAAACAGGGAGACCACTAAAAATGTAGGTGCTAGGTGGCGCATAGAGCGGTGTAACGCTCGTTCTGCGTTAGTACGGATTATGCATAACATCAATTTTTTCAATTTGTATTTGCCGCACTATTTTCGAGTGATATGATGGATAAATTGCTTCAAACGGCTTCTCGCATACTACCGAACACGTATTAACACTAATATTAATTGTTCAACGTGTATTAAGTACGTTTTTCTTGCATTGTTTGCATTGAAATTTAGGCTGGCGCTGTCAAACGGGAAACAGGGAGACCACTAAAAATGTAGGTGCTAGGTGGCGCATAGAGCGGTGTAACGATCGTTGTGCGTTAGTAGGGATTATGCATAATCTTAATTTTTTCAACTTGTATTTGCCACACTATCTTCGAGTGATATGATGGATAAATTGTTTCAAACGGCTTCTCGCATACTACCGAACACTTACTAACACTAATATTAATTGTTCAACGTGTATTATGTACGTTTTTCTTGCATTTTTGCATTGAAATCTAGGCTGGCGCTGTCAAACGGGAAAAGGGATACCACTAAAAATGTAGGTGCTAGGTGGCGCACAGAGCGGTGTAACGCTCGTTCTGCGTTAGTACGGATTATGCATAACATCAATTTTTTCAATTTGTATTTGCCGCACTATTTTCGAGTGATATGATGGATAATTTCTTTCAAACGGCTTCTCGCATACTACCGAACACTTATTAACACTAATATTAATTATTCAACGTGTATTATGTAAATTGTATACAAGCAAAAGGAAATTCTTCTTCAGGAATGATGAAGTTTATTAAAAAGATATATCACAATACCGGTTTCGGGTCACCCCGTCGTCAGTTGCAAACGTCAATATGGAAAAAATACATGCGCGCTATATTATACATTGTCACTAGTCACTATGTCTGTTGATAGGCAATGGAAGTGTATTATGTACGTTTTTGTGGCATTGTTTGCATTGAAATTTAGGCTGGTGCTGTCAAACGAGAAACAGGGAGACCACTCAAAATGTAGGTGCTAGGTGGCGCATAGAGCGGTTTAACGCTCGTTGTGCGTTAGTAGGGATTATGCTAGGGTGACCAGATTTTTAACTGGCCAATGCTGTACGGCTTTCTTACGCACAAGATTAAAATAAGAAAAGAAAAAAAACACTGTAGTAAAAACAATATTCTTTACATTTTCGAAAATGATCTCAAGTTCGTATAAAAAATAAACAATAAATATATATTCTCTTTCTATAAATATGATTTGTAATATAAGACTGGACAAATTTGACATAGGTGACGTAGGTGATACAAACATTGTGTTTTTATTGTACATATTTGTCAGCACTGTGAATTTTATTTAATAAATGTTTATTATTTTTAATTTTTCCAACGAAATCGTCACAAGAGAGTGCAGTATTTTGTCGAACAAGTAAAATGGACTTCATTGTGCCGACATTCAGTTGTGATTTTTCATCATTCCATATGTTATTCATAATAGAAAAGACTCTTTCCGTTGCTGCGTTGGTGCCAGGTAAACATTGTGCAAATTCTACAATAGGTATTCAACAGGTTACAAAATGGAATATTTTCTTTTTCAAAATGGCTGAAAACTTCCACCCACCGCATATTAGATTGAATACTATCACGCATCCATTGTGCTAGTTTTTCTTCATTAAGATAACTATTCAAAAATGTGACTTCATCGATTAAATTGGTTTCCTGAATGTTGTTTGTAATATGTTTAGAAATAAACTCGTAAGCATTTTGAATAACGGTCCAGCTTACAGTATTATTTAATTCAATCCACTGCAAACAGTTCAGTGTCGAAAAATGAGACGTCCGTGAAACAATATAATCAATGCAATTTTTATAAAATATTTCAACCTGCGAAATAAGCCACTGATTATTTATGTGACCTTCTTCAACAAGTCTGGCTAAATCGTTTCGCAACATTAGAGGAAAAAATGTAACATCTGATCTAGCTCGTAGTTTAAGAACAAGCTTGTCTAGTTCTGCTGCCAACTTGTACTACAGTACTGTTGTTATTTTCAATTGCTGTTATAGTTTCGTGAAATAAGGAAGACTCACAGTGAATAAATTTTAACCATATCTCAGATGTTCGATCAGAAAAAAAGTTTTTTTAGTAATATAGGACATTTACCCAATGATAAAACATATGTTTTTAAAGCATTATACATCTGAATAATTCTATCTACTGCAGGCATGAGAGCAAGCCACCGCGTTTTAGAAGCACTAAGACTTTTTTTATATTGCACATCAGACCCATCACAAAATGTTTTTAAACTTTCGACACGAACGGTAAAGATATAAAAGTGGCTGTATATTTTTTTACAATACTTTCAATATCTATGGGCAGTAAATCGACAGCTGATTGAAGTGTTATGTACAATATGCGCACTACAACCGATTCCTAATATATCTTGCGTTAACACATTATTCAGTTTATAAAACACATTTTTGTATCCTTTCTAGACAAGCCCCCAAAATTGGTATTTGCGTTATCAGCGCAAAACGCGATTAACTTGTCTTTTAAATTGTTTTTTTCTAAAATATTAATTATTGACTTTGCTATCATTTCTGATGTCTATGTCTCACCAGGTAACGTAAGAAAATCAATTACATTAATACAAATGCCGCGTTTTTTTTTAAAATATCGGATTAAAAATGGAAAAAGTTTCAAATCTTTATGGTTGGATGCATCAGAAATTATAGTAAAATATTGCATAAAATTCATATCTTCTTTAAGTTCGGCAATAGCGAAGGGCGCTAAAATCATTGAGTTTGCAGGAACGCCTTTTAGGAGACATTGCCGCAAACAGTAAAAATAAAAACCTGGCAATTTGATTCTTAGTTGCTTAGTCATATCTATTTACACAATAATACAAAAGTTAATAATTACCTACCAGTGTTTTGACTTCGGAGCACCTCACTGAGTCGCGCACTGAAAAATAACACCCAACTGCACTTAAACAGCCAATAATACCGATAATAACAGCTTCCAAACACAATACGAATTGTTGCGGATGAAACATTGGGGGAATCACATCGGTTTGACAGTTGTCTGAATAGAAGGGTACGAGGTACGAGCAGGTACGAGCGGATTGCATCATCTATTCGCCGATAGAGGTCTCTATTCCTAATATGAACCTCGTATGCGTTCAAAGTTTATGAGACAAGCTGTAAATACAAAGCAATCACACATCATCGTAAAAAGTATGTTAGTTCCTATTGTCACCGACGGATATTGACGAACATATGATGTAAATGCTGTACGTTTTGCTGTACGCTTGTGAATGCTGGACACTACTTCAAAATGACAAACCGTGCAGCGCAATGCTGTACGTCTGGTCACCCTAGATTATGCATAACCTCAATTTTTTCAATTTGTATTTGCCGCTCTATTTTCGAGTGATATGATGAATAAATTGTTTTAAACGGCTTCTCGCATACTCTACCGAACACTTATTAACACTAATATTAATTGTTTAACGTGTATTATGTACGTTTTTCTTGCATTCTTTGCATTGAAATTTATGCTGGCGATGTCAAACGGGAAGCAGGGAGACCACTAAAAATTTAGGTGCTAGTGGCGCATAGAGCGATGTAACGCTCGTGCGTTAGTAGGGATTATGCATGACCTCAATTTTTTGAAATTGTATTTGCCGCACTATTTTCGAGTGATATGATGGATGGATTGTTTCAAACGGCTTCTCGCACAGTACGAAACACATATTAACACTACTACTACTTGTTGCGAGTATATTAAGTACGTTTTTCTTGCAGATTTTTGTGTTGAAATTTTAGGCTGCCACGTTCAACAGGGAAACCGGGAGAGTAGAAATTCATCCGCGAAGTGGCGGCAGTGTTGCCACCAACAAGCCTTAGCCGGCCGCTACCTGTCACGAGAAATTTTTTGTGCCTAAACTGTGTTATTTTTTATTAATGGAAAGTTATGAGAAAAAATTAATATATCTACCCGAATTTGTTAATTTTCTACACCAATCTAAAACCAAAGAATTTTCATCTGTCCTAATAATATTTATCTAAAAAAGAAACTCATGTATTTATGAATGAATAAAAATTTTAACGGTAGTTTGTGATATCATCTATAAGTGTATCCATAGTAATTTTGGCCAAAATGGGAGAAATTGGAGAACCCAGGGATACCCAATAATATATCCATCATTTTGTGAAGTGTAAAAAGAAAATTTCTACGCTAGTAAAGGCTAGAAAAATTCGATGACGGTATTTATATAAAACACTTTTGTCATTAGAGGAATGTTTGGGTTATTTTAATTTGTTTGAAATCGAAAACATAAAACCCTAAACTGAGTTTTTCAAGGATTTTGTATATGCAAACTCCGTTTTTGGTTCAATATGAAATTAAAAAATTAATGATGGATGCATTAAATTAAACGGTCAAAAAATGCCAGACCTCTTCCAAAAAACAAGGGGGCGCATAAATTTTTCTTGCTCCAGGGCGCTGAATATGTAGCTACGCCATTGGCGCAAACTATTGTTCACGTGTATTTCGGTCTTAAAAATTAAAAAATAGTCTGAATGCTATTAAATTCAAGTGACGCAATAAATAAGGATTAGGTACCTATACGCATGCTAACTGCATTGTTCTGTTAACATTCGTTACTGATCTATCCGCTTCCATGAAAATATTGTTGACAACCTTATTGTATAAAATCTGGAGAAAACAAAACCGCCAGTCGATATAAGAGACTCTGAATGCAATCTAAATAAACATTGAAAGTTTTGTGGTAAGCGGTTTAGGAGAAAACAAATTGGAAATACGTCCGTTAATTTGGAAATTCAAAAATCGGGAAAAATTTCTCACTTCCCTCGCGCTCATGTTTACACCGAGAGGCAAAAAATGTTGATACTCGTACAACATGTAGAAATGATTGAGGAGTGTGACACACTTTATTTAAATTTTTTCTGTTCAGTAGTTTTGGGGTTACGAGACAATAATATCGAAACGAGAGATGACAGGGCAATTCTCTCGTACCTGGTCACATACTATAATAAAAATTCTGCAAAATTAAGAATTTAATTCTGTTAGTTAAAAATACTTCCTTGGCAAGTTATCGTTATTTTTGTTCTCTCACTTTCGACAGCACCGCTAACGACTCCCTTCCCCGCACCACACCAAAGACCGTAGAGCGTCGGAATTCACGCGGCGTTTCAGCACTATCTTTTGTATGGAAAATGCAAGATAAACAATGATTATGTAATAAACTTTAAACCTATGAATTATTGGGCAACCTATAGCCTATATTTCATTATTCTAGCTCTTCTAATAACGGAAGTGCTGGCATTGCACAATATAGCTTTTTGTGGATCAACCACTACTCCAATCACAAAAATACACATTGAAAGCTAGCGTTCCGTAGGTGATTTTACTTTTTATTTCGTTAAATATTTCGTGATTTCAACGTCAATCTCATGGTAAACAACCAACTTACCACTTCCTTTATGTCTGCGGTACTTGCATTTAATCTGAAGCAGATTGTTGACCAGCCGTCCAGGGTATCTAGCATCTCTCAGACACTTATCGACTTGATTTTATTGTCAGATAATTTGTTGGCTACTGGTTACGGTACGATGGATCTTGGATTTTTGGATCATTTTCTAGTATACTGTGAGCTGTTGATTCGGAAGATTGCGCCGCGTCCTAAAACTATTACTTACCGTGATTTGCGTAACATTCGAGCTGATGATTTTGTGAGAGATCTTGAGGTTATGAATTGGGAGGGTGTGTATGGTCTTAACTCTATTGATGAAAAAGTTAATTATTTTAACGATGTTTTGCTTTCTCTTTTTGATTTTTATGCCCCAGTTATTGATAGGACTGTAAGTAAGAGCTCTTTGCCTTGGATTACTTTTAATATCAAGGAGATGATTAAGTTGAAGGATTCTGCCTTCAGGAAGTACAAGCGCTCGGGTCAACAGGCACATTTTCAATATTATAAGCAATTGCGAAATTATGTCACGGGAGCTATACGTCGTGAGAAAAGGGCATTTTTTGAGCGTAGCTGTGGTAGTGCTGACTCTTCTAGAGATATGTGGAGAAAGTTAAAAAAATTAGTATTTGTTAAATCGTCTACGGGTGTTTGGCCACCGAATCTGGCGGATCCGAATGGTATTGTGACGAAAGTATAGTACATTACATTATATAATTTAGGGCAGGTCATTTAACCCGTCCGTCCGGCAGATAATTGCTTAGTCACAAATGCAGGCGTCAGGCTTTTTGATATAGAACAAAGGAAATTCCTTGTGGCACGAGTACAAAGCGTGCACATTAACATTTACTTATATCAAAAAGCCGTGTGCAACCAAAAATCCAAACTCAGGATTTTTGGGGGCCAAATCAGGTCATGACGTCTTGACAAATTCATATAAAGGCCACGGCACGGGATGGGTAGGGGATCAATCAGTAGCTTTGCAGCACCTGAGTAGTATAGTATACGACCAGCTATCGTGTTTCACGGTCGCCAGTCAGCTGTAGTACTGGAATTCCGTGTGGTCAGCAATACACGATCTATGTAAACAACACTGAGAGTTTTATTAACATCCACCCTGGCCTGGACCCATTCCCATCACGAGCCACGTAACATGGTGGAGGCGCAAAATGGTCCCAAAGAAGAACGGGAACGGCTCATTTTGGTCAGGGTGGAAACATCTAAAAACATCCTGCGCGACGAAGAGGAAGCATGTCTGAAGCTCGGAGAGAAGGCGAATTGTGTTGGCGGTTAATCAGCAGAGAGGTCTTGTAATGTTTCTCACTCCCCCAGTGAGAAATATGTTGATCCAAGGACAGCTTAACAACCGCATGGAGTCAAATAACGTTCAACTCTTCGTCTTAGAAATAAGTTAGTACCTAGTGTTTATTTCTTTTAGTTTACTTGTTTGATGTTGATGCCACCGCTGTAAGGAAGAATATGCATTTTCCCGTTCTCTCTTCGATGGATGACGCTGGCTGGTAATTAAACGGATGGTGGTCATCTACAAGAAGCAGTCGCGAGCTCGAAGCATTCGAGACATGACGAACCGGGGTACCATACCAGCATAATAGAGTTATATGCGAGTTTTGGGGTTGCCGATACCGCCAGAGGAAGCTGGCGATGTAGACTGGAGGGGATTTGGCGCTACGGATTCTACCGAACCAGCCCGCACGGGACAAGAGATGTCTCGACCAGTCTGAGAAGAAACAAACAAGTCGATTAGAGAGGAACGGTCCTATGGATTCTACCAAACCGCCTCGCACGGGGCAAGGGGTCCCGACTAGTCCGAGTAGATGTAGAAGAAGGAGAAGAATTAAGAGAATTCTAAGAGGCAACAGGAGAGGATTCTGGAATAAGAATCTGTGTACACGGTCAAAGCCGACCATAATGGTATCCCTCACGTAGATGACCATCGCAGTCCTAGAAGAAGAAGGTTGACAGGAAGAACCAGTCGGGGGATTAATGAGAACCGGACAAATGGCATACGATACCGGCACGATACATTGCATTTTTTCCTAAGGATATTTTTTTGTATTGTTTTGTATTGTTGATTTGTATGGTAGTTAAATAAACCTATAAGTGGTGCGTTCTTTTCTATCCTGTCCCGTGGCTGTTCAATTTTGTGTCTTTCTCTTTTCATTGCTCTGGGTCGAGCAATTGTTTGCCAGGAGGGTTGTGACGAAAGTATAGTACATTACATTATATAATTTAGGGCAGGTCATTTAACCCGTCCGTCCGGCAGACAATTGCTTAGTCACAAATGCAGGCGTCAGGCTTTTTGATATAGAACAAAGGAAATTCCTTGTGGCACGAGTACAAAGCGTGCACATTAACATTTACTTATATCAAAAAGCCGTGTGCAACCAAAAATCCAAACTCAGGATTTTTGGGGGCCAAATCAGGTCATGACGTCTTGACAAATTCATATAAAGGCCACGGCACGGGATGGGTAGGGGATCAATCAGTAGCTTTGCAGCACCTGAGTAGTATAGTATACGACCAGCTATCGTGTTTCACGGACTCCAGTCAGCTGTAATACTGGAATTCCGTGTGGTCAGCAATACACGATCTATGTAAACAACACTGCGACTTTTATTTACATCTCCATCCTGACCTAGAGCCGTCACCCATTAAGAGCTACGTAACAGTATCAATTCCTTTTTTGTAGATTCTGTTAAGGATTGTTTGTTGGAGCCTGATCCAGATCTACTTAATTATTACAACACAAACAAGATGTGCCCTGGAAATGCAGAAATGACATTTGCGGAGGTGTCTGTTGATTATGTGGAGAGGCTCTTGCTGTGTATGAAGTCTAGCGGTGTTGGATCTGATGGTATAACATTGGACATGATAAGATTATGTTGCCCGCGCATTCTTCAGATATTGTGTTATCTGCTTAACTATTGCCTTAGGGAGTCAGTATTCCCAGTGGCGTGGAAATACGGTTTGGTGACACCGGTACCTACGGGTAGGTCGCCGAGGGAGTTTAAGGATCTGAGACCAATAACTATACTACCTATTTTATCCAAGATTCTGGAGAGAATAATGGCGGAACAGTTGCGCATTCATCTGGCTGCCTATGATATTTTGCCTGATGAGCAATCTGGTTTCAGGAAGCAATTTGGGTGTGCTACTGCTTTGCTTGATTTGACAGATGATGTTTTTAGGGCTTGGGATGAGGGTAAGTCGGCCATTCTTGTCCTCCTTGATTTTACCAAGGCTTTTGATATACTGAGCCATGAACTCATGTTAAATGTATTAAAATTTGTGGGCGTCGGTGATAGTGCTGTTAAATTATTTCAGAGCTACCTGTCTGATAGAAGGCAGTCGGTGAGATTGATGTCTTCTCTTTCCGACTCTGCTAAGGTTTTATCTGGTGTGCCACAGGGATCTATCCTGGGACCTATCTTATACACAATTTATACTTGTAATCTTTTTTCAAAAATAAACTTTTGGTCATTTCACCTTTATGCTGATGACACACAACTCTATCATAGCTTCCTTCCTAGAGAGTTGCCGGATGTGTGCTATAGGATTACTCATGAGCTGGAGCAGCTGAACATTGAGATAGCTAAACATGCATTGAAAATTAATCCAGATAAAACTCAGAGTATTTTATTTACAAAAAAGGGAAGTATGTGTCTTTATATTAATAGACGTATCTTGTCTCAACGGTTAAAGCGGTTACTTTGTAATACTTTGGTGCTTTCGCACTTTAATTTTTGTGATGTGGTGTTTCGTCCGTGTCTTTCGTATGACTGCATTCGTAAAGTGCAGGTAGTTCAGAATTCGTGTATTCGTTTTGTCTATGGCATTAGACGAGGGGAGCATATTACACCCGCTCTGGTGTCCAGTAGTTGGCTTGATATGAGGCAAAGATGTGTGGCTCACTACCTCGGGTTGATGTATACAGTTGTGCGATCTGGGAAACCTCCTTATCTCTCACGTAAAATCAGCTTTAGAACTGACGTGCACAAATTAAATCTTAGGCACAAATATTGTATTACTGTGCCCTTGCACAGGTCCTCAAAATTCGGCACTCGTTCTCTTATCAAGTGGCTTGTTTTTGGAATGCTATTCCTGTTTCCGCCAGGTGTGCTGGCTCGATCTCAGTGTTTAAATCGATTGTTTTGCGCGACAGGTTATTTGATAATTATGATGTATTGTGAGTTTATTCAGGTTGCAGTGTTTATCGTATTACACTCAGTTATATACTATTTTTTGTATTTAATTTATTTTCATTGGTGCAAGTAAAATCAGTGGCCTGTGCCTTTTCTGTTCTTGCACCTTTTGAGCTGACTTATATTATTTAATTTGATGCGTCCGTCAGATCAGCCCGCCACTTTTCGCAAAACAATCTGAAATGTTGTGAGGATTTAGTACCTAATTTGTACTATTTTGTACCACTAATCCCCGAATTTGTACCTCAAAGAATCACCTCGATATCGGCGTTTCTAATTCTTAGCGTCAGCTCAGCCCGCCATTTTGAACGAAAACCATGTAGGAGCGTAATTTTCAAATCGATGATTAACCTAATATTTAGTACCCAATTTGTACTATTTTGTACCACAAAGCTCGAAATTTGTACCTCAAAGCTTCACCGTTTTATCGACGTTTCAATTTTTTAGCGTCAGTTCAGCCCGCCAATTTTTACTTTCACTAGGAAAGGCAGGTAGGACTGTGATTTTCAAATCGACAATCATCCTAATATTTAGTACCAAATTGGTACTAATTTGTACCACAAAACTCAAAATTCGTACCGCAAAGAATCGCCCTCATATCGACGTTTCCAATTTTTTGCGTCAGTTCAGCCCGCCAATTTTTACTTTTACCAGGAAAGCCAGTCAGGAGTGTCATTTTCAAATCGATAATTATCCTAATATTTAGTACCAAATCTGTACTAATTTGTACCACCAAGCTTTAAATTTGTACCTCAAGGGAGCACGATTATCTGGGCGTTTCCAATTTTTTAGCACACCAAATTACTTTTTTATTAAAAACGCCATGTGGGAGTACAATTTTCAAGCCAGCGACTATCCTAATATTTAGTACCATATGTGTACTATTTTGTATCGCCAAGTTACAGATTTGTACCTCAAAGGACAACCCTTATATCGACGTTTCCATTTTTTTAGCGTCACTTCAGCCCGCCATTTTTTATTTTCATTAGGAAAGCCGGTCATGAGTGTCATTTTCAAATCGATAATTATCCTAATATTTAGTACCAAATCTGTACTAATTTGAACCACCAAGCTTTAAATTTGTACCTCAACGGATCACGATTATCTGGGCGTTTCCAATTTTTTAGCGCACAAAATTACATTTTTATTAAAAACGCCATGTGGAAGTACAATTTTCAAGCCAGCGACTATCCTAATATTTAGTACCATATGTGTACTATTTTGTACCGCCAAGTTACAGATTTGTACCTCAAAGGACAACCCTTATATCGACGTTTCCATTTTTTTAGCGTCAGTTCAGCCCGCCATTTTTTATTTTCATTAGGAAAGCCGGTCAGGAGTGTCATTTTTAAATCGATAATTATCCTAATATATAGTACCAAATCTGTACTACTTTGTACCACTAAGCTTTAAATTTGTACCTCAAAGGATCACCATTATCTGGGCGTTTCCAATTTTTTAGCGCACCAAATTACATTTTTATTAAAAACGCCATGTGGTAGTACAATTTTCAAGCCAGCGACTATCCTAATATTTAGTACCATATGTGTACTATTTTGTACCCCCAAGTTACAGATTTGTACCTCAAAGGATAACCCTTATATCGACGTTTCCATTTTTTTGCGTCAGTTCAGCCCGCCATTTTTTATTTTCATTAGGAAAGCCGGTCAGGAGTGTCATTTTCAAATCGATAATTATCCTAATATTTAGTACCAAATCTGTACAATTTTTTAATCCCATCCTCAAAATTCATTTACCTCTGTGAACTTAGCCCCCCCCGTATTGACTTTTTCCAGTTTTTTTGCTTAAGTCGTTTGATAGTCGTTTGATAGTATATCCCAGATGTTTGATTGTTTTTCGTTTTTCCGCAAAACGGAAAATACAATTTGGCGTGAAGTTAGCCCCCCATGTTCGATTCTCGGGGTTTTTCACTTGCAATAGATTGTCTATGGTTTAGTTAGGTTTGATAGTCCATTCCCGACGTTTGATAGTTTTTCGTTTACCTGAAATCCGCAAAATTAGAATTTGTAGGTTATGTTATTGTCCGAATTTATACCTTTATAAAGGCTATTTTAAACGGGAGTTATTTGATTGTTGTTTCATTTTGTTCGCTTATTAGTTCTGAACGTATAATTGTTCTTAGTAACGGCATGATTGATAATATTATAATAAATTAATGATCCTTATAACTAATATATTAATAATGTTCGAATTCTCGGTTTTTTTTAAGTTGCAATCGATTGCTTATGGTTTGGTTGGGTTTGATTGTTAATTCCTGACGTTTAATAGCTTTTTGTTTTTCTGAAATCCGCGAACTTAGAGTTTAGTTTATTAGTTTAGTAATTAGTTATCTTATTTTCCGAATTGATTAAATTTAATGGGCTATTTTAAGCGGGATTCGTTTGATTTCCGCTAGAAAATGTATCATAATCCATAGTTCTAATTAAAAGTTGGCATTATATGAAAAAGAATTACATGAGTTTTATTTATTGTCCTCAATATCTAATTTGAATCAGCGCCATCTACAAAGGAACGGTCAAAGTTAGCGCTACTTTATCGGCATCGGTAGAAACTTGACAAGTAATAAAAACTAGGGGCTTCTCACTCAATACAGCTATGACTTATTTTAAAACTATTTATTGGATATAGGAAGTATATTATAGTATATCTACAGATGTAGTATATTACAGTATATTATATTAAAGTTTAAAATAAACTATGGCAAATGTATTTACATATCGATAGTTTATTTTAAACTTTAATATAATATATCTGTAGATATACTTCCTATATCCAATAAATAGTTTTAAAATATATAGCATATAAATATATATAAATATATAAAATATATAGCTGTATTGAGCGAGAAGCCGCTAGTTTTTATTACTTGTCAAGTAATAATCCACCGATGCCGATAAAGTAGCGCTAACTTTGACCGTTCCTTTGTAGATGGCGCTGATTCAAATTAGATATTGAGGACAATAAATAAAACTCATGTAATTCCTTTTTCATATAATGCCAACTTTTAATTAGAACTATGGATTATGATTCATTTTCTAACCGAAATCAAACAACTCCCGCTTAAAATACCCCATGCAATTTAATCAATTCGGAAAATAAGATACAAAGACAAAAACTTTATTGTTTGTCTTTCTAAACTATATAAGTAAAAATAAAACGAATTTCACTGATGAGGTAAACAAAAAAAGAGAATTCTAACTAAACAGAGTTAAGGGACTAGATTATGAAAAAGTATAAAATAATACGTGAGGCATCACAGAATCGGTTATGAGCGGTTTTGTAATGAAACGTTTCAAGTCGTCGTAAGTTTCAAATACGCCGCTTGGTCGATTGACATGGACAACATAGTGCCTTGATGCGTCGTAATAATCAATTATTGCCTTAAGTTTATACAACCGCTCATTGAGCTCAATATATTTGGGAATTTCGTCTATGCTTATCTTTTTATTGCTTTGCACGTCGACTGTCATTATGTCTTGGTATTCACGAGATATTTCTAAATCGGCACCACAATTGCAGGTCTTGTTGCACATACCGTCGGAAGCTATGCCATTTATTTCTGCTTGCAAGTTTGGAAGCGAAATATTGACATTGATGTCAAGGTAGGTAAAAGATGTGTTCCTATAAAATTTGCAAACTTTACAGTTCTTCTTCAAAATGAAACTGCATATGTGCTGTGACAAACATTTGTCAATAATATACGACACATTTGTATTGCAGTCTATAACCTGCATATTATTTAGCAAGCTGGGGCTCTTGAAGATGGGTTCTAGAAGTTCTGTTCGTGCTTTATAAAACCGTGCTGTAACTTTACTTTCATTCATAAGAATGAGTAACAAGCTAAAAAAATTATTACTTTGGCTGTCATTATTTATTCGATTCTTGATACGCTCTTCATCTACATATATACCAGCAATTGCTGTAAGCACAGAATCGAATGCGCATGTATTACATGTCATTGTACATGATTTCCCCAGCCTGCAGGTATATCCGTTTTGTACTAACGGTATCGTGTAGCACTTAAGTGTAATGTCTCGTGGTTCTAAAACTGAAAACATTGATCTTTTTTTCTTATTATTTTTGTTTTTGTTTTTCCAATTTTCTTCGGATTCCCTTCCACTTCCACTATCTTGTGCATTTATTTGAGACATGTTTCTTTTCTTCAGGTTAGACATTTGCACTTTTAGAACACCAGACAAATATTCTATGTGATTGACTAAAAATTGGTCAACCCTGTTTAATGTCTTGCTTATCACTAAATGTTTGATGTTCTTAAAGTAGCTCTCTATGTCGGAACTAGTTGATGTACAGTTCCTACTATCAAAATGTTGTAACATTATATTACTCCATAGGGGCATTTTTAATAATAAATTTATCAATGTACGTTTCACTGAAGGAAAATAATATAAGTTATCTTCACCATCATCACAAATATCAATGTTGTCTAATATGTGCTGTATCCAGATATGGGTAATCGGCATCTCTGTTAAAATTACAGAATCATTTATTTTTTCATCTGGTAAGCTATCTGTGTCTGCTAACATGCCTTCTATGTGAAATGTTGAATATAATTTAATTAGATCATGCTTTGCCAATGCACATGACGAATCTTGACGTGTATATTCATTCAAGAGCAATGTAAATAACTTTTTTACGACAGCTTCAGCGGTGGAAAAATTATCGCATGTGATAAGATACCCTATAACCGACTTCAGTAGCTTTTGTTTTCGTTCATCCTCACTTTTAAATATTTTATTTCTTGTTATTGTTTTCACAAAGTGCGATCTGTCCAGTCTAATAAAACATTCGGGAAGGTCTTTTGCCGTACCATTCAGAACTGATTCGCATCGTGTTAAATATTGTTGTACGGTCTTACCTGAAGTGAATGTTTGTACAATTGCCGCTAATAAGGCCGCCGAGTCATCGCTTACTACCTCATCCGGACACTTTGTTGATTTTACCCAACATGACAGCCAATACGTAATAAAAGAGGTTGTATGCCTTTGAGACAGCATTTGGCCCACTGGAACACTGGTTGAATTTTCTGTTTTTGCCAATATTGCATACAAAAATATATGTTTTTCTTTTCCTGTAAATTCTGAAATGCTAGACATTTTTGGTGGGATGACAATACTACCAGTAGCATCAATTGCTACCGATGTTCTATGTGTCTTACTTTGTTGTTTAAACCATTCTCTTTGTAGCGGCAGATTATAGAACACATAAAACGGATCCAATCCCAAGTCGCTAACTATCAACTTATACTTGATGTCATTCTTCATGGCATATAAAGATACTGTTACATCTTTGTCTGGCAGAGATTTTAACGTCGCTTCATATTTTATCTGTCTCAAAGTTGACGGTTTTGGCAAATGTGCTGGCTCCAAATCCCCATCCGACATATATTCATTAGCAAGTTTAGCTACAACACGTTGTGCTGGATACTGCTGTAAACTTCGGATAACATTTCTTTTGTTGCGTCCTGTAATCTTTCTCTTGCGTTCTGCAGAATGAACAAAAGTTTCTTTCCAATCAGAAATAGAAATAATCACAACTGCTTCCAACGATTCTAGCCTCAATCTCAAACACGTTGTTTATAGCTGTCTGAAATTTAAAGTCATACTTGTCTTTATCCTCATCCGAGGAGACATTCGATTCGCTAGATGATTTATCTGCTCCTGAAGATTCATAATGGGTGCTGATTGGTAAGATATACCTTTTCACGCTCAAATAAACAGACTTAACAGACATGTTCAGCTGTTGTGATAACTCCTGGGAAATTGGACTTCGGATTGGTTCTAATTTCGAATTCACAATTAATCGTGATGCATGTTCTTTATAAATTTTCAATTGCTGCTCCAAAGGAACGGATGGTTTTCTCCCTGGTCTCATGATGGCAAGATATTCCTATTAACATATTTGAAATTTAATAAAATATCAACAAAGGACAACTGGCGAATAGCCAAGGTTGCCTACAGTTTCCCGTATGATTCCGTTTTGAATTAAAAGAAACTAACTGTTATTTAAAACAAGTTACCCACATCTTTTATTATAGCAAGCCTTACTGAAAATGTAACGGACTAAACGAAATAACTAATTATACCAATATAATATAATATAATATTTTTTTTTTATTTTGTTCAAACACAGAGTGTTTGTGGCATAACACCTAGTCAATGACTAACAAGTTATTTTCACTTAACCTAGACTGATTATGTAATGAGTATTTATACAATTTTGTCCATTGGCCCAAGTTGTTTAAGTCTGACAGTTTTTACCACTCAAGTAGACGGCGGTTGTTTTCACTTACACTTGTTTTCACTTTTCACGTACTGTGAATACACTACGGGTGCTCTGCTTTTAATCACTCCCGCACTAGTACGAATGGTTTAGTTCTTTTAAGCCGACGCACTAGCGCACTGTTGTCTAGCAGCTGGATGGCTTCAAAGTTGTCGTGGTGGAGTAGACGATCCTCGTGCTTCTTAGCAAATTTTGATATTTCGCTATTTCGTTACCATCTCCATGCGGAGGTCCCGATGAAGACTGGTGTTTTTGATGTACCATGGTGCACCAACAATGGACCTTAGTACTTTATTTTGGAACCTCTGAATGAGGTTGATATTGGACTGCTTAGTGCACCCCCATAACTGTATTCCATACACCCATACTGGCTTTAATAATTGCTTGTATAGTAGGAGCTTATTTTGCACTGACAGGGCTGACCTCCGTCCCATTAGCCAATACATTTTGCGGAATTTTAGGTCGAGTTCGTTCCGCTTTTTCTTGACATGTACTTTCCATCTAAGCTTGGCATCCAGTGTCATGCCAAGGTATTTCGCTGTATCCGCGTATGGAATATCGTTCCCATTAATGGTTACTGGAATATAGTTAACTCTCTTATTGGTGTAGTTTACATGCGTGGATTTTCCTTCATTTAGTTTGATGCGCCATTTCTTTGTCCAAATGTTGATTTTGTTTGCAGCTATCTGTAATTTTTCAGTTGCTTCTTCGACACTGTCACTAATCGCCAAAATAGCCGTGTCGTCTGCAAATGTTGCCACTGTGGTTTCTCCCGGAACAGGAATATCATAAGTATACAGTAGGTACAAAAGAGGTCCCAATACACTTCCTTGTGGTACTCCGGCATTGATATTGCGTAGCGAGGAGTATTCGTCATCCTGTTTCAGGAAGCTGCTGTTCCACTTTCACGAATAGTCCATCATGCCACACCTTATCGAAAGCCTGAGCCACGTCTAAAAATATTGCTGAGCAAATTTTCTTTTCCTCAAGAGCCTTTTCTATAACATCGGTAATTCGGTGTACCTGATCGATTGTTGAATGTCGAGCTCGAAAGCCGAATTGATGTGATGGAATAGTTTGATTTTTCTCAAGAATTGGGTATATTCTCTTGATAAGTAGTTTTTCAAACAGTTTTGAAATGGTTGGTAACAAAGATATAGGTCTGTAGGAGGCTACATCATTTGGCGGTTTACCGGGTTTGGGTATCATGATGACCTCAGCCACTTTCCAGAATGAGGGCACATATCTTAACCTAAGTGCAGCGTTGAACAAATTTAACATCTTTATCACGGCTTTTCTCGGTAGCTGCTTCAGCAGGGCTCCTGATATCAGGTCAAATCCCGGTGCTTTTTTCGAACTGAGGTTGGTTTTGATTTCCGTCATTAGTTCTTTTGGTGAAATATGGGGTATAGGCTTTGACGCCAGTGCTGTCCAGGTGATACCCTCGGGAAGTTCAGGGGTATGAGTTTCATTCGGTGTAAATGTCTTTTCCAAGTGATCGGCAAAGATATCGGCCTTATCCTTGTTACTTCTGGCCCAAGATCGATCTTCCTTTCTTATCGGGGGAATTTGCATTATCGGTCGCTTTATGTTTTTGGTGGTTTTCCATAGAGAGTAGTCCGTAGCAGAGTCATTGCTCAGCCCCTCCAAATGCCGACCAATAGTTTGTTGTTTGATTTCTTCGGTAAGTTTGCGAAGTTTCCATACCATATTATTTAGTTCTGTCTTAACGATGGGGCTCTTGTAGTTTGCCAACGTTTGCGAACTTTTCTCTTCTTTGCTATCAATTCTCTGACTTCTAAAGGATAAATGTTGCTATTCTTGATATGGTAACTTATTTGGGGTGTAGCTAACCACGCAGCTTCCTGTATATCGTCGTGGAAACTCTGCACTGCGTCTTCCAATTCTTCGGGAGTTTTGAGTGAAACTGACAAGTTGATGCTCTGCTCTAGGCTTGTTTTGAATGCTTCCCAGTTTGTAGCTTTAGTTGTCAGAGTTGGTCTTCTTTCTTTTCTAAGTACCGATTGACTTAGAGTTAAGATAATTGGTGTATGGTCAGAGTCAAGATCTAGTTCCTCGGTTATATCAATGAAGCTAGATGACAGATTTTTAATTACAAAAAAGTCTATTAGATCTGGAATCTTGTTTCTGTCAGTAGGCAGAATATAATGTTATAATGTTTCTGTCAGTATAATATAATATAATATAATATAATATAGTATAGTATAGTATAGCATAGTATAGTATAGTATAGTATAGTATAGTATAGTATAGTATAGTATAGTATAGTATAGTATAGTATAGTATAGTATAGTATAGTATAGTATAGTATAGTATAGTATAGTATAGTATATAATATAATATAATATAAAATAATATAATATAATATAATATAATATAATATAATATAATATAATATAATATAATATAATATAATATAATACAATATAATATAATATAATATAATATAATATAATATAATATAATATAATATAATATAATATAATATAATATAATATAATATAATATAATATAATATAATATAATATAATATAATATAATATAATATAATATAATATAATATAATATAATATAATATAATATAATATAATATAATATAATATAATATAATATAATATAATATAATATAATATAATATAATATAATATAATATAATATAATATAATATAATATAATATAATATAATATAATATAATATAATATAATATAATATAATATAATATAATATAATATAATATAATATAATATAATAGTTAAAACAGATAGAGTGCATTCTCTGTGTACTAATTACTATTACACTCGAACCCCGATTATCCGTGCTCATCAGGACCGAAGCTGGCACGGAAAACGCACCCGTTATTGTCACAGGTTTTAGGATAAGCAATCACTTTTTATATAACTGAGCATAGGAAGAAGGAAATGTACCTTCACAGCCTTACACTAGGATCTACTAGCAAATACGGAATGAAAATTGAAATAAAATTCGATTTTTTTTTTTCGATTTTGTTATTTTCGTCCGTGTTGCATATCAATTTCATACATGTTGCATCCAAACACATTCCATCAACTAATTTTGTAGTACCTATCCTGCAGTGGGATAATAAAAAAACAGGTAATTTAAAATGTATAAAGTACCAACAGAAGAAGTAGTTATAATTAACCAGTTCAAACACTTACTTTAATCGTTTTATTTTCTTAGTAACAGTTGCAAAATAATTTATTTATTTTTTTAACAATAAAATTACGTAATATAATTCGCTTTCGTTCAAAAATATTGTTATTCATTATTAATTCAATATTCAATATTCATTAAATTCATTGTTCACACAAAAGGGTTATTTTTCTTAAATCCGTTTCCTTTAACCGGACAACTCCCATAGGCGGACAAAAATGTTTGCACCATGACTGTCCGCTTTTGGAAAATTTCATTGTATGTTGTATGTCACATCGCTCGGTTTGCCGGCTACCGCGCATTACTCTATAATATGCACGGATAATCAAAACATGGATATTCGAAGGCATACGCTGCACGGTTAATCCGCACACGGATAAACAGGGCTCCACCGTATTTGGAAAACGGTCGAAAAAAAATATATCAAACGGAGTATGTCTCCAAGACTGTACTTACCGCAAAATTATTATTATCGAAGACTTTATTCAATTATAAGAAGCGTAAACAGGAAACGACGCTGTAATCCAGAATATCAGATCTTAAGGCAGTTCTATAATGAGTTGTATCGTCGTCGAGAGTCGGTGTGTGAAGTCCCCAGTCGCAATTAGGGATGGCAAAAATAACTAATACATCGATGTATTGTATCATATGATACATCGTAAGCATATATCGATGTATTCGATGTATCGTATTAAAAACATCGATGTTTTTATTCGATGTTTGGTAATCGATGTTTTTTAAATATTTTTTGAGAACCCAATCAAATAAATAAATCAAAAATACCTGAAAAAGGTAACCTCTAAAGCTAATACGTTGAAGTCATTCAAGCTATAAAATGATGTAACTGAGAAGGTAATAGCATGTACGTAGCAAAAATTAATAAAGTTAACAATTACCTTATTGTAACCCCATAAAAATATTTGACATTAATTATCTGTAATAATTTTTTCATACAGTGAAAAATGATAAGATAAACGACTTACGTACAGAGAGTATAATTATAAAGATTTGTTTGAAGTGAATGAAATAGGATATCGAAATTGAGTATGAATATAGACAAAGAAAACACAAACTTAATAGCTTTAATATTAATGCATGTTAATACAAAAAAATATAAATGAAAACAAATACATATTTATTGCTCTGTTTTACAATACGTTAACAAATAATAATAATAAATAATAATCTAAAAATATACTGACCCATATTACAACAGATCACATTAAAAAAGGATGACATTAAACTAAAACTATACTGCTTCATGTTACAAGAGTTAAAAAAAGAACTGCTCTATATTTATAAAAGATAAAAAAAGAGATGAACGTTAAACTAAAAGAATACCGATTCAAATATATTTTTAGTTTAATGTTCAAATTAAACCTGATATCAACATTCTTGTAAAGGTAAAGAATTTAAAAATAGTAATTTGGATAGGCGTTTGGAGGTCAATCTGTTTCGTGCTTTTGATGCGGTTGCCCCGGCTTTAGAAAACAATCTTTCACTCGGAACTGAAGTAGCAGATGCGCCTAAAAACTTTTGCCCCAGTTTATACAAGTTCGGGTAAATAGTTTTCATCTCTTCCCACACTATAAACGGATTCTCCGAAAGGCTAGACACAGGTGCATTCAGATAGTGTGATACTTCATCACTGCCGATGGTCTGCTTTCCTTTTTTTGTGCGTGTATGTGCCAACATTTTGTGATGTGCCCAGAGATCAAAAGTTGATTCATTGGAGTCAGTTGATTCTGATGTTGACCGCTCATCGGTCAAATCAGGTTTTGTTCTGTCTCGTAGGAACTTTAATGTTGTAGCAATTGCTAAGGAATCTTTAAAGTGAATATTCTTAAACCTTGGGTCTAATATCGCAGCCACAGCTAAAATAAAAGATTTTTCTATGGTTGAAAATCTTTTGTCAAACTCCTTTAATATAGTCCCTTTCATTTGTTGTCCTGTTGTCGAACTAGTATGCAGCTTTGTATACTCCTCGACAGTGCAGTTTACCACCGGAATGATCTTACTGACACTAAGTAGTTTTTCAGAACATAGTTCCTTGGTCAACCGCTCCAGAGGTTGCAGAATTTTTATTGCATCTTTTATATGCTGGAGTTCACCGGAAGTAATCATATCCGGAGCATTGGCATTATCGAACACAATATTGCTGATTATTTGTGCTAATTCAACAAACCTGTGTAACATGTAATATGTTGAATTCCATCTTGTTTTCACATCAAGAATAGGTTTTTGAAATTTGCCTTCTGGAATTCCGGCATCAGCCTGTCTTTTCCGAAGCTGATCACTTGCGCCAACGCTCCTTTTAAACCATTTTACAATTTCCCGAACCTTTTCGAGCACTGGGGTAAGTTCGTTGGCATTTTTTAAAACTGTTTCGCAGACTAAATTAATCGTATGTGCAAAACATGGTATGTGTCTATTCTTGCCAAATGTATCGGTAACAGCACGTACCATATTGGCCCCATTGTCCGTTGTTACAGCAACAACTTTGTCCTCCGGAATGTTCCACTCTTCCAGGATTTTTGACATCTTATTACCAATATAGTCGGCTGTATGGCTTTGGCTCAATTCTTCAACTCCCAGACAAGCTGTAATTAATTTTGAATTTTCTACAAAATGTATAGTCATACCAAGAAAACTTTTTGTTTGATGATCTGTCCATATGTCAGTAGTAAGTGACACATATTGTACTGTAGAGATTTTTTCACGAAATTCGCCAGCTAAGGTTTCATACTTTTTATCAATTACGTTTTTAATTGTGTTGCTAGCAGGTACCTTGTATAGAGGACTCGTGACTTTCATCAAATTTTGAAAACCTTCTCCATTTACTACCGAAAAGGGTATATTGTCTTTATAGACAAACTGAGCAATTGCATTAGTGATCTGAATATTTTTGTTCCCACCAGCTGAAATAAATAATGTATTACTGACACATATTGTAAAATCTTTGTGTACTTACTGGAATAGGATTTCACTGATTTAATAACTTTTTTTAATGTCGGTTGAACTGTTTTTAATGATGTCGAAGGGAGGACTTCAATCTGTGAGTTATGTGGCGGCGATTTTGTAGTGGGACTGGAATGTACAGTTGTCATAGAAGTAACGCTACCAGAAGGGCTGGCGGAAGATATAATTTCACTCTAGAAAATATTAGTGCTTATAACATGTTCGACACATAAATAAAGAAAAATACCTGGCTATAAACATTAGTTATTTTAGCCTTCTTAGAAGGAACTTCCACAGAATTACTGTCCCCACTGTCCTCGGCTTTCAAGTTTTGGTACACATTACAATGTTTCTGTTTCAGATGTCCTATTAAATTAGAAGTGTTACCACTTGTTTTTAATTGTTTTGAACAGAGATTACACCGCGCGAACTCTTTTGATAATTTAGTATAGTATTTCCAGCATTTACTTTTTGATGGAGCCATTGTTGTCCGAATGAAACACGAAACAAAACTGCACAGAACATATACGTCGCCTAACCTAACATGTGCGGTCGGAGGGGATCGGTTTGAAATTTCTAGGGAATCCCGTACTTAGGTAATGCAACCCACTACAGTTTTCTACCACTCAACACAGCAGCCTAATAATGTTAGTACAAGTTTATACCACTAGATGGTACGTGAAATGTATATCTATCGCTAACAAAAAATTAATAACGTTATTTTTTCTCATACATCGAAACAAAAATATCGATGTTTTCAACGATACATCGCAACACTAACATCGATGTAGAAATATCGATGTTTTTATCAAATACATCGATGTTTTGAAAACATCGATGTATATTTGCCATCCCTAGTCGCAATGGGTTACAAAAGGCAATAATCGTATCGGCTACGTTCTACGGCAATGGATACATTCAGTTGTTAATATATATCACATATTCCATTTAAGATGATGGGAATATGTAAGTTAACTAACCGATCGTTATCGTTTTCATAACCTATCATTCACAATAATCGACACAATTGCAACAATTTTGAGGTTTGTTTCAATAGCAAGAGTACCAGTACCAAAAACACAAACTATGTTTTTAAGGTTAAGTCGACTTGTTTTGATTCCTGTCACTGAAGTGCGCTCTGATTGGTTGCTCGTAACATAGTCGCGAGTCGGAAGACAAGCAACAGCAGACTCCGAAAAGCGTCATCTACGCATGCGTCCTACTTCCGGCAACGGGACTACTCACTTTATGGACAGCGGTTATTTCTTAGCCTATGTTTAGGTCGACGGAAACCGCGCGGATATTCGCGCGGTTCCTTTGTCCGCACCCGGCAGCGGTCGATGCCGACAAAGAAGAACCGCGCGGTTTCCGTCGACCTAAACATAGGCTTATTCAATAGTAACAAATATACAATGGTAACACTAAGAAATGAACCACTCAGGCATATACGAATAAGCACATTTCGTATATCGCAACAATAACCAACGTACTATGCACCGAGTAAATCAATAATACACTAGTATCTTAATAAAGTCTAAAAACAAAATAATTTTTAACAATATTGTAATGTATTTTCTAAATATTATAATGCCCAGTAAAATGTACAATGAAAAGTTATGTGCTGTGGCCACTGGTCATTGAGATAAAGTTATTAAATTGCGTACAGGTCAGTACCAAAGAGGTATTTGAACGGTTGTTTCTTATTTTTATTGAACACATTTGAGATACGGGCCATTATTAATAACTATTCTAAGGTAGTGTAAAGTGATATCATAATTCATCTACTTAAGTCGTAGATAAAAATGTTGTCAACATACGGTTAATAAAGTTAATTTGAAAACTCCTGGTAGGGGGATATCTTTCAAGAAAGGAAATTAGCTTATGTGCCTGTGTTTAGAACCCATTGTAATAACTATGTGTGTGGAGTTTGGGCGCAATCCACCAAGCAAAGAAGTAGTAATTAATGTTATAAGAATACCGGAAGTGGAAGTTTACCGCCTAGAAAAGGATAAATGTCTCAGGTACAGATTTCGTGTTTGGTGGTAGGAAGTAGTACAAATTAGGTACTAAATATACGATACACTTTTATTAAAAAATTACTCTCATTCGTCGTTTTCAAAAACAGTGGAGGTTTCAGCTGCCGCTAATAATTGTAAACGTCGACATAGGGGTAGTCCTAGAGGTACAAATTTGGAGCTTAGTGGTACAAATTAGTACAGATTTGGTACTAAATATTAGGCTACTTATCGATGTGAAAATGACACTCCTGACCGGCTTTCCTACTGAAAATAAAAATGGTGGGCTGAACTGACGCTAAAAAAATGGAAGCGTCGATATAAGGGTTGTCCTTTGAGGTACAAATCTGTAACTTAGCGGTACAAAATAGTACACATATGGTACTAAATATTAGGATAGTCGCTGGCTTGAAAATTGTACTCCCACATGGCGTTTTTAATAAAAATTTAATCTGGTGCGCTAAAAAATTGGAAACGCCCAGATAATGGTGATCCTTTGACGTACAAATTTAAAGCTTGGTGGTACAAATTAGTACAGATTTGGTACTAAATATTAGGATAATTATCGATTTGAAAATGATACTCCTGACCGGCTTTCCTAATGAAAATGAAAAATGGCGGGCTGAACTGACGCTAAAAAAATGGCAACGTCTATATAAGGGTTGTCCTTTGAGGTACAAATCTGTAACTAGGCGGTACAAAATAGTACACACATGGTACTAAATATTAGGATAGTCGCTGGCTTGAAAATTGTACTCCCACATGGCGTTTTTAATAAAAAAGTAATTTGGTGCGCTAAAAAATTGGAAACGCCCAGATAATCGTGATCCCTTGAGGTACAAATTTAAAGCTTGGTAGTACAAATTAGTACAGATTTGGTACTAAATATTAGGATAATTATCGATTTGAAAATGACACTCCTGACCGGCTTTCCTAATGAAAATAAAAAAAATGGCGGGCTGAACTGAAGCTAAAAGAATGGAAACGTCGATATAAGGGTTGTCCTTTGAGGTACAAATCTGTAACTTGGCGGTACAAAATAGTACACATATGGTACTAAATATTAGGATAGTCGCTGGCTTGAAAATTGTACTCCCACATGGCGTTTTTAATAAAAAAGTAATTTGGTGCGCTAAAAAGTTGGAAACGCCCAGATAATCGTGATCCCTTGAGGTATAAATTTAAAGCTTGGTGGTACAAATTAGTACAGATTTGGTACTAAATATTAGGATAATTATCGATTTGAAAATGACACTCCTGACCGGCTTTCCTAATGAAAATAAAAAATGGCGGGCTGAACTGACGCAAAAAAATGGAAACGTCGATATAAGGGTTGTCCTTTGAGGTACAAATCTGTAACTTGGCGGTACAAAATAGTACACGTATGGTACTAAATATTAGGATAGTCGCTGGCTTGAAAATTGTACTCCCACATGGCGTTTTTAATAAAAATGTTATTTTGTGACCTAAAAAATTGGAAACGCCCAGATAATCGTGATCCTTTGAGGTACAAATTTAAAGCTTGGTGGTACAAATTAGTACAGATTTGGTACTAAATATTAGGATAATTATCGATTTGAAAATGACACTGATGACCGGCTTTCCTAATGAAAATAAAAAATGGCGGGCTGAACTGACGCTAAAAAAATGGAAACGTCGATATAAGGTACAAATCTGTAACTTGGCGGTACAAAATAGTACACATATGGTACTAAATATTAGGATAGTCGCTGGCTTGAAAATTGTACTCCCACATGGCGTTTTTAATAAAAAAGTAATTTGGTGCGCTAAAAAATTGGAAACGCCCAGATAATCGTGATCCCTTGAGGTACAAATTTAAAGCTTGGTGGTACAAATTAGTACAGATTTGGTACTAAATATTAGGATAATTATCGATTTGAAAATGACACTCCTGACCGGCTTTCCTAATGAAAATAAAAAAATGGCGGGCTGAACTGACGCTAAAAAATGGAAACGTCGATATAAGGGTTGTCCTTTGAGGTACAAATCTGTAACTTAGCGGTACAAAATAGTACACATATGGTACTAAATATTAGGATAGTCGCTGGCTTGAAAATTGTACTCCCACATGGCGTTTTTAATAAAAATGTAATTTTGTGCGCTAAAAAAATGGAAACGCCCAGATAATCGTGATCCTTTGAGGTACAAATTTAAAGCTTGGTGGTACAAATTAGTACAGATTTGGTACTAAATATTAGGATAATTATCGATTTGAAAATGACACTCATGACCGGCTTTCTTAATGAAAATAAAAAATGGCGGGCTGAACAGACGCTAAAAAAATGGAAACGTCGATATAAGGGTTGTCCTTTGAGGTACAAATCTGTAACTTGGCGGTACAAAATAGTACACATATGGTACTAAATATTAGGATAGTCGCTGGCTTGCAAATTGTACTCCCACATGGCGTTTTTAATAAAAAAGTAATAAGGTGCGCTAAAAAATTGGAAACGGCCAGATAATCGTGATCCCTTGAGGTACAAATTTAAAGCTTGGTGGTACAAATTAGTACAGATTTGGTACTAAATATTAGGATAATTATCGAATTGAAAATGACACTCCTGACTAGCTTTTCTAGTGAAAGTAAAAATTGGCGGGCTGAACTGACGCAAAAAAATTGGAAACGTCGATATGAGGGCGATTCTTTGCGGTACGAATTTTGAGTTTTGTGGTACAAATTAGTACCGATTTGGTACTAAATATTAGGATGATTGTCGATTTGAAAATCACACTCCTACCTGCCTTTCCTAGTGAAAGTAAAAATATGCGGGCTGAACTGACGCTAAAAAATTGAAACGTCGATAAAACGGTGAAGCTTTGAGGTACAAATTTCGAGCTTTGTGGTACAAAATAGTACAAATTGGGTACTAAATATTAGGTTAATCATCGATTTGAAAATTACACTCCTACATGGTTTTCGTTCAAAATGGCGGGCTGAGCTGACGCTAAGAATTAGAAACGCCGATATCGAGGTGATCCTTTGAGGTACAAATTCTGGGATTAGTGGTACAAAATAGTACAAATTAGGTACTAAATCCTCACAAAATTTCAGATTGTTTTGCGAAAAGTGGCGGGCTGATCTGATGGACGCTAATTTGATTGATGTTTTATTAGAAATTTGTATTGTTTATCAGCTCAATAAATGAATTATTATTATTATTATTATTAAAATCTATGTATTATTTTCGGAGTAATTAATTGTTAAAGTTAAACGAATTAAATTTGTGTGGCAAAAACAGCGCCAATTCTTATTAATTTGAAAAATCTGGAAAACGCCAACATATACAGGTTTCTAATTTTCAGGAGTTGTAGCATATTAATCAAGGTCAGCATCAAAATTTTTTCTAATTTTTTCGCCCCTAGATTTGCGAGAAAATCGACGTCTAAGGAGGGAATATATGGCCACGATAGTACATATACGTACAAAGCTAGACAACTTAAATTTTGCATATTTTTTATTTGATTTTGCTAGATTTAGTAGACTTCGTTATTTTTTATGTTTTCAAACATTTTCGGAAATAGTTTTCTGTGACAATCAGGCTATGGCTAACTGTGTGGTACACTTCTGTACACTTAGCAGCAAGAATTAAATCCTTTTCGTTATCATCTCCCGCAGTAGCAGTAAAACATGATGTAATTATTTTACTAGTACCTGGTTTTGCAACATTTATTATATGTTTGTCAACGTTAATGTGCTTTTTTACATCATTTTCGCCACCGTTTTGGAAGATACTTTGGTACTTTGGTCAAAATACTGCAACCCAATATTACGCTAATCAGTGCCTTAGAAAAGAGTGTCTTTAAACGGTTTTACGGTCAAATGTGCCGACTTAAACAACACATCGCACACTATTAATTAGCATAATTTCACGCTGCAATAACTATGGAAGTATGGGCTATATTTGTACTTTACTAGCAAATAATTAATAATTATGTATATCAAACATGTGGCAAGTGACCGGCAAATACCACCCGGTATTTATATTTTCGGTTCATATCATTGCTATATATAAAAAAATTATTTAATTTTATATCTTGACTACAGTATAATAATTAAATGTTAATTTAACAAATAGAACGTTAAAAATCAATAAAACAAAAAATGTTCACCAAATAGCATTTCTTCATAAAAACAACCTATTTGCGAGATGACTTGTGGATATAAATACCGGGAAATTTTATATCACTGCCTTAAGATACTGTAGATGTGGCCTGTTCACGCCTCGTGGGTCCCATTGAGTTTTATCAGGTTTCCCATAACTAAATGCCACAATTTTCTAGTTATTCCGATTTTTCCACTTTTTTATGATTTTTTCCAGTATCGTAATACTGGAAGTTCAAACTTTGCAACTCAAGTGTTATCTTGTCAAACACCAAAAACGCATTTTCTTTAAAGAGGCAACCTGTATATTAATGCACAACTCGAAAAGAAATTGTGCGCTCTATTATTACGTAACTGTAGGTTGTGGAGTTCCCTCCCAAATATATTAAAATGCCTCGATATTTTGACAGATTTTTTTTGTAGAGATACCATTTTGTTGCGTGTAACTCGGCAAGGGTTACATCAGGAGGGTTGAATTTTGCAAATGCATGTTCAGAAAGATCGTAAATAGAGAGTTATGAGCACAAAATTTATTAAAATAAAAGTGCGCTTAGGCCACCCAATATGGCGTTCTTAGTTAAACCTTTTTTTACTTCCGGTCAATATTTTGCCAATTGCTTCTTCCGGGTCTAAAAATTACATTTAATTAGCAAACAACCAAACATGCTAAAACAACAATAATGGTCAACAAATTCTTTTTTTCAGTCGAAAAATATAAATTTGCTCGTTATTATAAATGTGTGAATAGATTATGTAATATAACCCCACAAAAAGGTTTCTATGTTAAGTTTTACATGCATAATGAATAAACACAAAATATCTGTATTCACATACTTTTTATTGTTAAATAAAACTACATTTACCTGTTGACCAAAAATGACTAATAAAAACAAAATAATAACTAATAAATGACAATACCTGTCAAAACATCAAGGCCTGCTAATACAATACCACATACATTTTCATGATTTAAAAAAGCTATCATTACCTCAAACATGTACCTATAGGGAACACTATTACGGAATTATAGAACACATTTCTTTTCGAGTGGTGAATTAGTACACAGGATAACGCATTTAAAAAAATATGAAATTTTAAAATGTACTACTTAAGATGCAAATTTTGAACACTATGTAAAAGAAATAACGTTTTATTACCATATTTAAGCTATGTTTTCACTGAACATAAAACAAAACCTAAAATTCAACAAAAAAGTAGGAAAATCAAAATAACTGAAAGACTGTGGCATTTAGGTATAGGAAAACTGGATCAAAATCGTTAATATTGACTTCTTGTAGATCAAAGGTGTAGGAGACTCTCCATCGTTCCCAGGTTTTTATCGGTCAAAAAGATTTATTCGCAAATGCGTATCCACTTAGGGATGCATTGTAAGTTACCTCCCCCCGCCCGCTCTAGTAATGTCGCGGTTTTAGGATAAAAAATGGCAATGTTGTGGTTCGGTATGTCTTGAAGAATGTATAGACTCTTCCGTAAATGTGTCTGACTCTTGTTTATTGTAAATTTTAGGTCTGATGATGCTCTAAATTAGGAGCGAAAGCGCTAACCTTCGTCAATAAAAAAGCCATACTAAGGAAGAAAACTACACCTTTTTTTTCACACCTTCCGCATGGGTTACTGATACCGGATTATTCGACTATTCATTAATTACTGCCCAGTTTACTAAATTTATATGAGATTGAGTTAAAGAAAGTTAAAGTTCGTACTAGAGTTAAATAATCTAATGTAATAATAACACAACGACAACCTGTTAAGTGTCATCTGTGTTTGACGATCACGGCCATAGTAAGAAACACCACAACATACGTTTTTATTTTCTACTAAAGACAATATGTTACGACTTGTTTGGCTAATAATAGAGTATAACAGAACAATGTGTTCTAATATTGTTCCTGTGTTTATAGCTCTAACAAAATGGATTTGGTGGTCGTCTTTGACAGTAGTTCTAGCTCAAGCGACGACGAAGAAATGCAAGTGGTACTATTTGAAGCAAACGAAATAAATCGAAGAATTCCTTCTGGAATGCAAAATTTTCTGGAAGTGACGATAAATAACTAGCGCAAAAGAATTTCAGCAGCATTTTAGATTAAGGACGAAAACTTACGATCAGTTATTGGTTAAATTAACACCACTATTGCAACGAGATGAAGGTATATCGAGAACATCATGATACCAGTTCATCGTCAGTTAGACAGTTAATGAAGATCCCACGAATAAGTTGGCACTTTACCTGTGCTTTTTCCTTCGCCGTGTTTTTTAATATCAGCATAACGACTAGTCGGCAATTTGTGACAGAACTTGCGTTTTGCTTGAGTGCCTGCTATAGACTCTACAGCAATAAGCCAATTTTTAACTTCTACTTCTTTTAGCCAGATTGGGCGAAATTTTTGTTCGTATTGCGGTTTTCCCACCAAAAAAGAGAAACAATGGTTTAATATGAATGAAAATATTAAGTGTATGCTTGAATATTACCTTTACATGCTACTACTAAGTCCAAACTGATGTATGTAATTTCGATTCTCGTGAACTGCAGAACTACGCACAGACGGAACTTTTAGATAAATGAGGGTTTCCCCAATGTTAATACGCAAACGCCCGCGCTATCCATTGGATACTGTTAGTATAGCTTTATAAACTATATAGACAGACCGCTAAAATACTCGTACTATCTTTCATACAAGCTATTATTCCTAATCTGCTAAGACTAATGTGTCTTTACACATATGACAATTTTACTAAATGTATCACCAAAGGCTTAAAAGATTTCCACCAGAAATTCTACTGTCACTAGTTGCAATTTTGGTCACTAAATTGAATGCAAAATTCACCAGATCTGCTGAAAAATCTACTGAAATGGCAACACTGATAACTACGCACTTGTACGTAATTGTATCAAAAATGGTCGAATCCCTCTTCTGATATTAATAGTGAATAAAACTCGTACCACTTTTACATCACCTGTTTATTGCTTTAAACGTATCTATAACAAACTAAATATCTTATGAAAACGGTATTATAATTATAATAATAATATAATTATATATTATATTATAAACGGTATTACAAACTCGTCGCATGGCGTTCAAGGCGAACTCATCTCTGATCCGCTTGGCAGACGTGTTGCCAACCTTTTTCCGTCCGAAGTCACCAACTTTTTTTACAAAATTCCCTAGATTCAGAAATACTTCACCATTTTTAATTTTAGATATCTTACCAAAAAAACAAGAAAAAGAGGTATTTATTAAGAAGAACGATGAAATACAGTTTTGCATAATCGATCGTAACTCTTGTTCAGAACAAAACACAATATGGTAGACACTAAAAAAAACTGAAAAATTACTCAAAAGTTGATTACTAATGTCTCTGATATCACATAATATGTACTTATCACATATCATATTTCACAGATGTACTAACAAAAACAATAAAACTAAAAAAAAAACTACCAAAAACTGAACACAACGTAAACAACACATATGTATTTAAAATAACAAACTATTCTGTTTTCACAGATTTTCTCAGATTGTGTCCGCAAAAATTAAGCATAGGTCTATAGAAACTAGCGTATCACGCAACCTATTCATTTTGTCTTGTCCAGGTCGCAGAGTTTTCAAGCATGTTTTCCACGTCCTCTTGTCTTGATCTTCGATCGGGCCACATAGTCTTCATTGAGGACCTTTGTTGAACTGGCTACCTAATAAATAGGTAAAAAAAATTATTTGAATAAACACATAAATCCCCTTGATTTTTTTGCATTTTAAATGTTTTTCTAAGTAAAAAGTTGCATATAAAGTTATTTTGTTAGAAAAATTGGCATAATCAGCTGATACACATGCATCCAAATTTATTTCCGTCAACGAAAATCATCTAGCACTAAAAGTTCATTAACAATGCATGACCAACATTTAATCACCGGCGACTTAAATCAACTTTTCATTTATATAACCTCAAAAATATTTTGTTAGTCCTTGATAAAGCCGAAAATCATTGGCAAAATATTGGAATAATAAATAAGGTCAAGTAGACAAGGCGTTTCACTGATCATTACCCTAAGAAATCCAACCTTCATTTATTTAACACAAAACATTTGCAACTTTTCAACGCGAACTGCATTTGCATATAAAATGCAACCTCGGAGTAGTGAGAATACGACAGACACTGAATGATGACAAGCAATGGAAGTCTACCTACATTTCAACCCAATTCGTGATATAAATTTTTATCCTAGGGAGGGTCGATGGCGTATAGGATAGAGCGGCTACTATCTACGCTGGAGGCCCGGGATCGAATCCTGGCTCGGGTAAAAATCGACTGTCCTGGTATTTTAGGCAGGGAACAAATACCTTTGCATGCCGCCATCCCTCGGATGAGGAATTAAAGCCGGTGGCCCCGTGTGCTGTCATGATGCGACGTGCACGTTAAAGAACTCTTACTGGAGGTTGGAATTCCTTCAGTACGACAAAATTCCTGGGTGTGTGTAGCCTGCCCTCAGCGTCGGTGATTGGCATAAGTTGCGGAAATAGACCCACGTAAAATAAACAAGTCAAAAAAATATACTACACGATGCGAAATAGTATATTATTATACAAGTTTTATAAGACGTCATATTGGCGCACGAGATGTTTTGGGCACGACGAGCGTAGCGAGGAGTGCCCAAATGGAACGAGTGCGCCAATACGTCTTATAAAACGAGTGTAATATACTATTTTTTCTACTTTGCCTCATTAATTTTATGCAAATTTAGATATTGAGGTTACTATATTGCGCTAAATTAGAATCTAGGGTATTTTTCGGGTACCACTACCGCGTGGCAGTACTGTACTAACTGTCAACTGCGGTCTGCGTACGGTTGGATAAAATTATGACAAAATCCACTTGTAAATAATTTTGCTCTACTTTAATCTACAAGTTTTAATAAATAATCAGCGAGGTCGTGATGGACGTGATGGACGTGTTTGGTGGTAACTGATTAGTTACTTCAAACAATAAGAACTTACTAAAGAATGTTATAATAGCTAACGTTTAATTGCAGTTTCTACCTAGTACCACTGGCTTATACAAGTTTACACGCACATATAATTGAAACTAAATTGTAATTTCGGTGTAATAATTTATTCGAATAAGCTATACTTAGTAAAATGACATGTGATGGAGATAATACAAGGTTGTTGCACACAACCAGAACTAAGACAAAGTCAAAAGCGACGGACAAAAACGAGTACGGTATTGCACCGAGCAGAATTCGGTCCAAAATGTTACCGAAAACTAATGCGCTACATAAACTAAGAAATCCTGAACACTTTAAATGTACTATAGCTTCCTACAAGTATGCAGATAAACCAATAAAGCATTTATGGCACATATACACTTCCGCAGCAGTAATTAAAATCGTTCATATCTCCGATGTAGGTTTGATCTTCGCATAAAACCCTATTAAAGTAAATGTGGTCCTAGAATTAAATCAGAAAAGGGGGTTTAATGTTTAGTTGAAACTAATGATGACGATCACTTACCCGAGTCGCAAACCATCACCGAAATGTTATGCTGGCGTATTTTGATGAACACAGCAAAACTAAGAAAGCCCCAATCCTTTGGCCATACTGTAGCAAGCTACACGTATGTTTAAAATATTGATATTTCGCAGTTTATGCGATAGCAAGCGATTAAAAAGAGGAAGAGTGTGGTTAGGTGTTGTACGTTTGACATATGGGCTATGGCATTTGATATCAATAATCAATGTGTACTGTGACAGTGTGTACCAATCTTAGAAAAAAGTTACTGAAAACAATATTACAATTTGTTAATTGTAACACCGAAAACAGTGTTACAATGTGTGCATTGTAAACGCAAAGTAGAAAAATGTCATTTTCGCGTCTCTATGGGAACACGAAAGATGGGATGCTATTTGCCAGTCAGCCTCAGCCCGGCCTGTAATGAACACTTTTCGGCGCTAGCGACAAAAATAATTGTACACAATATAACTCTGTCCAATCAAAACACAGCTTTCGATTCGGTTTGACGTTTGCGATTCAAACGTCAACGGATTTTATTTGTCAAAAGTCAATACATATGTCAGTGATTAGTCTTTAGAGACGGGTGATTTTTTATTACGATATTGTTGTGTAGGATAGAAAATTATGTGTGCACCACGCTCAGAAAGTGGTTTTCCGGGCCTCAAGAAGTGCCCAGGCTCGCTACGCTCGCCTATGCAACTCTTCTCTCGGCCCGGAAAAGAACGACTTTCTCGGCTTGGTGCACAATATACTATTACCACCACTGGAATGTATTAGTGAAATATCCAACAACAAATGGAACATATTGAACAAATTCTTTCCTTTGTGAAGGAAAATAACCGTCCTTTCTATGAAGACTTGCTTCATTACCAATTATTATAGTAGAATTACATACAGTGTGTTAATTTCAACAGTATCCACCCTTAATAACTCTTGATCTGATGCGATTACTGCTTTGAGTGGTAACACGTCGATTTAGATATTGAGGGGGAAGTTCAAAAATGGTACCTAGAGAATTTTAGGTTTCATACCTTCACCCCTCAGCCACCCCACGTTGAAATTTCAAATGGCATCCCCTACCTTGTGTTACATCATTTGAAAGCGCACAAAATTCTAAAAATGAAATAGATTGATTCGTTCTTAAGATAGACTACACAGAAGATGGAAGGTATGTAATAACTCAACCCTTAATAACTCTTGACTTGATGCGATTATTGCTTTGAGTGGAAACACGTCGATTAAGATATCGAGAGCGAAGTTCAAAAATGGTACCTAGAGAATTTGAGGTTTCATCCCTTCGCCCCCAGCCACCCCACTTCGAAATTTCAAATGGCAACCCCTCACTTGTGATACATCATTTGAAAGGGCATAAAATTCTCTACTCAATCATGATAAATAAATGAAATCGATCGATTGGTTCTTAAGATAGACTAGAATAATGGCCACCATTATTTGCGTTCGCGAAGAGTTCGAAAACAGAATGTATTTTTGTCTAGTAAATAATGGTGGTCATTTCGTACATGCCATAAAATAATTTCTTATTTCGTATTTTATTATTTATTTTAATTTTTTATTTCTAATGTCTGTAATTTAATTCAACAGTTTTTCCAATCCGCAATTTTTCGCTAATAAAAATTGATTTCATACCTTCCATCTTCTGTGTATCTGTCTATCTTAAGAACCAATCGATCGATTTCATTTCTTATCATGGTGTTGAGTAGAGAATTTTGTGCCCCTTCAAATGATGTATCACAAGCTAGAGATTGCCATTTGAAATTTCAAAGTGGGAGGTGAATGGATGAAACTTAAAATTCTCTAGGTACCATTTTTGAGCGTCCCCCTCGATATCTAAATGGACGTGTTTCCACTCAAAGCAATAATCGCATTAGGTCAAGAGTTATTAACGGTTGACTTATTTCATACCTTCCATCTTCTGTGTAGTCTATCTTAGGAACCAATCGATCGATTTCATTTTTTGTATCATGGTTGAGTAGAGAAATTTGTGCCCTTTCAAATGATGTATTACAAGGTGCCGTTTGAAATTTCAAAGTGGGGTGGCTAGGGGGTGAAGGGATGAAACCTAAAATTCTCTAGGTGCAATTTTTGAACTTCCCCCTCAATATCTAAATCGACGTGTTTCCAGTCAAAGCAATAATCGCATCAGGTCAAGAGTTATTAAGGGTGGATACTTTTGAAATGAACACACTGTATTATTTTCATTTGTAACACTGTATTGTATCTTGAGTAAGTTACGATATTTTGTTTTAGAAAATGAATCACCATAAAATTGCAGAACTTTATCAAATTTAACTGTTTTGCATGACTTTAAGAAAACGCGGTCGAATATTTATGTAAATTTTTATTTTTATTAAGTTTTACTTCCTATTATGAAAAAGTACCAACTTAGCTTAAACTATGTACACATAAATGTAATGGAAATTAGCACCATCCACGAATTTTTGAATTTAGATTTATTCTTGCGATAGATAAACTTAGATAAAAAACAACAGCACATGGTGGTGTACAACCCGTTTAAATACGCACAAAAAAGTGGGATACGTTTTCTACAAAACATTTAACTTGCTACACACTATGTTTTAAATATAAGTATAAGAATACAATTTTTGGCGCTCTATTCAATTAATATAACCACAATAAATCAATTCAATTATACTCGTTTATTTAAAATCAATCTATATTTGGGAGTAACTCGTATACAAATATTTAAAACGATTAACTTTCATTATTTAATTATCGTGTCACTTATACACACTTGGGACAAGTAAGTAAGTAAGCGCCTTATTACCTTCATCTTATTTATTTGGGACTACATTCCCGCTTAAGCTGCTACATTACAATTAAATTACCTATCATTTAACACACGGTTCGTTGATCTCTACATAGTTTGGTCGCTTTGTCATGTAAAATGTATTTCTAAATAAGCTAACATGCAAAATAATTTGTTGAACGACAAACAATCGTTTCTCTAAATCGCAAAAACGAATACTTTTTGTGGCTTACACTCGTTGAGCAAATAAACATGCTCCAGAATATTTCTACAATTATACAATCAACCATACAACAAATTATCATGAAAAATCAAATACGGTTCTGCCACAAAAATTTTCGATTATTAAGACTACCTTACTCTACGTTTTCTTTATTTTACTACTTGCGGTTATATGTAACAAACATATGCAACAGACAACAATAGGAAACGAGACAAAAGTAATAAAAGAAAAGAACATTCAAAATAACAAGTACAGAAGAATAAACTAAAAGTGTGCTGGTTGCTGGGGGCGTCTCTTATGGTATTGAGGGCGGAGTCCTTCAGTAGCTGGAAGTAGTGTCACAGAATATATACTGTTGATAGAGAAGGATTACTCCTCGCTGCGCACTGGTGCGCGTATCCAACGTCCGCCATGTTTGCAGCATACTCTACGCTCAAATTCTAGTATGGTTCTAGTGTTGTAGTCATAGCCACGGAACTGATACTGCTAGACACCGTAAGATGGCGCCACTAAGTGGAACTTCTGCTTTACTGATTTTAAATCGGTTATAAGCTAATAATATAAAGGACAACAAAATTTTGTATGAAAATCAGCAACTTGAATGCATAATACCTACATTGTTCTCCTATCCAGTCATTTGAACTCTTCGGATTTATACTGTACATCCATGGTTATATGCTGAAAATATGGTGGAAGATCATTCGATCATTGTGCTTTCGGGAGAACAGTTTTGCAGCCCTACTCAGTCCAGGCTGCTATCCTACTTCGAGTCACTGGACGTAGATCTATGTAGAGGCAATGTTGGCCATACCGTGCGTGTTCCACGATATCACTGTGCAGCTATGAATCCGATTGAGACTCAACTGAGGCCCTGTGTTTTGGATTGAAGTAATGTCTACTCCAGAGGTAGTGACCTTGCCTGCGATGTCCATACTACTTATAACGAGATACCCTTCCGCAATTTTCGAACATGAAAACAAAGAAAACATTACAGCAGACACTTAAAACAACTTAAAGAATAACTACGACATATTATATATACATAACAATAATGCTTTCTACGTTATAACATCTATCGTCTGCCAATACAAGCAACTAGCTATTTCTATCGCTCTTACTGAACCTGACAACTAATTTGAAACCTATTTTCCTAATTTTATCCACCTTATATAGTGGTTGGCAATAATAAGCACTACCGCAATACACCGTACAATAGTTCACCATATTTAACTTTTACAGTAATTGGGTGTGTTGCGCATTCGTATTTTTTAGAGAATCTATTTCTTGATTTACTTGGCCCCATCGTTCAATAACATAAGCGAGGTAAGCTTTCTTGTTTTGCATGTATATGTGGTACTTCGTATAGTTAACTTTTGTAAGAATTTTGCAGAATTATATTGTAAGCTTCATAGTTTAATAAAAATACCACACCACTCCGTATAACTTATTTAATGGTAAACTGAAAAATACATAGAGCGGCATGACATCCGAGCACGAAGGGCACTGCAACTCGACTGACTGCGACACGGCCTATACGGGCGAGAGTCGTCCAAAGCGGGAAGGCGTCCCCACTTCTCCCCGTCGAGTAATGGCGCCTTCTGACCGGCAGCGGCTCTTTCAAATCGCAAATGTAATTCTAACACGGCCCACCTGACGTTAGAGACGCTCTCGGCACTCTAGTCCGCATTGTGGACACCGGTCACCACCTGGCTCGACCACTAACTGGGCAGAGACCAGATAACCTAATATTAAAAAAAAACAAAAATGCGTGGAAACCTCGGTTACCCGGGTTACCACCTGGCTCAACCGCTAACGGGACAGCGACCAGACAAATTAACGCACACGAATAAAACATGTGGAAACCTCGGTTACCACCTGGCCTAACCGCTAACGGGACAGAGACCAGACAAATTAACGTGCAAAAACAAAAGCATGTGGAAACCTCGGTTGCCACCTGGCTCAACCGCTAGCGGGACAGAGTCCAGACAAATTAACGTACACGAACAAAAACATGTGGAAACCTCGGTTACCACCTGGCTCAACCGCTAACGGGACAGAGACCAGACAAATTAACGCACACGAATAAAACATGTGGAAACCTCGGTTACCACCTGGCTCAACCGCTAACGGGACAGAGACCAGACAAATTAACGTGCAAAAACAAAAGCATGTGGAAACCTCGGTTGCCACCTGGCTCAACCACTGACGGGACAGAGACCAGACAAATTAAAGTACACAAACAAAAACATGTGGAAACCTCGGTTACCACCTGGCTCAACCGCTAACGGGACAGAGACCAGACAAATTAACGTGTAAAAACAAAAGCATGTGGAAACCTCAGTTGCCACCTGACTCAACCACTGACGGGACAGAGACCAGACAAATTAAAGTACACGAACAAAAACATGTGGAAACCTCGGTTACCACCTGGCTCTACCGCTAACGGGACAGAGACCAGATAAATTAACATTCAAAAACAAAAGCATCTGGACACCTCGGTTGCCACCTGGCTCAACCGCTGACGGGACAGAGACCAGACACATAAATCATTTCTAAATTCTTTTATTTTCTTTTTTTTTACAATAGTGAGACCGCAGCCACCACTATGGCTCAACCACTCAAGGGACAGAGACCAAGCACATAAATCAAATCCGATGGAATAAATAATAATAATAAATAATTATCTGTGTTGGTTTACGGCAGCGCTCTGCAACCTTCTCCTAGCAGTTCTCCGCAAACTTCTCTTGGCAGTTCTCCGCAAACTGCTCCTAGCAGTTCTCCGCAACCTTCTCTTGGCAAGTCTCCGCAAACTGCTCCTAGCAGTTCTCCGCAAACTGCTCCTAGCAGTTCTCCGCAAACTGCTCCTAGCAGTTCTCCGCAAACTTCTCTTGGCAGTCCTCCGCAAACTTCTCTTGGCAGTCCTCCGCAAACTGCTGCTAGCAGTTCTCCGCAAACTGCTCCTAGCAGTTCTCCGCAACCTGGTCCTAGCAAATCGTCCCCCTCTTACGGCAGTCTTATAGCACCGTTCTGCAACTACTGTGCCGCGGGACAGTGTTTGCACACCACTGGTTTACGCCAACCTTTGGAAAATAACATTAAATCAGTTGTGTAATTATAGCAATTGCAATAGCATCGTGTTTTACGTTTTGCATAATTTAATTCTTGATTCGATAGCATCAATTAAGTGCTCATTTCAATTTGACGGCCACATACGATAGGTCTCATAACAATGCTAGTACCAAAGGGCCAACTCACAATTAACAATTAAATAAATGCAAAGCGTAAAAATGTTCCACTCCTTTTCATTGGGACACACAAACTATAAGAACTTTTGTACTTCATGACAACGTTCAATTTTCTTAACATGTTAGACGGAACGCATTATCTTTCTTATCTTTCGTAAAAATTAAGAACTTGAAAAGGCTGCTGTTATGATACTCCAGAAGCATAAACTTACACTTCTCGAATTACGTTACGTAGTACATGGAATACGGTATTTCAAACCTCAATTTATAATACACAAATTTGAACTCATTTCAAAAATTATGCTAGCCAAAACATAAGGGGTTATCGCTCTTAGGATTCTTAATTTTTGAAACACAAAACATTGATCACTTTCAATACTCAAATCATGATAGACAAAAGATAAAGGGTTTCCATTCTCAAATTATAATACCTGAAGATCATAAACATACAATTCATAAATTATGAACAACAAAACATTGATAACTTTCAATACTCAGATTATGATAGACAAAACATAAAGAGTTTCCATTCTCAAATTATGATGCCTGAAGAATATGAACAGACAATTCATAAATTATGAAACACATAACAGTGATAACTTTCAATACTCAGATTATGATAGACAAAACATAAAGAGTTTCCATTCTCAAATTATGATGCCTGAAGAATATGAACAGACAATTCATAAATTATGAAACACATAACATTCATAACTTTTAGTTCTTAAATTATGACAACATGATGTGTATAAACTTTCCGATTCTTAAATTATAAAACAGCAAACATGCTAACTTTCAGTTCACACGTAGTACACATACTTTTCGTTCTTAAATTGTGAACCACAAAATATAATAACTTTCAATCCTCTAACTTTAACACACGAAGTACAGTAATTTATAAGTGTCTGATTATTATGCCCAAAAGCACAAACTTTAAATTCTCAGATTCAGATACACAAAGTTAATAAATTTTAATTCTCTAGTTATGATTTACGATGAATATTAACTTACAATTTTCAAATCATATTTTACAAAACCGTAAACTTTAAATTCTCAAATTCAGTTAGACAAAGCTAATAATTTCAATTCTCTAATATTATGATTTACGATTAACATTAACTCTCAATTTTCAAATCCTATTACAAAAGATTGTAAACTTTAAATTCCCAAAATTCAGTTACACAAAGTTAATAAATTTCAAGTCCTAATTAGGATTCAAGACAAACATTAACTTTCAAGTTTCAAATAATATTACACAAAATTGTAATCTTACAAAAGGCTAATAAATTTCAATTCTCTAATTATTATTCATGACACACATTAACTTTCAATTTTCAATTCAACACAAAATTGTAGTCTTACAAAAGGCTAATAAATTTCAATTCTCTAATTATTATTCATGACACACATTAACTTTCAATTTTCAATTCACATTATACAAAATCTTTAATCTCAAAAACTTTAAAATTCTAAACTTCAAATACACAAAAGCTGATCAATTTCAATTCCTAATTATCATACACACATTAAGTATCACATTACACATTATCAAACACTTTCATATTTTAAATTGCAAAACGGATTATTAAATTCGTTTACCAACACAACTTACAACAATATTTCATATTTGCACCATGAAATTATAAAACATAAGATTTTAATTTTTTTCAGTTTATAATACGCTAGACAAAAGTACTATTATATTTCCAAATATGAAATACAAGCGCAAGCCCCTCGATTTCACGAATTACAATACACGTAGTAAAAGTACTTTCATTTCTTAAACAATAAATGATTGGGACATTCCTATTTTCAGTCATGGAATAAATAAGAAATTATAATACACGATATTTTGCATTTTCAAATTTTCATCATTAAAACACCAAGTGCAATCACTTTTAAATTTTTCAGTGATTACCTAAACTCATTACGTAAAACAATCAATTATTAAATTATAAAACACAAACCATTCAGACGTTTCGATATTGCATCTATGATTTATCAATCAAAAACCTTAAAAAGAATATTTGTTTTTATCTTACTCCTTCTCCATTCACCAACCTTCGATGCATAACATCGTTGCATACATTTTCAATATTAAAGAACATTCCATCTCTTCATCACGCCTCTGAGCGGCGTAGAACCGAATACCAGCAGAAGCCTCACAAGCAGCTCGTTCATCCTGGCAAAATTAAGGCAGTGCGGCACCTTCAAAACTCATCTGACATCCATTGACTTCAGTTAGTGTGCAATTCTCTCGGCATAAACAAATAGAAACAACAACACATTAAGTCATATCGAAAATTGACATTAGGTTTGCAAATTGCAATTATGCACACCTGTACTTACATGATTTTCCAGTGCAAATAATTCTCTCAACAAGTTATGACTCACCAAAACCATACGATCCCCCTTAAGCATCACTAATATTTCGAAAACAAACAATTCCTTATCCGTAATATCATAATCTCCATAATATGATCTCAAATACTTCCGTCAGGCAGCGAGGGTCGACATTTCCAGTCGCTTCTTTGTTCTTGGATCCTGCACGCGAATACGATCCCTCTTCTGATGTAAGCTTCATAGTTTAATAAAAAATACCACACCACTCCGTATAACTTATTTAATGGTAAACTGAAAAATACATAGAGCGGCATGACATCCGAGCACGAAGGGCACTGCAACTCGACTGACTGCGACACGGCCTATACGGGCGAGAGTCGTCCAAAGCGGGAACGCGTCCCCACTTCTCCCCGTCGAGTAATGGCGCCTTCTGACCGGCAGCGGCTCTTTCAAATCGCAAATGTAATTCTAACAATATAGAATTTAAATTTACCTATGCCCCGAAGTACAGATTACTATTAAATAAAAAACTACCAATGATTCAACTACGAATTACTTCCCTCCCTCTCAAAACAGAAGGTACTGGTAACATAGTATGAGGCATTCCGTCTGAGCCACTTAAATATTCAAAGTTGATTTTTGTTAACTAATTTTACATCATTTGGCAGTAATCAAATTACTTTGTATTAAATTTATCCAAACAGCACTGATGAAACACTGATATTCGAATTAAAATGTGCATTTTTTGATGAAAAAATCTATCAAAACTTATACTGTTCTAAGAAATAATTATACCTAATTTTAACCTACCTATGACAAATTACTATGACAAATTACTAAACCAAATTCTGAAACTTCTATACTACATACTTTTTGTCACTGAGAGGAATGTGGGTGATAGTGCGTTCGCATCTTTTAAATTTAATAGTTGTCTTATAAGTTTAATCAATATCTTTTCTATTGATAATTTAACCAAAAATGCACCTTTTTATTGGCAACTAAAATGACTCCACCAAATGGCTCGTTGACTGATTTAACTAAATTTGGACTTCTCGCTTGACTATTTGCCAACTGCGGAAGTAGCAACATTTACATTTAATGGTAATAATTACAGTAAGTACACTTATTTTTATCAACTTGTCTACACCGTTCGTTGGTCCCCCTGGCTTTTACCCACTAAAACCAGAGCCAAGTTGCAGCTTGCCATTACAAATTTGCAACACAACAACGATATTTTCAATACGTGTTTTAATAGAACAGGCAATAGAGATTCTTGTGTGACAAAAATGCTAGCAGGAAGCTGATGGTCCCAAGTCACGTGGAGCAGTCCGTAGATGTATTGTGATGTATTTCCTACTCACAAATATCATTTCTTAATTTGTTATAAACAAAAAAACCCAAAAAAACGCGTATTTTTTCGTTTTTCGCTTGTAAAAACTGAACCGATGGAGCAATCTTGTTGCTTTCAACAGACCAATTATAGAGAATACGAAAAAAAATAACCCTACACGGACTCGATCGTATTAAAACCAACGGAGGAAAGTCGGAAAACCGGAAAAATCTGAGTTTTTTAAAATTTCAGAAATCGGCCCAATAATTTTTGAAAAAACGCAGATTTTTCCGGTTTTTCCGAATTTCCGCCGTTAACATAAATTCAATCGAGTCCGCGCGGAGTTCATTTTTTTCGTCTTTTATTGTATTTCTATTTTTTATGTTTTTTTCTTATAACAAATTAAGAAATGATATTTGTGAGTAGGAAACATCACAATACATCTACGGACTGTTTCATGTGACCTAGGACCGTCGGCTTCATACTAGTATTTTTGTCACAAACTTAATAATTTTTGTATTCGATAGATTTTAATTTATTGTATTTCAATTACTTTACTTACGCATTCACTGGACGGGTATACTTCCAATTATTGCGTAAATAACCAGCCGGGTTTTCTTCATCGCACAATCTTCTACATTATATGTTCCAGTTAAAAATCTGAAGTAACTGCACATCGGAACTATCCGCAGCCAGTGAGCGGCTGGTTTAAAGATAGTAATCTCACATTTTACTGTTTATTTTAAGTTATTGTCATCAAAACATATTTTTTGTTGTCTCTTTTGTTGTCTCTGAAGAGACAAACAGACCACGTTAGTTTATCTAAGAGTACATGTGACCTGGGGGTTATACATTGTGCGAAAACACGTTATCGAAATAAACGCAGTTGAAGTCTGTAACCATTGTGCGTTCGTATTCTTTTACACAATTTTAGAGGCAATGATTTGTGTTAATTGGCAAGAGTGTATTTTTTTCTATTAAATGGAATCATCCCAACCCTCAAAATCGCCGTGCTGACACATTAAACCACCTTTCCGTAGTCCAGATTACATAAATTGATTATTAATATCAAATATATACAAAGTTTTTTTTTACCGAACTGACGAAATTGCAATATTTTCTTTGTTTTAATATTTTTATTGAATAATAAATAAAATTAGTAATTATACTCTGGAAGAGTCCCAGAATTTTAATTAGTATAATTTCTAGGTAGAATGTAGTTTACAGCCTGGATTTGGTTTCAATTTACGTTTATGCACAAACCTTAACAAAATTAACCTAAATTGTCCTAAATATGCTACGGTTGACAGGCATATTTGCTCTGCTTTTATTTTACATTGGTCTATTTCCGCAATTTGCCGATCAAGTTAATAACTATAGGCCAATTTCTAAATTGTGTATTTTTGCTAAGATGTTTGAAAAGATCGTTACGTAATTTATATGTGGTGCTACGAGGCATCTTATAATACCGGAGCAGCATGGGTTTTCCACGGGAAGATCAACTGTAACGAATCTGCTAAATTATAGTGAATATATCCATGACGTGGTCGGCTCATCAGGGCAGGTTGATGTTGTTTTCACAGATTTTCACAAGGCATTTGACCGACTTAATCAGAATTTTACTAAAAAAGCTCGAGGTTATTGGATTTCATGGTGACCTGCTCAGATGGATCAACTCATACGTGATGAATATCTCAGGCTACGGCTGTTAATGGTGTCAGATCTGAGTTTGTTCCCGTGCCATCTGGTGTCCCCCAGGGGTCCTATCTGGGACCAATCTTGTTTATTTTATTAATTAATGACATAACAAATATTTTTCGCTTCAGTAAATTTGTTTAGAATTGTTCATTTGTTCATTTGTAGAACTTCAAAGCCATTCAATAATACGCAGTGTGTTTTGCATCTGTTTAAATCTCTTGTTGTTCCTATTCTGGAGTACGGCAGTGTTGTCTGGAACCCGTTTTATAACGTTCACAAAGAACGCATTGATAAAGTCCAAAGAAAATTTGTAAAGTTTTTAGATTTCAAGTTTTTTAGCCTTCGTACGTTTTTCACCTTCGTATGAATCGGCGATGCGAAGATACGGTGTTTTATCTCTTGAGTGCAGACGTAATTCTACAGATCTTATTACATTGTACAAAATTATCAATAACCAATTCGACTGTCATCAATTAATGTCTTATGTTAGTTGTAACGTACCCCGTCTTGAAGGAAGACAAACGGTGTCTTTTTATTCCAACCAGCAACGCACAAATTTGGGAATTAACTCTCCAATGCACAGAATGACCACACTGTATAACACCACTGGCTCAAATATGGATGTATTTTTTCTCACCTTATCGCAGTTCCGTGCTGCACTATTTGTTTTTACTCAAGCCAGCACTTGAATGTATTAATTTAATTTTTGATTTTTAATGGTGACAATTTTGTTTGATTTTGTTTTGTTAAGGATTATTAGCTAGAAGATGGAAAAGAACTTCATTGTAAGAACTATTTTGAATTTTTGTGTAACTGTTGCATTCTGGGAGTTTTTTTGAGTGAAGTGGTTTATTTTCTCATTTATGTATTTTTGTATGATTTTTTTGTGTTCTAGCATAGGAAATATATATGTATTTCTATGGAAGCGTTTTTGGGGAAACCCTGTTATCTTCCTGAATAAATGTAAATAAAATATAGGCCAACCACCGACGATATGAGAGGAATGTGCATTTACATTTTTTCGGTTACATGAGGTGGTTGTTGGTTAAAGAATAGAGGACAAACATATCTAAAACCAATAGCACAGTTGAGAGGTACACCATCGACCATGAGAAAGTACAATATTTCGTTTATATTATACAACGTTTGGTATTGACGAATAGTTATCTTTGCCCAATCTTCGTCAAAATACGAAGCAATTATAAAGAGTGACAAAGCAAATATCCGCCTGAATGTTGAGGCCTTTAAATAGAATAATCGGTACAGGGCCTTGGAATTTTATCAACAAGCACTGCAAACCCCAAAAGTGGCGTTTGATATTGTCTAGCTCATTTTGGAATGGTCGATGAAAACAGTGGCTCCGTTTTCGCTAAAACTTTTGCCGATGACACAGATAGTAAATGCAGAACTATCACTTTTGAGCTACGCAGTCATTGTAATTCCGTAAAGTGTTGATATGGTAGTGGGCGACTTGTGTATTGATCTAACCATCGCTATTGAGGTGGAAGTGTGCATCGCTCATGTGTGCTTTTGATATAAAATGACATAAGCAAAACGTGCTTTTTGTAAAGATAAATAAATTGTAGGCAAATAGCTGTAGTTTTGCTTATTTATACGTCTATAGACGGTCTGTCTGACCCTCTACATCAGTGGTGTCAAACTCATTTGTGGGCGCGGGCCACAAAATTCTGATGTGAACTTCGGCAGGGCCGCATTTGATTTTTTTCATTTTAATGGTTCTTATACCATGTTGCTAATACCGTGTTAAATCAATTTCTTCAGTATGTTAATTTTTGATATGTTCTCACATCAATATTTTCCTTTTATCTATGCGTGCGGAGTTAACAAAGTAAATCAAAATTCAATAAGGATTTTTTATCAAACATATTTCATTTGAAATTTAGAATTACCTAAGAAAAGTACCACGACCATTAAAAAATAGTGTTAATTTTTTACAATTTAACGAAAATCATAGAAAATAACATGAACTAAAGAAAAAAATGTTAATTAATTCCAGGTGAGGATAATGGAGGGTTCCTGGTTCAAATCCAGGCGGTGTTTTTTTCCAAAAATGTATCCTCACCGTGATTAATTATCATTCGCTTCTTTAGTTGGTCCTACATTGCTGACAACTATATTTCGGTTATGTTTAGTAATGATAATAATACAGGTGAGAATAATGGAGGGTTCCTGGTTCAAATCTAGGTGGAGGTGTTTTTTCTTCTAAAAATTTATCCTCACCTGGATTAATTATCATTCGCTTCTTTAGTTCATACCACATTACGTACGACTTTACGTAATAACCATTTTCCCTTCAATTTATACAAAATAGCTTATAAACTTAACTACAGCTTCACCTTTTATGTCTAAAAAGAATTACTACAGTACGCTTTTAATCTCAAACCCCCATTCAATTGATATTAACGAAACTATTTAAAAATAATCAAGTTTTAATATTTTGTTGTCCAAAAAATGTATACCGACTAATTCTTTCTCCCCGTATATGATATGATTTATAATGATTTTTTTTTGTGTTTGACCTGTTTCAGATTTGTATTTTTTTGTCATATTCTGAAATAAACCATATTCTATTCTATTCTATTCTATGTTTAAAACTGAAGAATCAACTTACATGTGATTAAAAAATCATCAAAATGAGGTTAATCGGGTCTAGAGAAAATTATTATTTCCTACTGTTCTTGTTGTATGGCCTTTAAAAACAAAGGTAATGAAGTGAATCGAAAATTAACATGTTCAAAAAATATTACAGTGTTATTCCAGTTATTGCCACTTTGTTATAGCTGGAACTCCATATAGTACTTCAAAGTTCAGGCAAAAATCATAACTCACTCTTACACCCTGTCTATACTCAAAACTGAAAGTTGAAATAAAAATTCGTCATCCGTACATCTTCTGAAGATTTAGGCTACCAGTAAGTGAAAGAATCATCAAACTGGTTGGCGAGAAAGTCAACTTTAAATTTTTAACATATTTTTCATTAACTCCTAAATCTTTTGACCAGTTTAGTTCAGAATTAGCCACAATCTCTAAATACAGAATGATGAACATTAAAACTGAATGATGAATGATGAACATTAAGAATCTCAAAAGTTTTAATCTCAAAAGCCCATTCAAATAATATTTACGAAAATATTTTAAGAAAATGTCGATTTTTAATAATGATTTTTGATTTTACAGTATTTCGGGCATTCTGTTCATGTTGTTTCTGGGCCATTACTAGTAATTTTTTTAGTAAACGATTGAAATGGTGTTATACTCTTCATGGGTGCAGTTACATAACAAGTTGTAAAATGTCTTTAGTTTCATATTTGAGAGTAAAATTTCGCGATGATGAGCAACACAAGTGGACGCGTGGGCTGAACTTTTCGGTGGATGACATGATAGGGAACTTTAAACACAAGGTTCACATTTAGCTCATAGAATGTTCCGAAAACTCCTTGTGACATGTATGAAATATGAGAAAATTGCAGTTCATATATTTACAAACATTCCACCTTTAAATTATTTACTTTCTATTTATAATAAGCCCAAGTATGTAGGAATACCCAAATAAAAATGGTTACTGCTCTGCTACCAAATAAGTAATAACTAGTGTCCCTGCTCCGAAGGAGAAAGGTATTGTCGGGTAATTCCGTCTCCGAAGCTCATTGCAAACTTACTAATTAAAAAATGTTACAAATCAGTTTTAAATTTTTTTAATTTTATATTATTGTAATACAATTTTAGCGAGGGCTCGCGGGCCGCACAGTAGGGTGTTGCGGGCTGAATGCGGCCCGCGGGCCGCAGGCAGGTTTGGCATCACTGCTCTACATCGATACTGTTGCCAGACACAAAATCCTTTCAAACCCATGTTAGAAAATTGACAAGTTTTATCGCAAACACAATACTAATAAGACTAATTGAATTGATCAAAACTATTACTAAATGGCAATTAAAAATAATTCTATGAATCAATAAATGTTTGGTATAATTACGGAATACGAATATACAGAGTGAGTCTCTAAAGTCGCACTGGTTGATACTGGTTTTATCTTAAGAGATAGAAAAAGCAATATTTTATACAAACGTTGTTTGGTCCATAATGTTCTACAACGGATGATTATTTTCATCTGTAAAGGATGTTGCATCTAGACGTGAAAGAAAAAATATTAATGTTTTAAACGGATGGCCTGTATACCATACCATATTATGAACACTAAATAAGTTGTCTTTGCAACTGTATCAGATTGTACCTATGTAAAGAACATAGTTTCTGACATATTCATTTGTTTGTCAAACAATTAGCAATTGCAGACTATTTTAAAAGCTACGTACCTAAACACAAAATTTTGTTGCAGGTCTCCAAAAAAATTATTTGTGGGATAATAAGTAAAACCATGATGCTAGATGCCGATGTTATGAACAATTAGATGCACTATACAGTGTGATGGTACCAAGCAGTAATTTTATTGTATTCGATGTTGTTGACTACGTTAATTTCGTGTTACTATAACTATGGTGAAATCATTTCACAACAATTTTGTAACATTTTTAAATGTAACACCCTGTATATTATTTGCTGACTGAAATGTCCCTTAAGTTCTCTTTGATTTATATTCAGTATGTCCTATATCTATTTTTACTAGTTTTGTGATATTTAATTTTTATTTAATATTGCGCCGTAGTAGTTTAATATAAAATGTTTAGGGTGCGATTTAAGCGTGCATTATTCAAATATATATGTGCAACAAAATACATACTTTAAGCATTAAAATAATAAAAAAATTTAAATAAATATAAATATTTAGAAAATAAACTGCTTCCGGGTTATGCCGTGTGTCAAGATTTGTTAATGCTGACGTTTCGCGAACCATGTTGCTCGCTTCTTCAAAGCTAATTGAATACTTAAGCCTACGTAAAAAAATATAAATATATAAAAAAAAATATATAAAAATAATAAAAAAATATAAATATGTTATATACAACATTACATATTGTGCCCTAGAATGGATAACGCGTGCATTAAAATAATACATATTGAGCATTCCATAAATATCAATATGTTACATACAACATATTATAATCAGCAATATTTTATTCATATTAACGCTGATCTGATTTTGACGATTCCTATCTTAATGATAGCGCGTAGTTTCAATAACATACGACCTTATTAGTTAATTCAAATGGCTCTTCCTTCATATTATGTTAAATGAAAATTCTATTGTTTTCGACTTATGACGTCATCGACACCTTTTTTAATGGCAACCACATATTTTTTGTAGCTATATTCATAGACCTATTACTTGTTTTAAAGGTAATTAGCAAGCGTATGGCCGTACATAACAAACTTTCGAGAAAAAGACAGTTGAAAATTAGGGTAGAATTGATAACTTATTAGTTTATGGAATGCGAATAGGCGTTTCCGATTATTAGCGCTGAATACGAATCTGAGCTTGAATTTTGCATATCACGTCAGGTTATTTATTTTTTTAATATTATTTTTATTTTTTACGTTTTTTTAGGGAGCCGCTCGCTCCCCTCGCCGTAAATGCTTCAAAAACATTTGGGAACAAACTTTTGGGATTTCAGGTAAAATTGCAAAGATTAACGTTTACTATGAGACCATTTTGAGGTTTCTAGGACAATAGCTTCACCTGGTATAAATTTGTCAAAATTACCAAATCGCATTTATTACATTATTTCCCCACTTTTTTCGAAAACCTTGCATTATTTTATTAGATTGGGTTTTAGGGCAATTAATTGTACCCAAAACGCAATTTAGCATTCAATTTACAAAATTTATTTTCCCTAACTTAGAACTTATTCAATAGGTCTTTTGTAAAAAAAAAATTCGTGGGGCCATAAAATGTTTCCGCTACCGTTTACACAATTAAATGATCTGCCAAATTCAGTAAGAAAACAATGGTGGCGCCATTTAAAAAAAGGGTCATGACGTAATAACTCAAACAATGTGTATTTTAATAATTAAAAATTGACGCCTACATGGATGTTTTTAAAAGGAGATTTATTATATTCTATGTTAATTTTCTCTTGGTACAATTTAGATTATTAAATGCGCTTATAATCTTTTCCAATGCTGATTTATTTAAGCTATTGCATATATGTTTTTTATAATGAAAACGTTTTTTTAAGCTGCTCATTATATATTTATAGAGGTAACGATTGTATTGCACATTTATTTATATAAGTGTACAAATATATTATTAAAGGGACATTCAAATGTAGAAATGCATAATTATTTATTCTGATGTACATGTATATCAATTTATTGCAGATTTATTTTTTTAACGCACATGTAATTTTTTGAATTGGTCAATTATTTTTGTATTGGACAAATATTTTTGGTATTGGTCAAATATTTTATCAAATGGTTACAATAAATGCACGTTTTATATTATTGACTGCGCCTGTAATTTGTACTTACATTATATTTTCGTTAAATTGAATATATCACACAAACTAGTCGTACGCCATTTGAAAAAGTTAAAAGTACGTGGACCTTCTGTTTTTGGTGACGGTCACACAAAGTTGCAAGACAAGATCTGCAAAATTGGAATTTTTACGTAGTTTTTGATATAGACCTGTGGAAAATTTTTTGATAAACAATTTGATACCTCACAGATACAACTTTATACCGTTGGAATGACAACTTCTATAGTATTCATGATACCATATCATGATACCATGTTGAGCCATTCCACAAAAAAAATAATAACAATTTTTCCTTCACGCCTAAATGCAGCATCCTCTATAATTGATAATAATTTTCAGTTGTAGAAAATGATGAGCTAAGCAACTTGTATTTAACAAATATTTGAAATTGCTTTATTGTTTAATTGGCACGTGAAGTGTTATTTTTCATTAAACCGTGTTACTTTCCTTTTCCTACTCCAGCCTATTTACTTCTTCTATTATGTCAATATTTTATTTGTAAAATTTTAAATTAAATGTTTATGGTTTACAATTCAGCTAAACCTGAAAATAACTTGACAGCTCTACCAAGATTTACGCCTGTGTTGCCAGGTATTACTCTTGAAACATATAACAGAAAAATAATTGCAACTATGATGATGATGTATATGGATATATTGTGATAAAAAATAATAGATGTTTCATATCTTGATAGTATATACACATTTTAGTATTTGAACTTTTGATTCCGTGGCAAACTGGTTGCATGCATGGTAACATCGTCTATAACAGCGCACCTCAACCTTTTTACCATTGCGAAGTCCTCGATATAGGGCTGGAACCAGGGGAACCCCAACAAAAAAACATTATGGAAGGTGTACTTTAATGCCACATTTTGTTAGAGAGTATTACCAAAACTAAACCTATCAAAATCGAACAAAATAAAATGTACTATTTTAGGTTATACACCGTTTTGCTTACTCTAAAGTTTACGTACTAACTAAATATAGAGAAACACGGAATTAATCTAAATTCTAAATCTTCGTTTAAACTAAAAGTACAGTTTAAACTGAGTAGGAAAAACGGGGCATTACCGATTAATGTCCTAAACCTACTAAATAATTTACAACTATCAATTTACCATCGCGAGTAGGCAAGTCCAAAGAAGTGTTACCATCATTGTTTTGTATATTAAAATCAGCTTGTTTTTCTTCTATAAGATATTTAATGGTGTCTAGTTCGCCCCCACCAGCAGCCAAGTGTAAAGGAGTGTTGCCATCTTTATCTTTAAACATAAATTCAGCTCCTCTTTCAATGAGAAACTTTACTATATTTAAATTCCCATCTTCAGCAGCCCAATGTAGAGGAATTCTTCCATCTTTGTCAGCAATATTAACTTCAGCACCTTTTGCAATAAGATATTGTAATATGTCCCACTCCCTATACTTAGCAGCCCAGTGCAATAATGTTCTATTATCTCTATCAGTGTCATTAATATAAGCACCCTTATTAACAAGAATCTTTACTATATGTTCATGACCACTAATAACAGCCAAATGTAATGCTGTTTTTTCTTCCCCATTTTTCATACTAACATTTGCTCCGTTTTCTAATAATACCTCTGCTGCAGTAGCTTTACTATCTTTGGCTGCCCACATTAATGGAGTATTACCGTTACAATCAAGGACATTAATATATTGTTCTACATTCACCATTTTTTCCTTAATTGTATCTATGATTAACTGTATTGTTTCTTTTTTATTACCTCTCACTGCCTCATGTAATATTGTATGGTGGTTATTCATTATGAAAGCTTCTGCACCTCTTTGCAAAAGAAGGTTTACTATTGAGCGGTTATCAAAATTAACATAATTGCCGATGTGTTCTTGAACACACACTAATTTCACTAATTCATCTTCGTTTTCCTTCATTCTACTTAGTAGAGTATCGACAGCATCTGTATGATCATTTAGGGCTGCATAGTGCAATGGTGTCATTCCATATTTTTCAGTATTAAAAAGAAGCTCAATTAATTCGGTAGGCTGATCCTTAACTTTGCCTAATAAATAAACTATTATCGTCAAATTGCCCTCTCGAGCAGCTACGTGTAGGGGAGTAGCTCCACTTTTGTCTTCAGTTCTAAAATCAATTTTCTTGTCGTCTACAAGATATTTTGCAACATTCAATATGTAACGCGGCGAATTGTTCTGCGTGATTTGTTTGATATTCCGTATGGGTAGCGCCATCTATCGCTGTCTAGGGCAACTTGGTGGAGCTCGGCAGGAACTCGGCAGGGTGTGAAACGCTGCTAGCATCGGGTTTCCGCGCGCAAAATTGCCGAGGCCACGCCCCCGTCATTTACATTTAATTAGATCCCACGGTTTTTACTGTTTGGATTCACGGAATTTTGTCTTGCAAAATCGTTGTTTACTTTGTACTATAGTTCGCCGCTGTTACTTGGTTTAACTTTCCCTTGGTTTCCCTATTCCGACAGAAATTCTAGGTTTCCGTTTTTTCTGCGTTTCCGGCCGTTATTTTTCGTGGCCGTAGTGCGGCTTGCAGCGTGCTTTTCCGGCGTCTTGTCTTGTCAATCATCTTGGAGTGTACACGTGTGATAGATTTTTGGAAGCCCGTTGAGAATTATAGGAGAGGATTTTGGTAGTTTGGAGGTCCCCCTTATCGCCGTAGTGCGGATTTATCTCGACCAGGCTTCAACAGGTGTCCAGGTTGTTGATTTAGTGGAAATCTGGCCACCACGCCATTGTGCGGATTTAAACGAACTTCTATCACGTTCACGTAGGCCCAGTGTCCATCTATTTTTGGGCACCTAATACGAGGCCGGAGACCCCTCGAACGTTCGTAGTCACCTAGCACGAAGCGAGAGACCCTTCGTAAGTCAGTAGTCACCTGGTACGAGGCAAGAGACCCTGCGTAGGTCCTTCGACATCTAGTACGAGACCTTTTCGAAGTATATCGAGTCGGAGTTGGTGGCACCGTGACGGGACCGGCACGTGCGGTGATTATTATCCGTCGTGGAGGATCCAACGCTAGCATCGGAGCGTCTGTAGGTGGCAAACAGTGTCTCGAAGCTCCGGATAAAGGTCAGAGGTCCTATATTTTTCCGATCAGCTGTGGCGGACGCTCGTTGTCCCTCGAAGGAGCAGGCAGCTCGTATATCTTTTTTTTGGTGGTGCCTTTTGTTGAGTAGTAGTTAGTATCGCTACGATTGTGTAATCGTTACCCGTCGAGGAGCCTTCCGCTCGCACACCTTTTTATGGTGGCGCATTTGATTAGTAGTAGATTAGTGTGGCTACGATTTAGTAATCGTTGTCCATTCCGGAGCCTTCAGCTCAGTGTTATTGATTGTTAAGTGTTTAATTATCCGAAGATATCGCTCGGACCATCGGTGCTCAACCCGTCTGTGTATTAATTACCTTTTTCTTTAATTTCGAGTTTGCTTTACGTACTCGTAATTTTGATTACCCGTTACAGTATTTATTTTTGTGGATTCTGAATTTAATTCGGATAACTGTTATCCACCGGTATAATTTCCTTTGATCGTTCAAGATTTTTAACGGAAGCCGTTAGTGGCTTCGGAGTTTATTTTATTTTCTCATTTGGGCGTAGCCAAGTTGAGTGCCGATGGGAATTTAATTTTCTTTTGGGACGGATTGCCCCCATATACGCTTGCCGAGTTTAATTTTACTCTTGTTATCAACTTTTCAACATCGACGCCGGGTGCAATAATTTTCTGGGGATTTTACCCAAATCTACAGCGAGTCGCGGCGCGGTTTGGCCAAGCTTCGTGTCGGTCGCTATTATTTCTTTTTTTTTTGGTACGATTTGCGGTTTGGGCTCGAAGCCCTTGAGCGAGTTGAATTGTTTGACATTTATTCCTTTCTTTTGTTATTTTGCTTTGTGTGCATACTAACGTGTATGCAAGGCGTGGGCGTATCCTCGGAGTGGTACTTTTGGCTGTACCAAGATTTATTGTGTACCTGTATACCGATGCAAATTATATTATTGGTGATTTCTTCGTTACCGTGTGGAGGCTAATAAATTGGTTGAAGATACATTTGCTTTGCTTGTTCCCTGTGTTGCCTTTATTTCAGCTGCACTTTCGTAGTCGAGTGCTGTTTCTCCAACGGATTAAGACTGACGTGGCGCCCTAGAACATCGTATCAAGGAACCGTTTGGTTACTGTCCCACGACCACCTCCCTGGTTGGCCGGAGCATCCGGGAGAAACGCATGAGCAGCACAGGTTTGGTAGAAGTCGAGGTATTTTGGTGGTTCTTCGGCAACTTTAGGTCTTTGGTATTTTTGCGAAAAAAAAGGCGTTACATTGGCGCCCAACGTGGGGCCATTAATCATTAATTAGGAGGAGCTAATTGGGTGGTGACCTATGCTGGTTGGGTTGTATATTTTTTTTTTCTCTCTCCTTTTTTTTCTCCCGCCTTGTTTTCAATCTTGGCCTTGTTTCACGGGTTGGGGACCTGGTCTCATTGGTTCGGGACTTGGTTTCATTTAGCTGGCCAGTGTGTGGTTTGAGTCCGTCACTATGTCCGCTCCCACCATGAAGTTACACCATCTGAAGAAGGATGAATTAGAATATGAGCTTCGTTCCCGCGGGATGGACCCCACCGAGATGACGGTGGTCGATATGCGGGCAAGCCTGAGGTCGCTGACCAGGTTGGAGCAGGCTCAGCGCGCGGTTCGATACTCGGATTACGAGTTTGATGCCAAGAAGGACTTGGATGCCATTGCTGCGAAGTTTGAGGAATTGGATACCTTGGTGACGGGGTTGGGCGATGATCGGGTTAGTCCTGCGCATCAGCGATGTTGTTCGAGAGTGTTGCATTTGCTGGGCCGAGTGGGTGGAATTTCCACGGCGACCGGGGATGCTGAGGTCATCCGGGAGCGTAGTGCGTGGCTGGCGAAGGTGTCCGCGTTGCTGACTCGCTTGCGGAGGAGCCGACATCGTTCTCGGGATCTGGATGTGAGTGAGGGCTTGTTGGATACGGCGCTGGATGGCGAGGAGTCTGGTTCTAGTAGCGGCTCTGAGGTTGTGGAACCCGAGACCGCGGCGCGTGTCACCGGTGCGTCCCAGTCGCCATTCCGGTCGAGGGATTACGTTGTCCCTGTCTATAAGTGGAATGTGCATTTCTCGGGTGACCCAAGGTCGATGTCCGTGATGGATTTTTTGGATCGAGTGACCGAGTTGCGGAGAGCGCGAGGATGTACCGAGGCAGATTTGTTTCGATCGTCGTTGGATTTGTTTCAGGGCAAGGCACTATTGTGGTATCGGTCGGCGATACGTAAGTGTAGCACGTGGCGGGAGTTATCAGATCTTCTGATGAAGCACTATTTGCCTCCGGACTATAAGAGTCGTCTGTTCCAGGAGATTATGGGTAGAACCCAGGGACTTCAGGAACCTATCGTCGAGTATCTCGCGTGCATGCAGGCTTTGTTTGACCGCTATGGGCGAATGTCTCGGGAGGTCCAACTGGACATACTAAAGAAGAATCTGGCACCCTTTTACCTTATGCAGTTGCCGTCAGTCCGTACCGTCGAGGAGTTGGAGACCGAATGCTTGCAGCTGGAGACAAAAAAGTATCGAGCCGATCATTACCATGCACCTCCTAGGAAGAGTCGGGAATGTGTGGAGCCCGAGTTGGCCTGTCTTTATTCCTGTTCGGAGACTGCCGCCGTGTCGTCGCCTTCCGTTCGACCCCCACCGGGAGCGCGACAACTGGAGTGTTTCCGTTGCCGCAAGGTTGGTCATTTCGCCCGGGATTGTCGACTGAAGCAGGGTGGCATTTGGTGTTATCGCTGTGGGCAGCCGGATGTTACGACAAATACTTGCCCTAAGTGTTCGCCGCGGTCGGAAAACCCCGATCGGAGGGCCTGAGTGGTCGTCAGCCACCCTCCCAGCATTCTTCCCGGACCAAGGACCCTGCCCATAAAATACTTATAGACTATATAATTTCCCACGCTTCCGGTGATTGCCGACCGTACTTGAACGTTTCCATTTTGGGGCAGAATATGCTCGGCCTCTTGGATTCTGGAGCAACCCATACGATTGTTGGGGACTCCGGATATCGACTGTTGCTGGCTCTGGGACTGACTTTGGACTGTGCTTCGCGACGGAGTTGCGCTGTGGCGAACGGGGAGGTTTGCTCCTCATTGGGCACCGTGGCCGTCCCTTTCACTCTGCTGAATAAAACTCGCCTGTTGAATGTTATGGTGGTTCCTTCCCTTCCCCATAGGCTGATCCTAGGTATGGATTTCTGGCGGGAGATGGGTATTGTCCCGGATCTTCGGCAGGACGTCTGGCGATTCGGCGAGGAGTTGGCCGATCTTTGCGACGTGCAGGCTGGTGACGAGCTAACGCGGGCGCAGCGTACCGCCTTGGATGAGTTGGTCGGTCGGACCTTTCCGTCGGTGGGATCTTGCCCGCTGGGTACGGTTACGTCCGTAGAGCATGAGATTGTCACGGATTCCCCTCCCATAAAGCTTAGATACTATCCTGTTTCGCCCGCCAAGCAGAGGATCATTGATGAGGAGCTGACAAAGTTGCTGGAGCAGGGAGTGGTAGAGCCTTCCAGGAGCGCGTGGTCGTCCCCTGTTCTTCTCGTCCCGAAGAAGGACCGAAGTTACCGTTTCTGCATTGACTTTCGGCGCCTCAATCAGGTTACTAAGAAGGACGCGTATCCTTTGCCCTACATTTCTTCTATTTTAGACCGTCTCCGAAACGCCCGGTACCTGAGCTCATTGGATATTAAGTCGGCCTACTGGCAGGTGCCTGTCGCAGCCTCCTCAAGAGAGTTTACGGCTTTCACGGTTCCCGGACGCGGCCTGTTCCAGTTTCGGCGGATGCCGATGGGGTTGACCAACGCCCCGGCCACTTGGCAGCGGTTGATTGACGGTATTTTGGGAGCAGATTTGGAGCCCCATGTGTTGGTTTACCTGGACGATATTGTGGTGATCTCCCCGGACTTCGACACCCATCTCACGATACTGGAGAAGGTTTTGGATCGGCTACGGACTGCCGGCTTGACAGTTAGCCGGGAGAAGTGCCAATTCTGCCGACCACAACTTAAGTACTTGGGATACATCGTGGACCGGCATGGACTCCGCGTAGATCCGGAGAAGGTGGAGGCCATCTTAAATATTCCCGCCCCGCGAACGGTGTCGGAGGTTCGTCGCTTCGCCGGGATGGCTAGTTGGTACCGACGCTTTGTACCCGATTTCGCTTCCGTAATGGCACCTCTTACCCAGCTTACCCGGAAGGGCGTAAAATTTGACTGGACTCCGGAATGTGATCGGGCTCTGACCTCCGTGAAGCAGTATTTGGTGACGGCGCCTATTTTAACGTGTCCTGATTTCGAGCGGCCTTTTACTTTGCAGACAGACGCCTCCGCATATGGTCTCGGTGCCGTCCTCACACAACGCCTTGAGGGTGAGGAAAAAGTGATTGCCTTTCTGTCACGCTCTCTGACTTCCCAGGAGAGGAATTACTCTACCACTGAACGTGAGTGCCTAGGCGTGATTTGGGCCGTGGAGAAGCTGCGCCACTACCTGGAGGGAACGAGATTCACGGTGGTTACCGACCATGCTTCGCTCGTTTGGCTGAATCGTCTGAAGGACCCGACTGGTCGTCTGGCAAGATGGGCCGTGAGGCTACAGCCTTTCGACTTTGACATTGTGCATCGTAAGGGACGTGATTTGGTTGTCCCGGACTGTTTGTCTCGAGCGGTGCCCGTGTTGACGGATGCCGTGCACCTCGTCCCCGCTGGATTCGACTTTTCCTCGACAAAGGACCCTTGGTATCTTGGCATGATTGCCCGCGTCGAGAGAGCTTTGCACCGGTATCCGCAGTGGCGAGTCGAGGGGGGCTTGCTGTACAAGCATGTTCGGTCGGCGCATTTGGGTGTGTCGGACGTGGGCGAGGAGTGGAAGTTGGTGGTTCCGGGGGATCGTAGGGCTGCACTGTTGGGTCGGTACCATGATGACCCTCGAGCAGGTCATGTTGGTGGATATAAGGTGTATTGGCGACTTCGAGAGCGCTACACGTGGCCTAAGATGTATGTAGACGTTGCCAAGTATGTCCGGCGTTGTGGAGTATGTGCGGCGCAGAAGCCGGAGCAGCGAGCCCCGGCGGGATTGATGGGTACACGCCCGGACGTGTCCCGGCCCTGGCAGATGGTGAGCCTCGATTTTGTGGGCCCATTGCCCCGATCCTCGCGAGGAAATACCTCGATCCTGGTGGTCAGCGACTACTTTAGTAAGTATGTATTACTGTTTGCGCTTCGGTCCGCTACGGCTAAGAGTTTGACCCGACTTCTGGAGGACCATGTTTTTTTGGTTTACGGAGCCCCCCAGTTTTTGATATGCGACAACGGCGTCCAGATGAGGAGTAAAGAATTTCGATCTTTGTGTGCATCGTATGGCACCAGGATATCCTACACTCCGCTGTATTACCCTCGGGCCGACCCTGTTGAGCGAGTCAATCGTGTAGTCAAGACTATGTTGGGTTGTTATGTCAAAGACAACCAGCGACGATGGGATGACTATTTGGGTCCGATTGGCTGCGCTATTCGAGCCTCGCGAAGTGAGACCACGGGGTACTCGCCCTTTTATGTTAACTTCGGCCGTCATTATGTGGGTTGTGGTCGCACTTTTGAGCAGGTTCTCACTCCAGATGCTGCGCCTCCGGATGTTCCTGCGCGCATCGAAGGATTTCAACAGTTGTTTCAGCGAGTTCGCAAGCAGCTTGCGTCGGCGCAGGAGCGACATCGACGGGTGTACAATTTACGCAGGCGCCCCGTCCAGTACGTCGTTGGCCAATCGGTTTGGCGTCGCAATAAGGTCCTGTCCAGTGCGGCAAATTTTGTTAATGCTAAGTTGGCAGCTAAATTCGTTGGACCTTTTCGCGTAAGGAAAAAGTTGGGTTCCTGGACGTATGAGTTGGAGAGTGAGGATGGTGCTTCGAAAGGCGTATGGCATGTCCAAGATCTTAAGCCGGCCTATGAGTTGGATGAGGCTCGGTAAAACACCAGCGCTCTGTGTTCCGGGGCTTACAGAATACGGACACGGCGAACCTGCCACCAGTAAGAGTCTGGTAAAAGGCCACGGAAGACTTCCACCTACCATCATCTCTTGTAGGGATCGGGAAAGGGAGCGTCTCACAATGCGTGAGGACTCCTCATCGTTGCAAAACGATTTCGGCTAGGTTGTTAGCTTTGTCGTCATTTTGACGTTATACTTCGGTTGGCGGTATTTCGGTTGATTGGCCGTCTTCCTTAGTTTTGGGATTTCTCTGTTTGTTAGTACCACCACCCCAGGGGTTTGTTCTGGTGTCCCCTGGGTTTTTGTCTTGCTTATCGTAGTTTCTTTTTGTTGTTGGGTGGTACCCTTTTTGTTGAGAGCTGTGGTCAGCTCTATTTTTTGTTTTCGGGGCGCGAGTCGTCGGTGCCTGGTGTTGGGGTTGTGCGGTGGCAGCAGTGGTGAGTTCCTTGGTTCCTGTCCCTATGTGTTATTGCTGGTTTCCAGTGCTGTCGATGGGTACGAACGAGGTTTGATGCACTTTTCCGCATCTTACGCAACTGCCCGTCCCTTCCTTCTTTTGTGTTGTCCTCTCCCCATACCTTTTCCCCTCCCTACTGTTGTCGTTGCACCGCCTTGGCATCTGGTGCTGGCCCCTCAAGCTTTTTTATTGCTTGGTAGTTGAGTTGTTGGTGTGGAGGCATCGTTGGACACACGGGTTTGCAGTTTGATGCGTTCGGTTCGCTCCTTTGGATCTGGGTCGGAAACTTTCGTGGAAATTTTCCTCTGTGAGAGGAGAGGGGGAGTGTAACGCGGCGAATTGTTCTGCGTGATTTGTTTGATATTCCGTATGGGTAGCGCCATCTATCGCTGTCTAGGGCAACTTGGTGGAGCTCGGCAGGAACTCGGCAGGGTGTGAAACGCTGCTAGCATCGGGTTTCCGCGCGCAAAATTGCCGAGGCCACGCCCCCGTCATTTACATTTAATTAGATCCCACGGTTTTTACTGTTTGGATTCACGGAATTTTGTCTTGCAAAATCGTTGTTTACTTTGTACTATAGTTCGCCGCTGTTACTTGGTTTAACTTTCCCTTGGTTTCCCTATTCCGACAGAAATTCTAGGTTTCCGTTTTTTCTGCGTTTCCGGCCGTTATTTTTCGTGGCCGTAGTGCGGCTTGCAGCGTGCTTTTCCGGCGTCTTGTCTTGTCAATCATCTTGGAGTGTACACGTGTGATAGATTTTTGGAAGCCCGTTGAGAATTATAGGAGAGGATTTTGGTAGTTTGGAGGTCCCCCTTATCGCCGTAGTGCGGATTTATCTCGACCAGGCTTCAACAGGTGTCCAGGTTGTTGATTTAGTGGAAATCTGGCCACCACGCCATTGTGCGGATTTAAACGAACTTCTATCACGTTCACGTAGGCCCAGTGTCCATCTATTTTTGGGCACCTAATACGAGGCCGGAGACCCCTCGAACGTTCGTAGTCACCTAGCACGAAGCGAGAGACCCTTCGTAAGTCAGTAGTCACCTGGTACGAGGCAAGAGACCCTGCGTAGGTCCTTCGACATCTAGTACGAGACCTTTTCGAAGTATATCGAGTCGGAGTTGGTGGCACCGTGACGGGACCGGCACGTGCGGTGATTATTATCCGTCGTGGAGGATCCAACGCTAGCATCGGAGCGTCTGTAGGTGGCAAACAGTGTCTCGAAGCTCCGGATAAAGGTCAGAGGTCCTATATTTTTCCGATCAGCTGTGGCGGACGCTCGTTGTCCCTCGAAGGAGCAGGCAGCTCGTATATCTTTTTTTTGGTGGTGCCTTTTGTTGAGTAGTAGTTAGTATCGCTACGATTGTGTAATCGTTACCCGTCGAGGAGCCTTCCGCTCGCACACCTTTTTATGGTGGCGCATTTGATTAGTAGTAGATTAGTGTGGCTACGATTTAGTAATCGTTGTCCATTCCGGAGCCTTCAGCTCAGTGTTATTGATTGTTAAGTGTTTAATTATCCGAAGATATCGCTCGGACCATCGGTGCTCAACCCGTCTGTGTATTAATTACCTTTTTCTTTAATTTCGAGTTTGCTTTACGTACTCGTAATTTTGATTACCCGTTACAGTATTTATTTTTGTGGATTCTGAATTTAATTCGGATAACTGTTATCCACCGGTATAATTTCCTTTGATCGTTCAAGATTTTTAACGGAAGCCGTTAGTGGCTTCGGAGTTTATTTTATTTTCTCATTTGGGCGTAGCCAAGTTGAGTGCCGATGGGAATTTAATTTTCTTTTGGGACGGATTGCCCCCATATACGCTTGCCGAGTTTAATTTTACTCTTGTTATCAACTTTTCAACATCGACGCCGGGTGCAATAATTTTCTGGGGATTTTACCCAAATCTACAGCGAGTCGCGGCGCGGTTTGGCCAAGCTTCGTGTCGGTCGCTATTATTTCTTTTTTTTTTGGTACGATTTGCGGTTTGGGCTCGAAGCCCTTGAGCGAGTTGAATTGTTTGACATTTATTCCTTTCTTTTGTTATTTTGCTTTGTGTGCATACTAACGTGTATGCAAGGCGTGGGCGTATCCTCGGAGTGGTACTTTTGGCTGTACCAAGATTTATTGTGTACCTGTATACCGATGCAAATTATATTATTGGTGATTTCTTCGTTACCGTGTGGAGGCTAATAAATTGGTTGAAGATACATTTGCTTTGCTTGTTCCCTGTGTTGCCTTTATTTCAGCTGCACTTTCGTAGTCGAGTGCTGTTTCTCCAACGGATTAAGACTGACGTGGCGCCCTAGAACATCGTATCAAGGAACCGTTTGGTTACTGTCCCACGACCACCTCCCTGGTTGGCCGGAGCATCCGGGAGAAACGCATGAGCAGCACAGGTTTGGTAGAAGTCGAGGTATTTTGGTGGTTCTTCGGCAACTTTAGGTCTTTGGTATTTTTGCGAAAAAAAAGGCGTTACAAATACATCTGATGTATCAAACTTAAACGAGGCAATTTCATGAAGAGGTGTTCGACCAATTTTATTCTTAATATTAGGATTCATACCTTTTTTTTCTATAATGTATTTAACTACATCGAAGAAGTAAACAGCCAAGTGTAAGGGAGTGTTTCCATCTTTATCCATGAAATTCAAATTATCACTTTTATCGGCAAGAAATTCTACTACATTCAATTTACCAGAGCCAGCAGCAATGTGGAGGGGAGTTCTACCATTATTATCAAGAGCGGATAAGTCAGCACATTTCTCGTCAGTGAGGTATTCAACTACCTTTAAGTGGCCATTCGTAGCAGCCAAATGCAGAGGAGTACTACCGTCGTATTCAGGAGCCTCAAAATCGGAATTTTTCTCATCTATAAAATATCTTACGACAGAAAGTTTACCGCTTAGAGCAGCGGAATGTAAAGGAGTACTATCATCAACAACAGTAAAATCAGCACCTTTTTCCATAAGGTACCTAACAATCTCCAAGTAATCACGTGCTGCTGCAAAGTGCAGAGCCGTACCGCCATATTTACTAATAATATTTAAATCGGCATTCTTGTCTACAAGGTATTGTAGCGTTTCTAAGTGACCATTAGCAGCAGCTAAATGCAGAGGAGTTTCATCGTCTTCATCTTTAATATTAATATCAACATTTGTGGCCCCCACTAAATACCCTACTACTTTCAATCTACCCTCTTGAGCCGCCAAATGTAGAGGAGTTTTATTATTTCTATCTCTAATATTAACGTCAACCCTTTTATCCTCTACAAAATACTTTACTACATCCAAGCTATTGTTTTCAGCAGCCAAATGTAGAGGAGTTTTATTATTGTTATCTTTAATATTATCATCAAGATTTGCATCGTCTATAAAATACTTTACTACATTCAGTCTATCTTTTTGAGCAGCAAAGTGCAGAGGAGTTTTACCATCTTCATCAACGGCATTGATATCAGCGTTATTTCTTAATAAAACTTTCGTGAATTTTAAGTAACCTTCTTTAGCAGCTGTGTGTAATAAAGTTTCTTGAAATCTCTCAGCTTCTCCATTCGCGACAACAATACTAATGCTGCCAATTGCTTCAGGCATATCATCCCCATTTGCCCCTTGTTGTAGAAGCAATTCAGCTATATGCCAGTAACCACCCTTATCAGCATATCTTAAAGGGCTCCAGTTAAACAGCTTATCTGTTGTGTTAATTCCGGATTTATGCTCTAGGTGTTTTAACAAAACTTTGGTAATCTCTTCATAACCGTAACTAGCAGCTAAATGAAGTGGGGTTCTTCCCGCTCTATCAGTACTGTTCACATTTCCGTCCTTTGTTAATAAACTCTCAACATTGTTTTTATCGTTATTCAAAACAGAAATATGTACCTCGTATTTATCAATACCTTGATCATCTTTTGCTAAAATATAATCGAAGAAATTACGTATTACTCTATTTTTTGGCTCAAAAATATGGACAGTTAAAAATTCGACCACCCTTGTCTCATTTTTGTGTTTGCTTTTCTTATTTCGTTTCTTACCATCGGCAAACCATGGGCAAACTAAAAAAAGTGCAGCAAAATATTCGGCAAACGTTTGGTGAACAAAAATAGGTTTGTTACCAACAATTCTATCAATAATACCTAATTTTTCTTTACCTTGCTTTAACCTTTTTATTTGACTTTTTACGCCTTCAGTTTCGCTTTCACTTTCAGAATCTTCACTCTCCAGACTACTACCTGTTTGCCCAGGTATTAAATTTTCCAATCCATCTTCTCCAAATAAAACATACAAAGCTAGCTTCTTGAGATTTTCTACTGACTCCTTCCGTTTTCGGTTAATAGAGCGTTTAGCATCTACATTATATCGATTAGTGTACATACCAGATTTTTCCTTTAAATAAACTTCATCAAACTTTATTTTAAAGAATTCATCATACAGCGTAGCCAAATTCATTTTTTTACTAACGTTTTGCATCTGCTTCTGTGATAGTTGCTTTTCATTAGAATCATAAAATTCTTTAAACGGGAGCTGAAAAACCGTACCAAGCATTTTTATTTGTAACGGTATACTAACAAACTTGCCATTTTCATCATTGGTAGACACAGAAAACCTATTCAGTAATTGTTCGATAAAGATTTCAGCACGTGTATTGTCTAAGGTATTCAGCTCCAGACTTCTTTCCCAAAAATGTTTTAAAAATGTTTGTTGATTTGCTCTAGAAAACGGCTCTAGTGAATACGAAAATATGCTTAACGCATCTTCTATTTTATTCAGAATACCATAAGGACGAGTAGTTACCCATACTCTTTCTAATTTAGTGCGTTTTAAAACTTTTAGTAACTCAATTACTTTCTCTTTATAGTCAGGGCTAATCTCATCAAATCCATCAAATAATAATGCGATTTTACCTTTGTTATAAAATTTGTTAAACAATTCTATTTCTAATAAATTTGTACCTTTTCTACCATTATTTTCTGTATATATTTGATCATTTTTTAACTTTACAGTTATAGAACTAAGATCGTCTTCTAACTCTTCTTCTGTTTTACCTGTGAAGAGGTGAAACCCTGCTGCTCTATACAGGAACTTTACAGCCTCGATGTTGTCAAAACCTGTGTTATTTTCTTTTCGTATAGCTAACGCTCTCGAATGATCAACTAAATTTATTCTTACAATCCATAAAGATGGGTCAGATTTTTTTATCTTTACTGCTAAATTGGTCATTATTGTAGATTTACCCATGCCAGGCTCAGCAGTAATAATTACAACATTATTAGTTATACCCGTAACTTGCCATTTTTCTTCCTCATACTGCATATTGCTTCGTCCACGATGTAATCTTGGAAATATAAATTCACGTAATTTAGATAATGAGTTCCCATATGATTGTTGCCATGTAAATAAATTACTTTCCTCTTTGAGCCAGTGAATATTATGTCGTTTGTGTTTGATACATAATTCGTCAAAATCCATTTTGTTATCAGAAATTAACACTATATCTCTATTTCCTATCTCCTGAAGATCTGATTCAGTAACCTCGCTAGTATGAGTAATTAAAAACTTAGCTGTTCGTGTGTTTAACCAGTGTTTTATTATTACCTGACGACTTAATGTTCGGGGTATATAGTAGTTTTTCACATCACCTAAATCTTTAAGTGCTTTACCTATCTCTATGTTTTCATTGTTAATAAGTTTCGATATTACCTCTGCATCAATTAGACGTCTCGAATTAATATCTATTACTGTCCCTAAACTTATTTCTTCTCCTTGAAATATAACTTTTCCTTTCTCTAAAAGTGTATTCTGTGAGTCATCAGTAAGATCAGTTATACTATTTATGTTGTAATTTTTCTCCGTATATACATCAGAGAAATCAATTTTCAATTTATCAGCTAGAACATCACCGTGATTTGTAATGAGAACAACCCTGTTGTTGGAGTGTTTTGTAATATGCTTATCTAGATAAGCTTTCAACTTTTCGTATGCATTTTCTACTACATTAACTGCGCATTCTGCAATTATCAACAAATTATTTCTTTTTGAACTAAACGCCTGTTCTACACCATCTTGTATACGAAAAAAGGAGTTTAAACGTAAAAAAATATAACTATCATCATTTCGATATTCATATATGCTTTCCAGGATTTGAAGCATCTTAATAGAACTCAATTCATTTTGCTCAGCAATGATATTAAAAATTTGTTTATTTGATTGACCAGTTAAAAAGTCACATAACTGCAACTTATCGACGGCATCTTTTCTAAAATTGATATTAAATTCTTTAATCTTTGTGCGGAATTCTAAAGTAGGACCAATAAGTATCAGTCGACTAATTTGTTGTTTCGCTTCAGCAAAAAAGAATCTAACATCTTGATCAGTTGAGATGTATTTGTTTTCAGTTAAATCCAATATTTTAGCTACTTCCTCTCGAAAAACACTTGCCATATAATCGTTATCAATCAATCCGAATGCTTTGCCCAATTTATGTTCAACAACCTTACCCAAACTTTCCTTAGAATAATTAACTGCAAACACTAACTTATTAAAAAAATCTTCTATATCCTTCTTTATATCGTTTAACGTATAGCCCGGTAACTCTTTCGAAGATGTAACTTTACAGATTTTAAAATCTTTAATTTTAAACTTAGTTTCATCCAATTTATCAAGTGTTTCTTTCTTAATACTGTTTATTAATTTGTTTCTGAAGATTTTTATACTATCATTAGGTAGTTCTTTATCACTTGCTGTCAAAAACTTTGGGTTGAATTGTATATCACCATTTTTCTCAATAAGTACGTATCCGGCCAATTTATCAATATCGTCCCTTATGATTTGTTCTCGTCTTTCAATCTTAACAACACTGGGTTGCCTGTTTAGTTTTCGTGCAATATTCTCGGCAAGAGATTTAGGATTGTTTATCTCATACTCCGTATTCTTTTTAATAGATATTATAGAGTTTTCTGACTCAAATTGGCTGAAATTTTTTACACCTTCCCAGAACGAATTTTCATCTACCAACATTTCTTTACAGGTTTCAAATAGTGAGATGTTAAACTTAAATTTTTCCAACTTATCAGCTATTTCTTTTTTAATACTATTTAACAATTCGTTTCGGAAAATTTTTATACTGTCATTCGGTAGCTCTTTATCACTTGCTGTCAAAAACTTAGGGTTGAATTGTACATGATCATTTTTCTCAATAAGTACGTACCCTGCTAATTTATCAATGTTGCCCTTTATAATTTGTTCTCTCCTTTCAATCTTGACAACACTGGATCGACTTTGTAGTTTACGTGCAATATTCTCGGCAAGAGAATTAGGATCGTTTATCGCATAATCTGTATTTATAGATTTTCTTTGATTTGTAAATGCTTCTTGAAAAAAAGCTTCACGTAAATTATTAATCTGAGCAGATAATCCTTGTCCACTTATAAAATTGTCCCGGAATTTATTTGCTTGAATTACATTTTGTTTTAACACTTTACTGTATGGGTTTAGTACATGATCTGTTGAAAAGGATATAGGTGCATTATTTAATACACATTCCCCTAATCTTTTTGCTAGTTTTATTAGATCATACGAACCTTCTAGATCTGCTACAATTCTTCCTGTTTGTTCTACTTTATATTTACAGTTTTTCAACTTCCTATACTCATATCTTTTATTTTGTGGATCTAAATTACTTAATTCTAAAACAGAAATTTTAATTTCAGATATCTCAAAAATATTCTTTAAATTATCATCTAAATCAATATTTGTTGCTATAATAAGGTTTTCAACTTCTTCATTTTCGTCATTATGATAGTTTTGTTTAATTTTATCACGATACGATTCAAAGTATTTTTTTAGGGCAAAAGGACGTTTGTCTGTCTTATTAGATGATGAAGGTAAACGATTTAAAGGTTTTTTTTCTTTTTGTTTTGGTTCGATTAAGTCCTCAATAGTAATTCTTTGGTCTGCATCTAGCTTATGTTTGGCTTGTAAGAAATTATGTTTCACTTGTTGGCCATCCTTATATTGCCAAACGACATCATCAAATTTTCCAGCATCGTCTACTTCTGTTCTGAATTTAAAGCCACTAACAACACCATTAATTTTGGATTGTGCTTTCTGCACTCGCATGATTTCCAATGCGACAATCATCATCCATTGTACTTGGTAAACAATACCATGATAAGATGTAAGTAACCCTACATGCTTTCGAGGTTCTCTATAAACTTGTCTATCTGAGCTCGGTTGTGATGGATCTACATCAATTTCCGGAGGCTGGTAATCAGTATTTTTAGTCTTTTTCGAATCAGTGTCTTCTTGCATATGTTCCTCAGAACCAGATCTAGTTCTCTTTCGCTGGTTGTGTAAAATTTCTGCAAACTCTATCCTCTTCTGCTTTAAATCAGTTAAAGTTGGTTTGTACCCTTTCAATGACTCTTCAATTTCTGTGTTAGTCTTGCCATACTGTAGTTTATCATTAATTATTCTTGCATTTTCTAAGGCAAATATTCCACAGTTATGCTGATCATATTGTTGTTTAATACTAAAAGATTGAATGTTAATTCCTGTAATTTTTTCACTTAACATATCAAGATAATTATTCTGTATTCCAGTACCTAGAGAATCAATATAATAAGCAGAAAATGTTTGATTATGATAAGTAACAACTAATGTTACCCAATGAAGGTTATTTAAGTTAACAATGCATGTCAGTGATTGTTTATCAGATGTTATCAAAGTATCCATTGTTTTTTGTGTTAATTGTCTTTCTAGATGCTCAACTGACCCAATAACTTCAAATATAACACTACCAAGTCCACCATGCCACCCGTACTTGCAACTTGCAACATTGGCAATAACTTCTTGCGTTAGCCACACTTGATAATCATGTTCATTTAATGTTTTTTCCACAAACTGAGAGCTATGGTGTTCATTAGGTTTATGCCTTTTATTAGTATCAGATGACGAATGGTCATGTTTCCTTTTGTCATCCTTTTGATGAGCTAGCTGGGATTGCATCTTTGCGTTGTAGCTGTCCTTGTTCTGTATGTTGACTTCCCTCCAGTGAATCAATTGCTTATGAGTTATGAATTAACTCCTACGGATTTAGAGATATGTTGGATCTTACCTTTAGCCTAATGAGCTGGTAATGATTTTCAAACTCACTATATTCAGCTGTTGATATGTTACTGAAACAAAATTTGCAAAGCAAGATAGTTTTTGTACTTTTGATGATCGCTCTCATTTAAGTTTTTTGGAAAGAAAACTAAACAAACAAATCTGTTCTATCACTAAAGATAAATGGCTTAAAAATCATAAGCATGCTTAAAAGGTTAAATGACTTGAAATACAACAGAATATCCTAACAATTGGTAATCAAAATTTGAGAAGATCAAACAATCAAATTAAGCACTGTGATAGGTACGAAAATTCACCTGAAATATTCATATGATTATGAATCTTTTGTATATTTTTCAGCGACAAAATTTCAACATATTTACTGATGCTCAATCATGTATTTGCTAATAGTTCCCGTTAAAATGAGGAAAAATTATAAAAAAATAGTGTTGGCAAAGAGCTAACTAGAGGAAGAAACCATAAACAGTAAATTCATTACATGTTTCTGATAGATATTATTTAGCGAATTACTGCTTGATGATAAGATACCTGGGTTATTTGAGCAAGCATTTATGGAGTTTAAAAGTAAATAAGATTACTTCTGGTGATAGACTCAGACATCAGCTTTTGCATCCTCTTGCTAAGAACTCTGGGAAGTGGGTGTGGCGGAACAATAAACAATGGGGGATATACTATGCTTACTTCTAATCCTTGTCCGCTTAATAGTATCTGCTTGAAAAAACTTAACTCGTAACTATCAACTATCAGTTATGGTTCTTTTTGGACTAAAGATTGTGTTATGGACAATGTATCAAATAACGATTTTTACAATTATAGTTTTTCTTCTCACTTATTATTTATTTTATGTGTTGTAGGGTTGTATCATTATTTATGATACTTGTAACTAAATAGTATGTCCTTGAAACAACTTAACTAATAACCGATTCTAAAGTTGTTTGGAGGATTTACAGAATCCTGTTAGCGCCGAAGAAGGGACCACTAAACAATTTATCTTCTAAATGATTTGGACTGTAAAAGCCTACGTACTTATTGAACTCTGATTCTAGTTCTTCTACTATTATTCTCTAAACATCAACGGTCTGTGCAAAACGATGACGGATCACTAATAAACATTCAAACGCAACCGTTGATAGATATTATGTTGGTATATTGTCATTATAACATAAAATATTCATGTCTACAACACAAAAAAACTAACACAATATTTTTTTTCTCACCTTGTTATAAGGCTATCTGATATACTGGCGTCGTCGGATTACCACACACATCCGGTCACGTAACTTCATAACTTATTTGAGAATACCAAACTGTTTAGAGAATAAAAATATAATTTGGTAGTGGATAAAATCACTCTTAGCGACCGTACGGTGCCGCTAAATATATAAAACTGAAATCGGCTATCTGGCTATAAGGCTATCTGATATACTGGCGTCGTCGGATTACTACACACATCCGGTCACGTAACTTCATAACTTATTTGAGAATCCCAAATTGTTTAGAGAATAAAAATTTAATTTGGTAACGGATAGAACCACTCTTAGCGACCGCACGGTGCCGCTAAATATATAAAACTGAAATCGGCGGAAACTGCTCTAAAACAGTTTATTTATCGTTTGTTCAACGGATCTTTCTGTGTTATCTCTTATCAAATGTGATATGAACTACAATAAGTGTCAAGTTCGCTTTTTGTACGATATTGACGCTAGAACAGGGGTTCTCAACCGGTGGTACGCGTACCACTGGTGGTACGCGAAGGACTTCCAGCTGGTACACGAAACGTATCAACTTTTTTGGGTAAAATCATATTTATTTTGGTGATAATGTTTGCCCCAAAATTATAGGGCCTCAACGTTAAGCTGGCTCCGGGTGACGTCGTAACGTCCTACAGAAATGAAAAAACAGAAAATGGTCCCATTATTGCACAGTTCCGATCTACTGATATTAAAAGGAAAGTTCTGGAAGCCAGAAGAACTATAGGCTCCATTACCACCAAGGAGAGTGAGCTCAAAGGTAAAGAAAATGAAATTTACATAAATGAACAACTTACTGTATATACGAGCAATCTGTTTTATAAAGCTCGCGAACTCAAAAAAGACAAAAAGTATAGCTTTGTTTGGTGCCGCGATGGAGTTATCTATCTCAGAAAAACAGATAAAAGCCCAAAAATCAAAATCCGAAACATGGACAATCTATATTACAATCTACTTACACAATATGAGAAGCCTGAGACGCAAACTTAGTGAACTGGAAATTATAGCAAATATCTACAAACCGGACATAATTGCGATTACGAAGACATAGCTTACACCACAGGACGAATCACTTTATAACCTACGCGGCTATCACGCAGAGCATAATTCAAGATCCACAAGAGGACGTGGAATTGCAGTATATGTCAGGGAAAATATAAACTATAGACGAACACAACAATTCACTATCAATAATGTGGAAATACTTAAGATAGAACTACACCAATGTAATACAGCAATCACTACAGTTTACAAACCGCCTCATGTACCCTTCGAAATATTCAAGACAACACTGGAAAACACAGGAATCAATAGACGGAAACCACACATAATTATCGGTGATATTAACATAGATCTACTAGGAAAAGATACTATTACAAAACAGTACAAAAAGACTATTGAGGAAAACAATTACACGCTAGTAAATAAAATAAGTAAGAGAGACATTACCAGAAAAAACCCAGATGGACAAGGTTCAATATTGGACCATATTATAACTAACCAACGCCAGAATATAGAAAGCGTCAATATAATCCCTACGGATATATCTGATCACTATACATTGATTACCAAAATAAACCACAACGCCAAAAGCAAAGGCAGGTATAAATATTTTACTTACGAAAAACGATACCATAACCAGATCAACAATGAGATAACCAACATACAGAAACATAAGATCAAGGATTACGAACAACTATCAAAAACTCTTGAAACTATATTACTGAAAAACCAAACAAGTAAAAGAATTAAACGACGGGAGAACAATTATTGGATAAATGAGGATGTTGTGCAACAAATAAAAGACCGGAATAAAAAATACAAAAGATTAATGAAGAATCCAACTAACGAAATTTTAAGAAACGAATACCACCGCATAAAGAGAGAGACAGCAGCCGCTATCAAGAAACAGAAAACCCAATACTACCAGACTCTGATCAAAAGACATATAAAGAAACCTAGAAAATTCTGGAAAACAATAAATAACATAACATGCAATAGCAGAAAAGAACAACAAATACAGGAAATGGTGAAACCAGATGGAAATACTACAAATGATCCGACTGAGATGGCGAATGAAATAAACAACTATTTTATTAATATCGGAAAATCTCTAGCGGAAGAACAAATTAGAAACAGCAAAACAAAACCAACAACAACGATTCCAAATAATAAAATAGAAACAACAATATTTGATAAAGTAAACGAGGCAGAAATGAACGAAGTAATTGGCACACTTAAAAACAATACCGCGCCAGGGTTCGATAAAATTACAACGGAAATAACAAAGGATAACAGAAAGACACTGTCCCCAATACTAACTGATATCACGAACGAAGTATTGGACAAGGAAATATCCTGAATACTTAAAAATGACAAGGAAGTATCCTGAATACTTAAAAATGACAAACATAAAACCGATGTACAAATCTGGATGCAGAAGCAAACCAGAAAATTCCCGACCCATAGCGTTACTGTCCACGCTGAACAAAATATTAGAAAAAACAATACAGAGAAGAATTATGCGTCACGTAGAAAAACATAGAATAATCAGTGCCCAGCAATACGCATACCAACAAAATTCAGGCACCACGTCCGCCGCTTACGATCTAATAAATGAGATAAAGACTAGAAGGGATAGCGGAATGTTGGTCGCTGGACTCTTCATTGACCTAAAGAAAGCCTTTGATACCATCTCAAAGACAATGTTAATCGAAAAAATGGAAGCAATGGGATTTAGAGAAAAAACCTAAACCTAATAAAAACCTAACTAAACGACAGGAGACAGATAACACAGGTAAATGGATCAGATAGCAAATGTAGACTAACAGAATCATATGGAATCCCACAAGGAGGAAATATCCCTCCTATATTATATATACTCTACACAAACGACATCACAGAGCTGAAGCTACATGCAACACTATACATGTACGCCGATGACACCTGCTTACTGTATACAGCAAAAACACAACCAGAATTGCAACACAACATAGACGACGACCTAAGCAAGCTATCAGATTGGTTCTACAACAATTTACTAACTGTAAACCGGAGTAAAACAGAATATATTGTCTTCACAAAAGGAAGGAATAGCATCGACATCAGGATCGAAATAAGGGGAGAAGAAATTAGAAGAGTGAGGGAAGTCAAATATCTGGGACTCCTGATCCAAGAAAATTTAAACTGACTGCACACGTACACAACCTAAGCAAACAGAATGCCAAAACAGTAGCCATTATGTACCGTATAAGAAACCTAATTCCATGCATTATTCACATCTAGAAACAACTATCTGATAAATGTATGGGGAGATACCACACAGTCACAAATAAATGAAATACAAAGACAGCAAAATAAAACCCTAAAAATACTGTACGGTATTGATAGGTACACACCCACATACGACTTGTACAACATGACCGAAGAACTAGACATAAGGAAATTGATAACACTTAACAACCTGGTAATGATCCACAAAATGCTGCACAGGACGAAAGCAAGCAACGACTATCACAACCATAACACCAGAATCAGCACACATATAAGAACACATAAGTACAGTAGAGTGAAACACCAACAAGAGTTACTCACTAACGCGATAGCTAAATACAATAGTTTATCAAATTTTGTCAAACAAGAACATTTAAAGTAAAAATAAGACACATGCTGGTGAAGAATAAATTATAGACCGCCGACTTTTCCGAAACCAAGACGTAACAGATGACACCCTCAATACCATTAACCCGAGGTGGGATAGCCCGACCCCGCGGTGAAGATAGAGGGAAGACATGTTTATTTGTATATCTTTTTTTTTACTTGTATGCAGATATTGTTTATATTTTTGTATGTAGGGAGCATGAGAGATAATAAAGATTTGAACTTCGGATGAAAGTACCGACATAAGTTATTTTGATCAATTATTAGTAGAGAGCGGCGGAAATAATGGCAATAAATGCACATAGGCGCGTACCGCATAGGGGGTACCGTTCGTCAGACCAGTCAGACATGCTCGGCGCTCGCTCCCCTCTACTTCTAATTTTCTACGTTGCAAGTCGCAGTAATGCAGTACGGACGGAGAGAGCACCTTGACGGAAGATTGTTGTAGGAAGACGTTTGTGGTCCACGGGTTTTATTATTAACTCTAAATACATATATTGATTTTAGTATTTGGTTTCCACCACATTTAATGAAACAGTTAAAGCCGAAAAACTCATATTAGTAAAAAATGGACTCGACAGAGTTTATAACGGTGATGTTTCCAAATTATTGTTAGTCAAGTTTAACAGTTTTTAACAGGTTTCCAGAAAACTATGACAATGAAAATTGGATCAGAACTCCAAAAACTATTAGTATACCAGATAACTTCACTGCCAAAGATAAACAACAATTGATAGAAACTTCCTCAGACTGATTTTAAGATTAATACTTAATACACACCAATGTTTAGATCCAGAGGAAGAATTGTTTTAGAGAAATTGCAGATTAAGATATTCGATTTTTAATGCCTCGTTGCACCACTAATTAATGTCAAATATAGTTGTCAACAATATTAATTTAAAGGAAAAATATAGGACAAAATTAATTATTGCGGCAAATTTGAGCTTGAAACTAACTTTCACTGAGAATGAAATAAAAAAAAAAACAATGGGTTTAGCAATACAATCCCAGTCGCATCAATATTTAAATTATTTTATATTACTTCAATGTAAGTGATGTTTTTACTTTGCTTTTGTATACCAAATGAAGTTTTGTTATATAATTGTTTATTGTTAGACTATCGTGTTTTTAGAACTTTTTATTTTATTCCCAAGTAAACTGTCGTTTAAAAGTTATTATTTTTGTACAAAACAATAAATGTATGTAAATCTAAATAAATGTAGGTATGTATATTTAAAATCTGATATAAAGTTTTTTTCATTTACATATGTACGTATTAATATGCATTTTTGTATAAAGGTTGGTGGTACGGAGAAATTTTAATATTTTTCATGTAATACTCGGAACCTAAAAGGTTGATAACCCCTGCGCTACAACATACTATTACGTTGAACAAAGACAGAACACTTACAGAAAGTAACGTTCATCGTACAGTCCCGATTTGGGCGCGATATCAGCACTCCAGCCTTTTAACCATTTGTCCTAGGTGGGACAAATTAGCTGGTTAGCTTAGAAATGTGTACAACTGTACAATGCCTATTAGGTATTCCAATCCCGGACAATTCACTGATCCCGGGATTTCGGGATTAAAGATTTGCCATCAGCAAGAAATGTCTAAAATATACTTTATTGGACACTATCTTTTACCCCGACACTTCATCAACGTTTTCAAATTTTATTTTACATGTAGAAAACTAAAACTGACGGTTTAAAAGGTAAAATGTGTCAAAGTGTGCGTAGTGACATCAATAATAAATAAAATTTAAATTTTATTAGATAATAACTTCTCTTGCATCTTAAATTTCGTAAAAAAATCATTATTATTAATAGTCACGGTAAAAGAAAGTGTGAGATCGAGACAATTTTTCATATTCATGCCAATAACACAATTTGGCAAATTTTTGTTTTCTACTTTAAGATAAAATTGGATAATTTTAGAATTCATACGTCATGAATGTTTATTATTCAAGTAGATTAACTATTTGCATTTTATATAAAACCAAAATAACTACAACGACTTTTGACGCAGATCTAAAAGCATTTTCAAGTGAACACGTTATTTATTGTTATTCAGTGCAACTTCTTACAATATTAAATCAATTTCTTGTTATGAAAAATATTAATATGATGTCTTTCGGTTTTCTCAAATACAGTTCACATAATAAAAATATTTTTTTTTATCTAACCGCACTTTTTTGCACTTTCCCCACTAAAAAAAGCGATAAAAGCGAAAATTGTGGGATGAAGAAATGTAAAAAATGACCATGAGATTGTTCATAGCTGAATATTTTGGTTTTTAGTTAAAGGTAAAATTCTTAAACTGGAAAACGGAACTTAAACTTAAACTTTTTCGCTGTATTTTATTACGTCTATTTACTAACTTTATATTGTGTAGTAGGTACATCACTGAATACAGGTAAATAAATCCGCCAGATATTTTTCTTATTTTTACGTTTTTTAATTATTATTAATTAATTAATTATTATTTTAAGTTCGGCACCATCAAAATCAATATTATCGGTCTGCCATCTTTCAACATACCGGGTGATTCAATTTCGATCCTCACCATGGGGATCTCGCTTATTACTGGAGATAGAGCCTATGTTTAAATTTGGCAAAGTTTCGTATTTTTGTGCTAATCAATTATCTGAAAAGACATTTAAGCTATCATTTTTCATTTTGAAGATATCCACAAAAAACTGAAATTTTAAGATATCGTTTTTAATTTTTTATTCGAAACCAAATGTAGCTAGACATTTGAAACATAAACATTCTACAGGTACTTTTTAACAAGGAATGCAGTGTCATTTGAAATAACATCAAAGATGGCAGCGTAACCATGGCCAACTTTTGTTTTTCTTATGGGCGCCATACTGAATTTTGGCATTTTCCGATGCTCGCGTTTTTTCTCATTTCCGCAATGTATAACATGTTACCATTCTTTTTTCAAATAATGGTGTAATAATCAAAAAACCTGCAGGTACCCAACTGGAGCTTGGTTACAGACCGCCGGAGTCGTTGCCAAGCAACGCCAGCAAAATGCACTTAGATCAAGCGGCGCCCTCAGCGTTAGGTTTGCCATTTAACCAAATTAACCTTAATTGTGGTTGATTGTGGATGTAAAATGCCGTTTACCAATAACGAAAAGCGTGATATAATTAAGAGTTTTATTGAATTTGACTTTTCCCGATAGTCGTGTCTTTTCTCATTTTCGAAATGTATAACATGTTGGCATTATTTTTTAAAACAATGGTTTAATAATACAAAAAACACGTTCTTCTTTTTTCTTGTTGTTTGTCGTGCTTATCAAGTAACCAACTGCAGCTTGGTTACAGACCCCCGGCGCCGGACTGACCAAGAGTGCTTTGGATTTAAAACATTCAGATTGTAAAAGAAGCAAGTTTATACAACATAAAGATTATTGTTTAAGTAAATGTTCAAATTGGCCGCTATTTTCTTGAAGGCATAAAAGCGTGCCCGCTTTTCCACATGTTGTTATGCTCTTCTAACTGTTCTTCCCGGAATAGCATTGACCGGATTTGTTATTCGATCCCGCAGATCGTCGATATTTCTGCGAGTATCGTGATAAATTTTGTCGTTCACAGTTCCCCAAAGAATATAGTCCAGAGGACTTAAAGCAGGAGATCCACCACTCCAACATTACCATTCCAGCGATTTGGAAATTGTTGATTTAAATAATTTCGTACAATTGCAAAGATTGCCTTGTGTGGGGTTTGTACGGTTTCAATATCTTTGTTCGTGGTCTGCAAACACGTGTTTGCGGCAATTACAAACTAAGGGCTAATTCCCGCTTAGAAATGCAATAATCGTCATTTATGTAAAAACCAGTAGTTGAAGCATTGCAAATCTATGTAATTTAACGTTTACCACTTCTAAAATACCTCTTTGATTAGTTTCAACATTTCCATGAGGATTATAAGAATTGCAGGGTTTACTAAACGATCCATGGTCCGCTAAATTTCCGTCCAATGTTAGGAATATTGCACGATGCGACATTTCTAAGAGAACAATAATAAACCCTTATTATATCACGCTTTTCGTTATTGGTAAACGGCATTTTACATCCACAATCAATCACAATTAAGGTTCATTTGGTTAAATGGCAAACCTAACGCTGAGGGCGTCGCTTGATCCAAGTGCATTTTGCTGGCGTTGCTTGGCAACGACTCCGGCGGTCTGTAACCAAGCTCCAGTTGGGTACCTGAAGGTTTTTTGATTATTATACCATTATTTTAAAAAAGAATGGTAACATGTTATACATTGCGGAAATGAGAAAAAACACGAGCATCGGAAAATGCCAAAATTCAATATGGCGCCCATAAGGAAAACAAAAGTTGGCCATGGTTACGCCGCCATCTTTGATGTTATTTCAAATTAAAAAATGACACCGCATTCCTTGTTAAAAAGTACCTATAGAATGTTTTTGTTTCAAATGTCTAGCTACATTTGATTATGAATAAAAAATTAAAAACGATATCTTAGAATTTCAGTCTTTTGTGGATATCTTCAAAATGAAAAATGATAGCTTAAATTTCTTTTCAGATAATTGATTAGCACGAAAATACAAAACTTTGCCAAATGTAAACATAGCCTCTATCTCCACTAATAAGCGAGATCCCCATGGTGAGGATCGAATTTGAATCACCCGGTATATCGAAAACCTACCTCCATACCCACAATAATTCCCTTTGATTCCAACCACCATTTTTCCCACCGCATTGCATCTTTGAGGTATTATTTTCACCGCGCTCTCACTTACCCACTTAGTTATGAAGACAGAATTAAGGAAAGATGTTCATATCAATTTCATTTTTCATTCTCCATTTTCATTGTATTTATGCAACTTAATATGCATCTTATCGCGTTGTTTATTTTATAATATAAGTTTTGTATTTTTGTATGGTCACTCATTGTTAATTGTGATTGGCCTTTTTTTATATTTTGTACATTAATTTTTTGTTATTCAATCCTATTGAGCTGGGGATTTTCTCCTTGCTCTATTTTCTTGCCTTTTTCCTTTATTGTTTTTTGTGGGTTGCGTTCTGATCACCACGTTTTCGCCCGACAAACTGTCTGTCGTTTGATTACACCTACATTTGCTGCCTTCCGCAGATTTTTCCTCGCCTGATATTTTTAACTTTTTTAACTTTACAATTTTTAAAGTGTTTATGTATTCATACTTAAATTATTCTTACTACGTTATTATGTTTTTTAATCTTGTCGACGACTTCGACTAATTGACTGTAAGTATTTGATGTTAAAATTGTTTAAATTTGTTTATACTGTCCTCATTGTGCTTGATTAATTTAATTAATTTCTATTTTATTTTTATATGAATGAAAGCGGAATTTTTCTGATTTTTGGTTTGACAAGTTCCGTTTCTCATTTTAATCGCCTGCTGTTGACTTATATCGGTTTGATTTTCTGTAGATTTGGCGGCTGATGATGGACCTGTGGTCCGAAACGCGTCCCAAGTAAATTAAATAAATTAATTTGCATCGAAGAAGAGCTATTTCATTTACATACTTACTTGTATTTGTTGTTGAAGGTATAGTAACAAAAAAGACTTAAGCAATTGAAAAAGTTCATGTTTGCCTCCATATTGAATTATATCTACTTCTTGCCAAATCTGTTCTTCCTATTATAGCAGCATATTGGTGTAAACCAGTGATGTCAAACCTGCGGCCTTCAACAGCCTATGGTGCGGCCCGCGAGCCCTCCGTAAGATTGCATTCCAATAGAGTCAAATTTAAAAAATATTAAACTTATATGAGTACGTTTTTTTAATTATTAAGTTTGAAAGGTGCTTTGGTGTATGGACACTAGTTATTACTTATTAGCCAACCGAACAGTAATATTTTTTGTTATCTACGACTCATATAAGAAGTTCATTGCATACGTATCTAAGACTATATAATCCCCATCATTATACGCGCCAATGTTTATAACGACACTAGCGCTGTATAATAATGACAGTTCGTTCAAATAATGACCTCATTATTTGAACGGAACTGTCATCATTATACAGCGCTAGTGTCAAAGTCTGTCAAAACCTACGTAGATAACAGTTATGTGACAGTTCGCCTCGCCATCATTGCCAAATACATTTAAAATATTTTGCTTAAAATGGAATTTATGAGTCGTAGATAAAACGGCGTATTTGACTCTCACATAACGGATATAAAACGCTCGCATGATAACACGCTCGCCTACGGCTCGCGTGTAAACTTCATGCTCGCGGCTTATATCCTTAATTATGTGCTCGTCAAATAATATACTATTATCCCTCACCATGCGAAAATGTCATTTTTATCCTACACGATGCGAAAGTGTCCTTTTCGCGTCTCTATGAGGAGACACGGAAGATGCTATTTGCCAGCCAGCCCCAGCACGGCCTGATTTTCTCTGGGACCGCTTAACTGACTTTACGTACCGAAAAGAAAAATTGAGATTTTAGCGGAAATGAGTATTTTTGGGTCCCCTGAACATATTTGACCAAGGTACAACAAAATGTCTGTATATGTGTATGTGGTTGTGTGTGTGTGTGAGTGTGTGTGCATGTGTGTGTACCCGTTTTTGTGGCTACGATTCCGGAGGAACTACTAAAGGTTTCGGGACGAAAATTCATATTTAGACGTTTCAAGCCCAAGCTGTAAAGGTTTTTGGAGGATTATGCAAATGAGCTGCCATTTCGTAAAAATAGATAGTTAAATAATAAATTAAGGTAGAGGAAATTTTGTATAATTTATGTATATGACATTTTTTGGTAAAATTAATAGTTTACCTACATAAGCAAATACTATTTGACCGAGATCGGTCGTGTCTGAATTAATGTACAATTTATTTATTAATATACAGATATTTTCATTCTAATGACAATACGTACTGCCAAACGTTGATGTTTTGACAATACCTGTCAATAAAATCGATATATTTTTAAATCCTGGCTAACTAATTTCATTTTAATGTAGACACGATTGATCTCGATCAAATATAATCTCATGTAGCTAAAATATTAATTTTATATATAGTATGATAAAGTCATGTGCCTGGCCACATCAAATTTTTTCATTACATGTGGGTTGATCCCTCAGTTTTATTCATATACAGGGAGAAAGAACTATTTTACATTTTTGACAAACAAACATTAAAAATAGTTTTTTTTTAAATATCTTCGTATATATCATTTGAATGGGGGTTTGAGATTAAAAGCGTACTGTAGTTATTGTTTTTAAACATGAAATGTGAAGGTGTAGTTAAAATATAAAAAATTAGCATTATTTTGTAATACTTCGTGAAACTATGTAGAGTTTTTAGTTAATACTGAGTTTTAAATGAAAAGTGTTTGATAAAAAAAAAATCCTTAATTATGATTTTTTATTTATTTTGTTATCTCCGAACTTGTTTTCGCACGTGCACTCGTAGATAAATGCAAAATGTTAATGTGGCTCATCAAACATACCAAAAATTAACGGCTTAATGAAGTTGATCTAACAAGGTATTACCAACATGGTATCAGAACCATAATAAAACTGCAATTTTAGATTTTCATATGTAATTTAAGTATATGTTACTAAAATGCCTGGTTGGCGGTTTGTGGTATTTTTCAAAATAGCATCATCGCATTATAAAAAGACGATTCCAAGTTTCCAAGAAAATAGAAATATAGGAGACAAAAAACTGTATTACCGTTAATCACTGTTTTTGAGCCCATAAATTACTTGGCCTCCACTGGTGTAAACGAACATTTTATGCTTGATATTTAATTTAATCAGAAAGGGTGCTTTCATAGACTGAAATTCATACAAAATAGCAGCTCAATTGATTTATTCTGATCTCATTTCGCCAATTAACAACGAAATAAGAAAATAATTTAGAATTAGTTTTTTCGGGATCCCGGGATTTAGATTTATAAACCCGGGATCCCGAAAAGCTCATTATTTGTCGGGATCTCGCAATCCCGGGATCCCGTAATCGCGGGATTGGAACCCCTAATACCTGTCGTCCTGAATTCGTCAAGAATCTTATCTCCTATGTTGCTGATATATTTCCTATTCATCTGTAAAAACATACCAGTGTATTTTTTTACGGTAGGTTGAGTCAATTTTTTTGCATTGGAAATATGGAGTGCTTTCGTTAAATCGATTTTGATTAACTTTAGATTTTATTTACATTTCACATGAAAATCTACGAAAACGACACACAAGATAACGAAATAGGTTTGTACCAGATTTCGAGCTTATCGGTTTTTAATGTAAACGAGCATTGACTTTGCTAGAACGTTATTGTGTTATTTTATTGTTTATTACATATTTTTATTAGTGGCCCTGTGACCCGCATTAATGGATAGGACATTTTTAAATATTTTTAATCGATATTTTAAGAGGCTTTGTTAGTTGGACAATATGCGAAGTATTTGTTTCTTCGGTAGCCGTTTGTTGCCGCTATATTATTATATTTATTAGGTTTACCATAATCTTAGAACAGCCCACATATTAATCACAACCCAACATTTGCTGAAAGTTGCTAGTCTCTGAAAACTCTGGTTTAACATTAACCAAACATATAATTAGTGGAAAGAAAAGGCCGCTTTGTCTTTGCAGGGTTTATTTCGATGTACACAATACCGGTTTCGACCAAGCGGTCATCTCTCACTGTATACATGGACGCCCGCACAAATATCTCCAGGGGGTGCAAAACGAAAGCTTGCCATGGGTTGGGTTAAGAGTTGCCAACTCTAAAAATAGGGTTAAGGGTGCGGAAACCGGGCACATTTTAACTTTGGCCGCGTGATGGCGCCACCCACCCTACATGCTTATTTTTTGTTTTATTATACTAAATTTCAAGATCGAGAACGCCAGCGGCCAGCGCGCCACTTCGGATGCCGTGTTTGTCACGTGTTCGCCCTTCCCCTGCTGGCTACCTGAGCATTTTCATACCTATTCCACACTATTCCTTGTTATTTCATATTTCACAGCGATGTGCGGTCGTAGACTTCGCGCGCCGCGGCACGGCGTAAAAAATACCCTGGAAACGTTATCCATATTTTTTCAACCGATATTTATTATTTATTTATTACTTATTATTTATTTATTATTTATTTATTATTTATCTATTATTTATCTATTATTTATCTTTTATTTATCTATTATTTATCTATTATTTATCTATTATTTATCTATTATTTATCTATTATTTATCTATCATTTATCTATCATTTATCTATCATTTATCTATTATTTATCTATTATTTATCTATTATGTATTTATTATTTATCTATTATTTATCTATTATTTATCTATTATTTATCTATTATTTATCTATTATTTATCTATTATTTATCTATTATTTATCTATTATTTATCTATTATTTATCTATTATTTATCTATTATTTATCTATTATTTATCTATTATTTATCTATTATTTATCTATTATTTATCTATTATTTATCTATTATTTATCTATTAGTTATCTATTAGTTATCTATTATTTATCTATTATTTATCTATTTATCTATTATTTATCTATTATTCTATTATTTATCTATTATTTATCTATTATTTATCTATTATTTATCTATTATTTATGTATTATTTATCTATTATTTATCTATTATTTATCTATTATTTATCTATTATTTATCTATTATTTATCTATCATTTATCTATCATTTATCTATCATTTATCTATTATTTATCTATTATTTATCTATTATGTATTTATTATTTATCTATTATTTATCTATTATTTATCTATTATTTATCTATTATTTATCTATTATTTATCTATTATTTATCTATTATTTATCTATTATTTATCTATTATTTATCTATTATTTATCTATTATTTATCTATTATTTATCTATTATTTATCTATTATTTATCTATTAGTTATCTATTAGTTATCTATTATTTATCTATTATTTATCTATTATTTATCTATTTATCTATTATTTATCTATTATTCTATTATTCTATTATTTATCTATTATTTATCTATTATTTATCTATTATTTATCTATTATTTATCTATTATTTATCTATTATTTATCTATTATTTATGTATTATTTATCTATTATTTATCTATTATTTATCTATTATTTATCTATTATTTATCTATTATTTATCTATTATTTATCTATTATTTATCTATTATTTATCTATTATTTATCTATTATTTATCTATTATTTATCTATTATTTATCTATTATTTATCTATTATTTATCTATTAGTTATGTATTAGTTATCTATTATTTATCTATTATTTATCTATTATTTATCTATTTATCTATTATTTATCTATTATTCTATTATTTATCTATTATTTATCTATTATTTATCTATTATTTATCTATTATTTATCTATTATTTATCTATTATTTATCTATTATTTATCTAATAAAATTATAAACCCCTAACCACAACAATTGTTGTGGTTAGGGGTTTATAATTTTATTATTAAGTTCGCCACAGTCTCTAAAATATTGTTATTATTTATCTATTATTTATCTATTATTTATCTATTATTTATCTATTATTTATCTATTATTTATCTATTATTTATTTATTATTTATTTATTATTTATTTATTATTTATTTATTATTTATTTATTATTTATTTATTATTTATTTATTATTTATTTATTATTTATTTATTATTTATTTATTATTTATTTATTATTTATTTATTATTTATTTATTATTTATTTATTATTTATTTATTATTTATTTATTATTTATTTATTATTTATTTATTATTTATTTATTATTTATTTATTATTTATTTATTATTTATTTATTATTTATTTATTATTTATTTATTATTTATTTATTATTTATTTATTATTTATTTATTATTTATTTATTATTTATTTATTATTTATTTATTATTTATTTATTATTTATTTATTATTTATTTATTATTTATTTATTATTTATTTATTATTTATTTATTATTTATTTATTATTTATTTATTATTTATTTATTATTTATTTATTATTTATTTATTATTTATTTATTATTTATTTATTATTTATTTATTATTTATTTATTATTTATTTATTATTTATTTATTATTTATTTATTATTTATTTATTATTTATTTATTATTTATTTATTATTTATTTATTATTTATTTATTATTTATTTATTATTTATTTATTATTTATTTATTATTTATTTATTATTTATTTATTATTTATTTATTATTTATTTATTATTTATTTATTATTTATTTATTATTTATTTATTATTTATTTATTATTTATTTATTATTTATTTATTATTTATTTATTATTTATTTATTATTTATTTATTATTTATTTATTATTTATTTATTATTTATTTATTATTTATTTATTATTTATTTATTATTTATTTATTATTTATTTATTATTTATTTATTATTTATTTATTATTTATTTATTATTTATTTATTATTTATTTATTATTTATTTATTATTTATTTATTATTTATTTATTATTTATTTATTATTTATTTATTATTTATTTATTATTTATTTATTATTTATTTATTATTTATTTATTATTTATTTATTATTTATTTATTATTTATTTATTATTTATTTATTATTTATTTATTATTTATTTATTATTTATTTATTATTTATTTATTATTTATTTATTATTTATTTATTATTTATTTATTATTTATTTATTATTTATTTATTATTTATTTATTATTTATTTATTATTTATTTATTATTTATTTATTATTTATTTATTATTTATTTATTATTTATTTATTATTTATTTATTATTTATTTATTATTTATTTATTATTTATTTATTATTTATTTATTATTTATTTATTATTTATTTATTATTTATTTATTATTTATTTATTATTTATTTATTATTTATTTATTATTTATTTATTATTTATTTATTATTTATTTATTATTTATTTATTATTTATTTATTATTTATTTATTATTTATTTATTATTTATTTATTATTTATTTATTATTTATTTATTATTTATTTATTATTTATTTATTATTTATTTATTATTTATTTATTATTTATTTATTATTTATTTATTATTTATTTATTATTTATTTATTATTTATTTATTATTTATTTATTATTTATTTATTATTTATTTATTATTTATTTATTATTTATTTATTATTTATTTATTATTTATTTATTATTTATTTATTATTTATTTATTATTTATTTATTATTTATTTATTATTTATTTATTATTTATTTATTATTTATTTATTATTTATTTATTATTTATTTATTATTTATTTATTATTTATTTATTATTTATTTATTATTTATTTATTATTTATTTATTATTTATTTATTATTTATTTATTATTTATTTATTATTTATTTATTATTTATTTATTATTTATTTATTATTTATTTATTATTTATTTATTATTTATTTATTATTTATTTATTATTTATTTATTATTTATTTATTATTTATTTATTATTTATTTATTATTTATTTATTATTTATTTATTATTTATTTATTATTTATTTATTATTTATTTATTATTTATTTATTATTTATTTATTATTTATTTATTATTTATTTATTATTTATTTATTATTTATTTATTATTTATTTATTATTTATTTATTATTTATTTATTATTTATTTATTATTTATTTATTATTTATTTATTATTTATTTATTATTTATTTATTATTTATTTATTATTTATTTATTATTTATTTATTATTTATTTATTATTTATTTATTATTTATTTATTATTTATTTATTATTTATTTATTATTTATTTATTATTTATTTATTATTTATTTATTATTTATTTATTATTTATTTATTATTTATTTATTATTTATTTATTATTTATTTATTATTTATTTATTATTTATTTATTATTTATTTATTATTTATTTATTATTTATTTATTATTTATTTATTATTTATTTATTATTTATTTATTATTTATTTATTATTTATTTATTATTTATTTATTATTTATTTATTATTTATTTATTATTTATTTATTATTTATTTATTATTTATTTATTATTTATTTATTATTTATTTATTATTTATTTATTATTTATTTATTATTTATTTATTATTTATTTATTATTTATTTATTATTTATTTATTATTTATTTATTATTTATTTATTATTTATTTATTATTTATTTATTATTTATTTATTATTTATTTATTATTTATTTATTATTTATTTATTATTTATTTATTATTTATTTATTATTTATTTATTATTTATTTATTATTTATTTATTATTTATTTATTATTTATTTATTATTTATTTATTATTTATTTATTATTTATTTATTATTTATTTATTATTTATTTATTATTTATTTATTATTTATTTATTATTTATTTATTATTTATTTATTATTTATTTATTATTTATTTATTATTTATTTATTATTTATTTATTATTTATTTATTATTTATTTATTATTTATTTATTATTTATTTATTATTTATTTATTATTTATTTATTATTTATTTATTATTTATTTATTATTTATTTATTATTTATTTATTTATTATTTATTATTTATTATTTATTATTTATTATTTATTATTTATTATTTATTATTTATTTATTATTTATTTATTATTTATTTATTATTTATTTATTATTTATTTATTATTTATTTATTATTTATTTATTATTTATTTATTATTTATTTATTATTTATTTATTATTTATTTATTATTTATTTATTATTTATTTATTATTTATTTATTATTTATTTATTATTTATTTATTATTTATTTATTATTTATTTATTATTTATTTATTATTTATTTATTATTTATTTATTATTTATTTATTATTTATTTATTATTTATTTATTATTTATTTATTATTTATTTATTATTTATTTATTATTTATTTATTATTTATTTATTATTTATTTATTATTTATTTATTATTTATTTATTATTTATTTATTATTTATTTATTATTTATTTATTATTTATTTATTATTTATTTATTATTTATTTATTATTTATTTATTATTTATTTATTATTTATTTATTATTTATTTATTATTTATTTATTATTTATTTATTATTTATTTATTGGTAAAGAAAAGCTACACTCAACACATGAAACTTTCAAGCAGCCTTGCCTAAATTCACATAACACTGGCAATTTTATAAATCCTTTTCACAAAAAAACCCTCTCACCACCCCTCTCGATTCTTGATTTGTTTGTGCTATACAAATACCACTTGCGGCCATGCGTATGCAATACAATCTTTTGCTGTGATGGTATCCGATATGCTAAACAGAACCAGCAGGACTATTCCTACAACGCTGAGAGAGATAGACTACATCGTGTATTTCCAAATATGACAATAACATACTGTCGTTACGTTGTGCTTTTCGGCATCGGGACTATCGGTCGCTGTCACAACCTTACGTTACATAATATGTAATACAACATTACAACATATGTAATACATAATGTGTAAGATTTTATTTATTTACTATAGACATGAATCGGGTGGCCCATGAATCTTTTGGATGTTCCTTATCGATTCGGTGATGGTGAAGAATCAAGAAATCAGCGATTTCGACTATCAAAGGAAGCTTTGGTTGGTTTTATCTCGACTGATATAGTATATGAGTATACAATGTCCATCATATATATTATGTAAGTTCAGTTTTTAGTTGTATGTTTTTGTGTGTTAAATGGTGTTTATTTTTTAGAAATCATGCTGTTTCACCAATTAAAAACTTCTGCTAACTCTCCGAGTCTACACCACAGTGGGTTTTACGTAGCAATTCCTATGGACACCAGCAACGGCTACTCTTACATGTAATGTTACAGTTCACAAGCGCTTCTGCGAAGTACCTTCTCTACAGGATTACCGTTTTTTGTCGTAAATCGATAATTCAGCTATCAAACCCCGATCTTTAGAACTGGGATCTGTATAATAATAATGCATTTCAATTTTATTTTATGGGTGCAAGGACGGCTAAACATAACGGGAAGGAAAAGGTGTTATTTAATACTTAATATAAACGATAACCAACCACTCAATGTTGTGAATATTGAGAACAAAGAAAAGCTATGAAACGAGTACATGTTGCCCAAGTTATGTAAATTTTATAACAAACAGGTTTAGCATGCTATTATTATCCGAAGGTATATGATCGAAGGTAATATTTTGGACCAAAACCGAACCTGAACTTCATCTTTTTCGGTATCTTCGGCAGAAGCCGAAGGAATACAAAAGAAGTGCCAATGTTTAAAGTAAAATAGTATTTATGTTTTTTGTTGTGCTAAAAAATACATAAAGTAATAGAATTATAATTTATTTATACAGTACGTGTGTCACCTAACTATAGCTTGGTTTGCTGAGCGGTTTTGGAACGCGTTGAACGTAAAATTAACTAATTTTTATTTGTTGTGTAATTGTTTTAAGATGTCATTTGTGACCATAAGTGGCCAAAGCCGAATGTTTGGTCGGGTTCTAATCATAAGACAAAATGATAACATAGTAATAATAATAAATGAATGATATAATATGTGTTACTGAATTAAGTTGTATGTTGGCAGTTCACTGTTGTCGGAACTGTAGCTGTCAAATACTAATTATTTAATATATTTCCCTCTTTTTAGTTTACATTTTTTAACAGTGCTTATTTGTTTCATGTATAGTAAATTAGTTAATTAATAAAAGAATGTGAAATCTGCTTTGAGTGTTATTACCTCTTCTCTATTTGATTTATAATATATATAAATTAAGTTTTACTGCAAATAATTTCAATTTCTCAGTAATCTGAGGGTATTACCCTTGATTATATATAAAAATAAAAATTCAATAGTATACGTTTGGTACTACTATACGTATAGATTTATGGAAGTATCCGCTGTTTGCAGTGTACTTTGATGAACCAGGAATACTAGCGGTGCAGCTATTGGGACGGTTAATAAATTAATCCATTTCCTTTGCAAGGCTCTTAGCTTTTGACAATTTATTTATGTCTTCATCAGAGGGAAATCTAAAAAACATAACGTACACAATTTTCACAATAACCAATGTTAAACGAGTCAACTCACAGCCGGAAGCAAACACCAAGTCAACCAACGATGACATCGGACAGAGGTCTGAACTCGGTGGGCATTCTTCAAAACTTAAAAAGTGACTCTTATCATTAGGTAAAAGAACGACAACTCTTTGATATCCATTTCTTAACATGGTTGGTGCTTATGTTTGTTTTGTTAAGTAGTAACTGATTCTTGTAGACTTAGATGTGTCGCACTGTATGTAGCTAGAGAATGCTCACCGTGTTCAGACCTCTGTCCGATGGCATCGTTAGTTGTTTCGGTCATTGTGAAAATTGTGCACATTATGTTCTTTTATTAGACTTCCCTCTGATAAAGACTTAAATAAAGTGTTGAAAGCTTAGGGCCTTGTAATGGTAAGTGTTTCATTTATTAACTGCCACACTGGCTGCACCCCCAGTATTCCTGCTTCTTCAAATTATATGTATAGAGATTTACATGAAATTGTTTGAGACCTGATGAGTAGTACACACACACACATAATATTCGTTTGAATCAAAAGGAAAATTAAATTAATGAACATTTATTATCAATAACCAGTTTTGAATATTAATTTCTACACAAATGCATACTTCCCATTGCACAATATGTGTAATAATAATAATATAATAATAACAATACATATAATAATGGATAATAACTGCAGAGATAAGATATGAGAGGGAAATAATACAGAAACTGCGAATTTTATTTTGAATGTTTGTTATAAACAGCGGTGGCGCCATCTATTCGAAAAGCGATGAACTACAGGAATTCCCACTCTTGGTTCAAACAACACAATCCGCACAAAAATCATAGCTTTTTCTGCTTCCAATTGATTTCCAAACAAGGGTGGTTTTATGGAGATTTTATTGCATACATAGGTAGGTGATTTTTGTGTGCATGGCTAAAAATCAATGATTCATAAATCTAAAAATAAAATCGTAAGTTACTGCCTATTGTTCAATAATGACTGATTTTAAAAAAGTATTTCCTTTTCAATTATTGTTATGAGAAGTTTTCCCCAATAGCTACATTCAATTCAAACCGTTTGAGCATAAAAAATCTCAAATTTAAAAGCAACAATTGAAGAACAATTGGAACTACCGAAACGCCATTTGGGGTACGTTCTAAAGCATCGTTTCACCGGACCCTTAACGGAAACCGGCACTACCGTTCTGCTTTTGGTATAAAAAGCGAATCGTTTATAACTTTTGCAAAAATTGTTGCATAAATTTCTATCATACCCCAAATTGTAGGTAATTAAAAGACGTAGAGTGGAGTTTTGCACCATGAGAAACTGGCCCTAAATGGCGATAATGTCCATTCGAATAGCAAACGTATTTCGAACATTTCTGCAGAAAAATGTTTATAACATATGGAACAATTACTGCATAAATGTCTATCATACCCCAAATAGTAGGCAATTAAAAGTCCTAGTAAACCCACTGATGTTCGGATTTTTGCCCTATGGATGACAACCCCTAAATGGCGATAATTTCCGTTCGAATATTAAACGTATTTCAATCAGTTGCTCCGTAAAATTGTTTATAACTTTTGCAAAAATTCTTCCATAAATTTCTATCATACCTCAAATTGTTGGTAATTAAAAGGCCTAGTAGCCCTTCGAAGTTTTTTTGCAGAATACGAATCCGAGCTCAACATACAGCTTATATTATCCTCCATGATGCCAAAGCGGCATCTTGATCCGACCACAAATAAAAACGGTATGACATATTTCAAAAATGAATCCAGACTCGTGTGCAATAACAATGCAATAATAAGTGTGCACTTTTCAACTGTTTTAATACTGATACTTTGATTCACTATTGAATTTTAAAGACAATGACAGGTGGCATTATTCAAATGATGAATAATGAAACAGTAATAACAATTTGAATAAATTTATGTATACACGAGTGCTAGTACTAGTTCGCATACTTTGTCAATACTCTACGTTCAACATGTCTGAAATAGTGAACTTTTTCTCTGGCAGGTCGATTCTAATCACCGGAGGCACACGATTCATGGGAAAGGTCCTACTGGCGAAATTATTGACGTGCATGGTTGACATAGACCGTATTCACGTGTTGCTGAGACCCAAGAAGGGATTGACTGCCCAGGAACGAATCGAAAACATTCTTAACAATAAGGTTAGTCTCTTTACCTATCAATCATTGTAGCCCAGTGAAATTAACCCAATAAAGCTATAGATATTTGCTTCGAAAAAACTTAAACCCAAAAATATAGAAGTTTTTTTCTTTCTTTCTTTATGTTTTTTGGGGGGGTCCATGTCCTCGAAATTTCAAAATTTTCTTATGTTAAAGTTTTGTGCTTGTTCTGTGCTGTTTTGTGCCGCAAACCAAAAGCTTTGTGATCCTTTCGTTTATGAATTATAAGCACTTTTCTGAAGGGGGGGCTGGGGACATGCCCCCCACTTTCGGATACTTATCGATTTTTTTCTAATGCCAAAGTTTTGTGCTAGTTTTGTGCTGTTTTGTGCAGCAAACTAGAAAATTTGTGCTTCTTTCGTTTCCGAGTTTTTTTCTAAAGGGGGGCTGTGGACATGCCTGTTCTAACTTCCAAATTCAAAATAAAATCAAACTTTTTTCGATGCTAAAGTAGTTGCTAGTATGTGCTGTTTTGTGCCGCAAACGAGAAGTTTTGTGCTCTTTTCGTTTTTGAGTTATAAGCATTTTTCTTCTTGGGAGCTGTCCGTCTCTCTCTTTCATCCGGGGTCCGGTTTCTCGCAGGCCGTGCCATGTTGATAATGCATACGTACGAGTTTAACGGCACTGTTTGTGGCTATATAACTTAAAAACTATTCAATAATTTTTTATCGGGGTTTCATTCTTGGGTTTTTGTACTTGAATTATGGACACGTGGAATTCCGATTAAATATTGTTAAATAGTTTTTTAGTTATAAAGTCACAAACATTTAATATTACTTCTTAATATTATCCATTATTTTTAATCTCATAATGCCAAATCTCGTCGCTCCAATAAACGATCATTGAGCAATTATCACTTAACAAATATTTAGTTCTCACAGATATTTGATAGTATGTATATGTAATACATATTAATATTGTTATAATTATAATATGTCTTTAAGGCAGTATTTCATCTGTGGTATGTATTACTGGCATTCTAGTATTCTAAAACTAACAGTCTATTCTCTAATGTTTAGTAAGATTGGGTTTATATATGTACTATCGTGGCCATATATTATGTCCCTTCTTTTGACGTCCATTTTCTCCGATACCTAGGGGCGAAAAAATTTGAAAAAATTCTGGTGCTGTCCTTGTTTAATATGCTACAACTCATAAAAATTAGAAACCTGTATGTGTTGGCGTTTTCCCGATTTTTCCAAATTAAGAAGAATTGGCGCTGTTTTTGCCACGTAAATTTTATTCGTTTAACTTTAGCAATTAATTAATCCGGAAATAATACATATATTTGAACGAATTCAAAAGTAAAATCACCTGCGGAATGCTATGCTCAATGTGCATTTTTGTAAAATCATTGGATTAGTGCTTGACCCACAAAAAGCTATATTATGCAATGCCAGCAATTCCTTTATTAGAACGGCTAGAATAATGAAATATAGACTATAGGCTACCCACAAATTCATAGGTTTAAAGTTTATTACATATACATGGTTTATCTTGCATTTTCCCTACAAAAGATCGAGTTGAAGCATCTCATGATTGCTGCAGTTGACGCGGCGCTCTACGGTCCGAGGGGGCGAGCGGGGCAAGGGATCGACAGCGACGTTACTAGTGTTTACGGATACAATACATAAAACGACACGGCGATTATGCGTCGCCAAAGAAATTTGGATATCCGGCAGCAGATTACCGAATTAAAAAATAATGGCAAAATAAGTCAATAAGATAACAGAACCACGAACAGGCGGAAGTCCCATGGGAATTCGTAGCAATTTAAATCGGGTTTCGGGTTTAGCATTTAAAACTAGAAACGGGGCAGACCTAATAGGTCTGCGCATCGCCTAGACGGGTAGATCGCCGATCCGGACAGATCGCCTTTCTGGGTAGATTGCTTATCCGGGTAGATCTCCGATCCGGGTAGATCGCCGATACTGGTAGATCGCCGGTCCCGGCAGATCGCCGATCCCGGCAGATCGCCGATCCGGGCAGAACGCCAATCCGGGCAGATCGCCGATCCGGATCGATCGCTGATCCCGGTAGATTACCGATCCGGGTAGATCGTCGTAGGTACTGGGCAAAGTCGCGCAAGCGCGACTTTGCTCTGTTCAGTGCTCGCAAAAATTGATAGTAAAAATGTTTGAAACTAAAACAACACATAAAACAATCAACTAATATATATTATGAGTAAAAAGTTTCATGTTTTTTTTTGCTTTAATTCAAAGAGTAAAACAAATGTGAGACTATTTTTTGTCAGGGGAAAACCTTCAAAAGTCCCCGACTACGGTTAAATAATATATATGATATTATCTGTAAGCTATCGTTTAAGTATATTTTTAATATACAGGTGATCATTTTCTTCGGGATATTTGATTTCTTTTTCAAATATAAAACATTTTCACATTTCTTAATTCTAAGAATAATTTCAAAAATTAAGAATTGTTAATCTTCATCTTTTATAAAAGAATCAATTTTGAATTATAAACAGAGATGTTATAAAAATATTTTTTTATTTTGAAGGAAACAAACATGTTTTTTTATAAAATTATGTTTTTAATGGAACAATGTTTTTACACAGTACGCAAAAAATGTTTTAAACATGAAATAAAACATGTTTTAAATCACATACAAAAAAAAAACAGAGAATAAAAACATTTTAAATCACGCAAATATTTTATTTGTCAGCGTTTTAATCGGCGCGTCTTTTCATTCCTTATTTTACTTGCTACAACTGACAGTGTATTACTATATTTTCTAAAAACAACAAAAGCTGTTCAAATTTCGGTAGTTTTAAAAACGTTTAAAACACAACACAACAAACTGTTTAAACATTTTTAAAACAAAATTGCGCAAAACAAAATATTTGTTTTAAATAATGTTTATAACACTGTTTTAAACATAACCGTTGGTTATAAGCAATTAGTAAAAATTTGGCAGATGTGCCAAACACCTAAAAATAAATAATTTTGAAAAAAATTTCAACAACAAAAGTTTTATTTTTGTTTTAAAGAAGCTATCAGCTAAATATATTTTTAATATATACGGTGTTCATTTTTATTGAAAACTTGGTAACATTTTTTTTCTAATGGAATATTATATTATTATATATATTATATATTATTTTTTATAAATGATTATAATTGTATATTTTTAAATTTTTTAATTCCAAGATCATTTTTTATAAAAATACATATTTTTTAGTTTTTTAGTTAATCAAAACTCATGAAATTATATTTTAACCAAACGATTAAAAACATAAGAAAAAAGTAACAAAACAATTAAATAGAATTAAATTAAAAGTTGAAACTGCTAAATTAAAATAAATTTGTATGTGTGTGGAAACACATTCTTAATTTAAAGGGGTTTTGCTATTACTTAAAAAATAATGGGTTTTATTAATAAATAAATCCTAAAAAAAAATCTTAGAATTAAATTAAGAAAAATAAAAATTTACAGGGAGTTATTAGAAAAATGAATGGTTACAACATTTTCATTATAAAAAAAACATTAAAATTATATTTATACGATAGCTTCTTTAAACAAAAAAAAAATTTGTTGACTTAAAAAAAAAACAAGTCGCATTCTATATAATTCAAACGGCCCGCTAAATGCGGCAACCCTCAGAAGATGGCGCTCGTCGCCTGTCGAATAAATCTTGCCGACAGATAGCGTTATTCTATGCAGCTATATAACTCCAGTTATGTTTTCGAATACGAATGTGTTATTAAAGTTGTGTCGTTAAAATTCATTTTGGTCAAGAAGTTTTGTTATGTTCCCAATGGAACGAGTGCACCTATTGGTGCACTCGTTCGAGTGTTACATATATTTTTTCCACTTTGCGACGTTAATACTACATAAATTTCCAAAATTTCGACTGACTTCTTACAATCTAGAGTAGTTTTACCTTCAATCATATCTTCGGTCATCATTAAAAACCACATGTCATTGTTTTTTAATTACACTATCAATGCTGATCTTTACCAGTACTTGATGCAAGTTTTTATCGAACCTTTTGGGACATTGCTTTTATCCACTATAAAATTTGCTAAGAGTACTTTCAGCATTTCAGATTCATTTTTTCTATCTGTATAGAATGACCAATTGTTATAATGCATTGCATTGTTTATGGACCAATAACTAAATAATTGCAAACCACTTGGAAACATGCTTAAATTTCTTAGCAAAGTTTGTTCCCAATAATTGTTGCTAAGAAAATTACCGACGTCTCCTAGCTAAATATAAAATACACAGTTTTAAAAATAATCGTATGTTTATTTAAAAAATTTGTTGTAAAGATTGAATGTAAGACATTAATGCAGATAAATGTAATCGGAAGACTATTAACAAACACCATTAAAATGTGTGAATATTTGAAAAAATGAAATAAAAAACAATGTATAGCAAAGATAACTAAAATAAATTGAATAAATTAATCCCTGTGAAAGTTGAAACTTTTTAAAATTAAATGTCATTTTAAGTAAAAAGTTCTATATGGAGCTATTTACTACACTTTTTTATAAAGTTACAGCAGAATAATTACAACATCTATATGTCCAAAATGAGAAAACTAAAATAGAAGACAAACAATAATATTACAATAATGAAAAGTAAATAAAGAATAGAAATTAAAAAAAGCAACATTCAACAGTTGCAGCATTTGAAATATTAACAGTAATAAAAAGTAAATAAATTAAATAAAAAACAGAAATACAGTGAATAACCATATAAATCTATATACATATATAAAAGATTTTTCCACGTCCTCGTCTTGATCTTGGATCAGGCCACATAGTCTTCATTGAGGACTTTTGTTAAACTGGCTACCTAATAAATAAGTAAAAAAATAAAATTAAAACTAAAATTAAAAAATGATTTAAATAGACAAATAAATCCCCATGATTTTTTTGTGCTTTTTAAATGTTTTTCTGAGTAAAAAGTTGCATATAAAGTTATTTTGTTAGAAAAATTTACATATTAGCAACACAACGGAAAATACAAAATGAAAATTCATATCCAATGATGCAAAAACGAAAACAAAATAATAATATAACCATAAAAATAATAAATTTTAGAAGAAACAAATAAATAAATCGCTAAATAAACTTTCAACTAATCCTATTTACTGAGTAAACAGGAGCATATGCAGTTGTATTTGTATATTCATTCGAATTTGTAAAACAGTTTAAATTTAAACATTTGATTAATAAAAATCTGGATATATCTATCAACAAATTAATATTGACAAATACTGCATTACCATTTAATATTTTTGCAATAGCTTTCCACCATTGAAGTATATTTTAATTTATAAAAACAGATAACTAAAAAGACAGAAATGCAAGCTACAAAGTCCTAAATTAATAGAAAATCTACCACAGCCCCCGTTAGGTATCGTAAGACCTTTTGTTGTTTCCATTCGTTAAAAAAATAACAAAAATAAATTAAAAAACAAAAATAAAATGAATAAATAAATAATTCCTTCTAAAACATTTTACCGTTTTCTTTTTAGAAAATATTTCCGACAGCAATTTTCTATTTGTTTTTTCTTCCTCCGGATCGCTGCGATTTGAAGAACGGTTTCCACGTCCTCTTGTCTTCATCTTGCAATGAGCCACACGTTCTTCATCAAGGAGTTTTGTTGAACCAGCTGTGCCATAAAAGAAAATCATATTGTGATGAAAAAATTAAAATTAAGTGTGCAAAAATATATATTCAAGTGTCCCACTTTGCACTAAACAAGCTTTGAAGATTTTCATAACTGCACCATGCTTGAAAGCCTACGTACCACGACCTACGTGCTGCAGGTCTGTATTCATTCCACGTCCTGGTAAGTAGAAAAATCCCAGGATCGAATCTCGTAGAATAGCTACTTTTCCGGTACTTTCAAAACAAATAACATTGGCCACTTGAACATTCTTTTGGTCAATTCCAGGGTGCATGTTTAATTTTTCCTTTATGCGACTTCGTTGGTGCCTTCCAGAGAGGTAACGGGAGCACTACACCTGAAAAATCTCTCCGAAGTGTCGACGTCACATCGATATCGCCATCTTTCTTCTGTTAGATTAGGGGCATTTCCACCAGAATACATTCCACTCCGCTGTGACTTTCCGTACCTCTAAACACCCAACGGCCATCTCGATATAGTCTACGATGGTACTTTTTTTACTGTGTAAATGGAATCTGGTCTAAGTTTTACCTGGTCGACAATATCCTTCCGAGAACTGTTTCTGCACAAGCTTAGCTAAAGTCAAACGACCCTGAAAAAAGGACAATTTTAAATCAACAAAAAAAAATTCCACAGGTTATCTAACCTGAAAGATACCAACGCTTCTTCTTTCGTGCACGAAAATGGTGTTTAAAACAAATCAGGCTCCTTTCTGACACCAGTCACTGTCTTTTAACTTATATCACTCGAATTGATATGCCCTGTGGTTATAATAGAAAGGGAATGCCGTTGCCCAAGAAGGAAATCGAACCCCGGGCGCGATTTGGCGTCCGCGTAACTTGATTTGAATATTCCTTACCGGTCTTGACGCGTTTTTTCTCAATATTTGCGTGGAGTTATGTTGTTGTCCCCAGCTTGGCGGGTTTGTAGGTTAGGATTAGGAACAGCTGTTCTCTACACTCTAGTATTCGCACACGCATGCGCAAATCGTAATATCTGGAACGCGCGAATTTAGGGGCTTTTGCTAGGGTATGTTTGAAATTTGAAAGCGTGGAGTTGACGCGCGCTTTAAATAGAGTCGATATTAGCGTAATTATTGACTAAAATGTCGTCGTCAAAGAACGAAATCGAACACCGGGCGCGATTTGGCCCGTCCGGGGGCGGAAATACTCACGGTATGTGCGTCCTTTGACGGTGGCGAAGATACGCTAATCTTCATCGCGAATCGGCCATTTATAGCGGAAAATTCTTCGTAGAGTTACCTGGGGATGCCGGCGATCGTTTTATTTAGATTTTGGCGTCCGATTAACGTTTATATGCGGTAAAATTGACGCGCGGTCGCTTAGCTTACGTTTACAGCCATTTCGACAGCGTCGAGCGGAGAACTGTCAGTTTGTTGGCTATCGTCATGGCGACTGGAGCCGAGAGTACAGTCCCAATTCAAAAAGCAAAAATTTACTCAAAAACCAAAATATTTTTTCGAAAGAGGGGCCAAAAATCGACGAAATAAAAAGCCTAAGCGCTGTAGTTTTGCGTTTTGTTGCCATTTCAGGCGTTTTGAGCGCACATTTTCGCTTCTCCGCGGAGTAGACCCTTCCCCCAATCGGCCCATTTTTCTAAAATTGTCGAGGGGAGTGTGAGTCACGATTAGTAAATTAAGACTAGAAACGGGGCAGACCTAATAGGTCTGCGCATCGCCTAGACGGGTAGATCGCCGATTTGTGTAGTTCGCCGATTCGTATAGCTCGCCGATCCGGGTAAATCGCCGATGCGGGCAGATCGCCGACTCGGTAGATCGACGATCCGGGTAGATCGCCGATCCGGGCAGATCGCCGACTCGGTAGATCTCCGATCCGGGTAGATCGACGATCCGGGTAGATCGCCAATCCGGGTACTTCGCCTATCCTGGTAGATTGCCGATCCGGGTAGATCACCGATCCGGGCAGATCGCCGATCCGGATAGACCGCTCATCCGGGTAAATCACCGATCCGGGCAGATCGCCGATCCGGGCAGATCGCCGATCCGGGCAGATCGCCGATCCGGGCAGATCGCCGATCCGGGCAGATCGCCGATCCGGGCAGATCGCCGATCCGGGCAGATCGCCGATCCGGGCAGAGAAAGTCGCGACTTCGTCGCGACTTTGCAGATTGTGTATATCACCGAAATCCGAAATCTGTAGGTTCTGAACCGGTCTGACGTCCTGGGCAAAGTCGCGCAAGCGCGACTTTGCTGTATATAGTGCTCGCAATAATTGATTGTAAAAATGTTTGAAAAATAATAGAACACAAATCTAAAACAACCAACCAATATAAATTATGAGTAAAAAGTTTCATATGTTTTTTTTGCTTTCATTCAAAGTGTAAAACAAATGTGTTACTATTTTTGTCAGGGGATAATCTTCAAAACGCCCCGGCTACGGTTAACTATATGATACTATAAGCTACTATCTTCTTAGCACTTGGTTTGATAATTTAGTCCTGAAGATGCCTCTTGCAAAGATCGCGAAACTTCGACTGCTTCAATGTCTTCAACGCGGTTTCCACCCGGCAATCAATATATCATTGGCTCAGACCGCGGAAGTCTACAATCTAGCTATATGTTACCGTTTAAATATATTTGTAATATACAGGTGTTCATTTTCTTTTGGATATTTGATTTCTTTTTTCAAATATAACTATGTATATGGAATATTTTTACATTTCTTCTCTTTTTTTCAAATATAAATATTTGAAATATTTTTATATTTCTTAATTCTAAGATTAATTTCAAAAATTAAGAATTATTTCTTTTATAAAATGAATTTTTGAATTATAAACAGGGATGGTATAAAAACATTTTTTTGTTATTTTGAACGAAACACATGTTTTTTATAAAATGATTTTTTTAACGAAACAATGTTTAAACACTACGCGAAAAAAAACATGTTCTAAACATGCAAGAAAACATGTTTTAAATCACATACAAAAAAAACAGAGAATAAAAACATATTTTAAATCACGCAAATATATTATTTGTCAGCATTTTAATCGGCGTCTTTTCACTCCTTATTTTACTTGGTACAACTGATATTGTATTACTATACTTTCTGAAAAACAACAAAATCTGTTCAAATTTCTGTAGTTTTAAAAGCTTTTCCGTCGATCGTTTATTTATGATTTATATATACCGCCCTCTAGAACTGTCAGTGTCAAATTACATAAATTGTCATATAACCTAAAACGGCATTGGCGAAGAAAAGTCTATGTAGACGACGGCGACGCTAGAAGAATACGATCGTCGAAAAAATGTTGTAACCAACTCGAATATTAAACGACGATTAATGATTTCGACAATTAACGGTCTCGCTACGCTCGAGCGTTAAAGAGTCTCGATCATTAATCGCTCTTTTTAAGATACTTGGTTGTTAAATAACTATTAAAACACAACACAACAAACTTTTCAAACATGTTTAAGACATAATACTTAACACAAAGTATTTGTTTTAAAACATGTTAAAAACACCGTTTTAAACATTACAACCGTTGGTATAAACAATTAAGCAAAATTTGTTAGATGTGCCGAAACAATTAAACGTAAGGAATTGTCAAAAAAAATTCTAACGTTTTGTTTTTTTAAGAAGCTATCAGCTAAATATATTTTTAATATATACGGTGTTCATTTTTATTGAAAATTTGGTAATTTTTTTTACCTACGACCGTATGTGTAAACGTCGCTTACGTCACGGACTGCTTCGCTCGTAAATCGCTTAAAGCAACCGTGTGCTTTTGGCAAGCTTTTGGCTGTGCGTTTGTGTTTTTTAGGCACGACCTAATGTCATAATGACAGATGTCGCGCGAATGTTTTGATTAATTATGTGTCATTTTTGATACTATTTATATTTATTTAAATTTTCGGTCGTAGGTAAGTGCAATACTCGACATGTAACATATATTGCATGCTCATGAACATTTATGTTGAATTTGTATTGGAATTTTCGGTCGACACTTCAGACAAAGTTCTCCGTAGTTGCAATAGAAGTCGCGCGAATACCGTCAAATATTGTCTCCCGTCAAATATCCTTACCTTTATTTATTTGACATTTTTTATACAATTTATTGAAATTGTCGGACGTAGGTAAAACTATGTACAATACTCGAGCTGTACACGCATATAACGTCCTCGTGAAAAATAACAAAACTCGCCGCTTCGCGGCTCGTATGTTCACTTTCCAGTCACACGTAATATGCTAGTTACAGCTTTTGTAATGTAATATACTATTAAACACTACGCAAAACACATGTTCTAAACATGAAACAAAACATGTTTAAAATTACATACAAAAAAAAAACAGAATAGAAACATATTCGGCGTCTTTTTATTCGTTATTTTACCTGCTACAACTGATATTGTATTACTATGCTTTCTGAACGTTTATACACAACACAACAAACTGTTTAAACATGTTTAAAAAAATTGTTCAAACAAAGTATTTGTTTTAAAACACCGTTTTAAAACAAACTGTTTTAAACATAACGACCGTTGGTATAAACAATTAATCAAAATTTTTCAAAAGTGCCGAAACAATTAAACGTAAAGAATTTTAAGTTTTTTTTTTGTTTTACAGGAAAGAACTATCAGCTAAATATATTTTTAATGTATACGGTGTTCATTTTTATTGAAAACTTGGTAATTTTTTTTTAGTAGAACACGCCATATACTTTCACATTTTCTAATTCAAAGATCAATTCAAAGAATTTTTTATATAAATCATTTTTTATAAAAATACGTATTTTTCAGTTATAACCAACTAATCAAAACTCATGAAATTATATTTTAACCAAACAAATAAAAAATAAGAAGAAAGTAACAAAGTAAATAGAATTAAATTAAAAGTTGAAACTGCCATATCAAAATAAATTTGTATGTGAAAACACATTATTAATTTGAAGTTCAGGTTTTCCTAAAAATTAAAAAATAATGAATTTTATTAAAAAATAATACATAGAAAAAAAATCTTAGTATTAATCTTAAAATTAAGAAAAGTAAAAATATACAGGGCGTTATTAGAAAAATAAAAGGTTACAACGTTCATTATAAAAGAAAAAACATTAAATGTATATACGATGGCTTGCTCACAACAGAAAAACTTTTAGTTGAAAAGTTTTTGAAATTGTTTACTGTCGGAGAATTATTGAAACATTCCGGTAATGTTGACTCACCGTGTACATTTGTATTTTCAGCCAGACTAAAAAAGTCGACATGTGACACATGATTAAAATGAAATCGGAAATGTTCGGTGACAATATTACTTCAAAAAATACAGAAGCAACAACTCAATTGCCACTATTAACATTTATGTATTATAATATAATGGTCATATACATAATAAAAGCTCACCAATTCAGAGCGATGTTAAGTTCTTTTCACGTTTTGAACAACGATTATAATAAAAATACACTCCATAAAACAATCATTACAAGTCGCCGGAATTTGTATTCCAATGTATTCTATCAATACAACAAATGCAGTTGCAAGTCCAACAAAATCAAAACAACTATGTATTTATAGGTATAAGTGTAAAATACGAAATTAACATAAAAACTATATACTCAAATGTTTCAATTATATTGCAAACTTTATTTGGTGACCACAAAATAAATTTTCACTATTACTACAGTGAACTGTATTCAAATTATTACTACTAATAAAATAACCAAACAATCAAATATTATATACCAAATATAACCAATATATATTAGTTGTATATTGCAGTTATCTGTAATACCTGTGTTAGCGACTGTTATGTATTGTAGTTACCTGTAATATGTGTTACCGACCGTACACATACAATACGCATGTATTGTAGTTACCTGTAATATCTGTGTTACCGACCGTGCGCATGGACATGACACCATGGGATAAGATGCTCAAAGTAACCAAATGTTGTAAAGTGAATAGAATAAACATGATAGTAAAGTGTTAGTTTCATTTGATAAAGAAACACAAGATCACAACAATATTAAAATAAATAACATATTGCTTTACCAACCAACTGGATTTTGATGACAATAATTATTGTCCTTGAAGGAAAGTAGTTTAAATCACTGTTTAGTTTATCTTTGATTATACCATAATATTGACCCATGCAACGAAGACTATCGTAACTCAGGTGCAATCCCTTTGTAAGTTACTATAGTCTTCATTTGAATGGGTTGATATATAACCAAGAGTTATTACACATACTTACCTTTTGTATTAATTTACTAATGTATGCATAAACTACAATTTAGTTACTGCAAGTTATGCAATGTTCGTTAAAAATCTGAATACATACTGTGTTAATTTCATGAGAACATCAAAGAATATAAAATACCAACTTTTAAAAATTATTAGAAGTTTATTTGAGAACGTTCCATTGTAAAGATTGTATTCAATTATAAAAACATTAATTCAGATAAATATATTGAGAAATTAATAAACAAAGATCACAATAAAATAATACAAAGTACAATTGAACTATGAATATTATGAAATCAGATGCATATAACAAAGAAACAATGTTTAACAAAGATAATAAAATTAAAAGAAATAAATTAATCCCTGTGAAACTTTGGGTAAAAAGTTTATCTATCAACAAACAATGGGAAAATCAGCAATTTACACCAAATTATTATATATTAATAAAATATATACTAATATTAATATATAATAATTATATATTATAATTATAAAAAGAACATAAACTAAAGAACAAAATACAAAAATAAATTGAATAAAAATAAAAAAACAAAAATTCATATTAAGCAATGTAAGAATAAATAAAACCCATGAAACTGTAAGTGATTATTTCCTAAGATTGTAAATGCCATTCTGTGTAAAGCATCGGATACAAAACAAAGATAAATTAAGATTCATGTATAAAATAATGCATGAGAAAATATGCAATATATGAAAGCCATAACAATAATACAAAATAAATAAACAAATAAATCCATAAATAAACTTTCAACTAAAACTTTAAAAAAACATTTAAATTTGAACATTTGATTAATAAAACTTTTGACTTTTCTTCCAATTAAATATCATTTTGAGTAAAAGTTTCATATAGTTATTTGTTTTTATAAAATTACAGTGAAAAATAAAACACATATCAAACAATGGGAAAAGTAATGTACGCCAAACTGTATATTTTACACTAATAAAAAGTAAATAAACTAAAACACACAAGCTAAATGCAAAAATAAATTGAAAAAAAAAATCAAATGAGTCCTTATGAAACATTACTGCTTGTTTTAGTAATGTAAATGTTATGCCGAATAAGAAGTTTCCTCTGAAGTTATTTGTTTTTCAATTCTTTATAAAGTTACGGAAATGTAAAATATTAATAAAACAAATAAAGTAACAAATTATAATTCATCACAAACAATAGAAGTACAAAGAAATCCCATGAAGTGATTATTTAATCTAATATATAATAAAATTATATATAATTAAAATTAAATTTAAATGTAATATAATTAATAAATTTAATATTTAAGTTTGTTTTAATTTATAAAAACAGATACTTATAAAAACAAAAATGCTAGCTGCAATAAAAAACAGCTTGTTTTCTCAATTCCATAAAAAGTTAGTCATTGTAAATATTACCAAAATAGAGATCTCAAAAATACTCAAATCAATATACTCAACCAGCCACACCGTTCCTGAATACAAAATAATGACATCCCAATTTAAAAATATTCCACGCCATGTTTTCTCTTTACCTTTTCTATATATCTTAATATTTTTAAGAATTTGTTCGTATTAAACAAAAAAAATGTTAGAGGAAACGTTCTTTATCAAACTTAACTTATTATATATATTTTTTAGTTTTTAGTAGGCCAAACCTGATACGAACATGATGTGGTAAGCAATTAATTATTTACCACCCTATGTTGCTGAGCTTGATCACTAAAGTTCAACCAAATTTGTATAAGTTAATAAATGAAATATTACTTTAAATGAATTGATATTATATAAAACTTCTACGTTTTTCATCTTTGTAAGACTATAATGGAATAAGTTTAATATAATTTATAAAAACAATATCTGAACTAAACTTTAACTGGCAGTGATCAATTCAATAAATCTCTTGGTACTGTGTGACATTTGCTGCACAAATTTATTTTAATTTCGGAAAATTAAGTTCCTGCCATTTTATAATTTACACTTATAATCTACATATTTCTGTCACCATTCTAATGTCTCATAATAATTACTTTATATAGATTTCTCTCGTACACGCTTTCCACGAATTGCCTATATTTTCCATCGAACCGATTCATTTCTGTATTCCGGTTGTTATTTTTTCTTTACAGAGATTGTATTTCTTGATGAAGATCGGTTGGTCGGTTGCTTCTTTCTTCATATTCCTCCAATGCTGTTGATTTCGTGTTCCTCAAACATAGTTATTCCTCAAATAAGAAGATGATTATATTCTGATAATTTTCTTTGACCCCTGCGTATAATAAAAACCTATAAGCAAAGACAATATTTTAAAATTCTATTTATTAGAATGCTTTATCTTTTCAATTCCTAAAAGTTACTGCCGTTTGAAATATTAACAAAATAATAAAGAGTAAAGAAAATTGTGCAGTGAGGAATACATTCATTAAAACAAATGGGTCTAACATCTTAAAGAATTCAAAATTTCCATAAGTCCTGAGGAAACTTTTTACTCACCATGACATTTACTTTCTAAAAACTGAGTAAATAGTTTTAGTTCTGTATATAGTTTCAGTTCTGCATATAGTGAATCATACCGCCATTTCAATTTATTGATCTTAATCGACTTATTGAATGAATCGTTAGGCAATTGCTGCAATTATAACTTGTTGTTTGATCTTTGTTCTTTAGAAAAAGAATCCGCTTTCATTATTAAAATTTATTCATATTTTATGGTAACTTCAACATAACCACACTTTGTATAAATTTAAAGACACAAAGAAGAAAAATACCATTTTACGATTGTTTCGTAGAAAATATAAAATAGCACATAACGAAATTATTAATAAATATGAAGTCGGTACTTACTGTCAGTCTTTTGTGTCCATATCAATTATCAGAAGCGTAAAGTTCTAAAGGGCCAGGTGAAATGTTCCCTCCAACCGCAGTACGGTATAATTCTCCTTCGGGCAATTCTAAAATTTGTGACAAAAAGCACATGTACTATGTATATAGATTAATTTTTCAATGAATTACAAATATGTAAAAAAAAACACAGAAAAAGTAATCAGATAAAAACAAATTAGGTACTATTTTATTTACTTACTTTGAAAGTTCTTGAAACAACGTGCGTGTATGCAACCAACATGACAGCAAACGGATAAACTCTCACATCCATCAAAATACATACGAACGTTGTTTCCACACTCTTCTCAAGGTTTTTTAAGGTTAGACTCTTCGACGTAATATATTATCACCATTTGTTGATCTTTTGCTTTTGACAATTCAAGCATTACTCCTATCGGACAATTCCGGGATGCAGTTTGAACTTTGCCTTCGTGCGACTCCCTTGGTGCTCTCCGGACAGGTCTTCCGAGTGGCCTTCCGTGAACGTAGCGCCTAAAGAAGCTCTTTGAAGTGTCATCTTTATATTTTCATCGACCTCGATCCTCTTCGATTAAGCCTATCCACCAGAATACATTCACTATCACTTCCGCATCTCTAACCAACCAACGGCCCACTCGATATAGTCTACGATGGCACCTTCGATGAAAGAACTTGCTTTCGTGATCATCGATTTCACTCACAAAGTCGATTACCGTGTAAATGGAATCTGGTCCAAGTTTTACCTAGTCGACAATATCCTTCCGAGAGCTGTTTCTGCACAAGCTTAGCTAAAGTCAAACGACTCTGAAAAAAGGAAACATTTTAAATCAACAAACAAAATTCTACAGGTCATCTAACCTCAAAGATACGGAACGCTTCTTCTTTCGTGCAGGAAAATGATGTTTAAACCAAATCAGGCTCCTTTCTAAAACCAGTCACACTGTCTGTTTGAACTTATATCACTCGAATTAATATGCCCTAAGGTTATAATAGATTCCAGGGAACCATAACCACAAAGGTACACCCAGAAAGGTACATGACTAAAATGAATATGTATTCCTTATACCGGTCTTGACGGGTTTTTTGTTAATATTTGCGTGGTGTTATGTTTCTGTCCACAGGGGCCCCAGCATGACGGGTTTGTACGTTGGGAAAACAGCTGTTCTCTAGACTCACGCATGCGCAAATCGAAATATCTAGATCGCGCGAATTTGGGCGGTTTTTCCACATACCGTTTCAAATTTTAAAGCCCGGAGTTAACGCGCGTTTTATATAGAGTCGATATTAGCGTACTTTTTGAGTAAAATGTCGTCGCCCGAGAAGGAAATGAAACTCCGGGCGCGATTTTGCGCGTCCTGGTGGCGGAAATACTCACGGTATGTGCGTCCTTTGACGGCGCGGGCGAAGATACGCTAATCTTCATCGCGAATCGGCCATTTATAGCGGAAAATTCTTCGTAGAGTTACCTGGGGATGCCGGCGATCGGTTTATTTAGATTTTGGCGTCCGATTTACGACTATATGCGGTAAAATTGACGTGCGGTCGCTTAACTGGGCTTAGCTTCAGCCATTTCTGGCCATTTTGTCGCCGTCAAAGAGAGTACTGTCAATTTGTTGATGGTTGGCATGGCGACGCGAATCGATAGTACATTCTCAAAATGAAAAGCAAAAATTTAGTCAAATTCCAAAATTTTTTTTCGAAAATGCGGCCAAAAATCGACGAAGTAAAAAGTCTAAGCACTGTAGTTTTGCGTTTTGTTGCCATTTCGGGCGTTTCGAGCGCACATTTTCGCTTCTTCGAGGAGTAGACTCTTCCCCCAATCGGCCTCATTTTGAAAACTTGCTCTCTTGAGTGTGAGTCACGTTTAGTATATTAGGATTAATTAGTGATCTGCAAAATATTCTATGTGTCTACAAATTTACGATGCTAAATTTGTAAAAGTTTTTTGATATTTTTAAGTTTTATACGCTCAGAGCTGACGTTTGTAATATATGTAATATATCAAGAATTGTATTTATTTTATATTGTTTCTGCATGTATTTAAATATTATTAATAAATACGCTGTTGAAACTGTTATAATAGTTTGAATATTTATATAACAAAATCGGGCATACTTTTTAAATATTTTTAGGTTTATCAAGCATGCTTAATTTAGTATTCACCACTAATCGGAAAATCTGCTAATTCCATATTATTAGATTTATCCGCTTCCATCAAAATCTTGTTTACAACCTTATTGTATAAAAACTGAAGAAAACATAAACGCCAATCGATAGGAGAGATTTCTCTCGTACCGGGTCACATATTATAATCAAAATTATGCAAATATTAAGAATTTAATTGTTAGTTAAAATTACTACCTAGACAAGTTATCGTTCTTTTTGTGTATTGATAATAAGCTGCCCGGTTCTCCCAGCTTTGTCGGTTCTCTCCGACATGACTGCACCGCTAACGCCTCTCTTCCCCGCTGCCCCTCAAAGACCGTAGAGCGTCGGAATTCACGCGGAGTTTCAGCACGATCTTTTGTATAAAAATGCAAGATAAACAATGATTACGTAATAAACTTTAAACCTATGAATTATTGGGTAGCATATAGTCTATATTTCATTATTCTAGCTCTTCTAATAACGGAATTGCATAATATAGCTTTTTGTGGGTCAATCACTAATCCAATGATTTTACAAAAATACACATTGAAAGCTAGCATTCCGCAAGTGATTTTACTTTTTAATTCGTTCAAATCTATGTATTATTTCCGGAGTAATTAATTGCTAAAGTTCAACGAATAAAATTTACATGGCAAAAACAGCGCCAATTCTTATTAATTTGGAAAAATCGGGAAAACGCCAACACGTACAGCTTTCTAATTTTTATGAGTTGTAGCATATTAATCAAGGACAGCACCAGAATTTTTTAAAAAAATTCGCCCCTAGGTTTCCGAGAAAATGGACGTCAAAAGAAGGGACATAATATATGGCCACGATAGTACATAACTTATGCATATGTAGGTCCGATTTTACAGTCTGTAAACATTGTTTTGCTTTTTTCTGTATACATATATTATAGTACCCATTTCTATTGTTAACTTCCTCCAACCGACCATTGAAAATAACTCGAAAACAAAAAAAGCACAAAACTTTTGGTTTTCGGCACAAAATAACATAATACCAACCCAAAACTTCTGCGTAAAAATTTAATTTAATTTTGTTGAATATTTGGAATTTAGGTAAATAGACGCTGCAATTGGAAATTGTTAACAACTCTGGTGCGAAAGGAGCTCAAAACCTCTGGTTTTCGGCACAAAAATAACACAAAAGGTTCGTATTAAAAAGATTTGATTTTATTTATAGTTTTGAATTTGGTTCCATAGACGCCACGTCGCAAACAAAAATTGCTAATAACTCGGAGACGAAAAGAGCACAATATTTCTGGGTTGCGGGTCAAAACAGCACATTTCACATTTCGTTCCCGAGTTATTACTCTTTTTACAAAAACAATGTCTATCAATAAGTACGTAGGCTTTCACGGCCAGAATCATTTAGAAAATAAACTGCTTCCGGGTTATGCCGTGTCAAGATTCGTAAATGCTGACGTTTCGCGGACCAAGTTGTTCGGTTCTGTAGAGCTAACTGAATAGAATAAAATAAAATAAAATTTTTATGCATAACTTTTATGTTGGTATTGTGCTATTCAGGCCCGTTCCGACCCGGGGGTGCAGCGGGTGCGAGGCACACGGGCGCCAAGTCAAGGGGGCGCCGAAAGAAGCCGCCTTGACTGCTAAAAATATGTAAACTAATTCACTGGATCAGCTGTTATTTGTTGCTCATGCGCGTGTAGTTAAAAGTTAAACTATTACCTTAACTATATAGATGTATCCGATCTAATATTAGAATCTGCATTAAAGAAGGCGAGAACAGCCAAGTTTACTTGAGTTCTTTACTTATTTAGATTGAATCATAAATATTCATAAGCAATATATGTATATAATATTAACATTAGGTGTTTATTTTGTTGGTATATCAATAAATTAATTATTATTGTTTGGGCCAACTTTATTATTTAACTATTGTAGATGTTCTTATTGCACATGCGCCAAAATACTCGTTTTCGAATCTGCGCTCATTTTTGGAATAATATAGGTTTGAAGCCTCAGTGACCAACTGAGAGCGTTGTACTCTGTCACCATTTACCTTCTGAAATAAAGAAGTACGTTTCCTACAATAAAAGTGTTCTTATTAAGAAACCAAGCGAACAGAATCAGCGACTAGCTATTTACAAAGTAACCAAATGGTCCGTCGAGCCGGATCTTCGAAGAAAAATACGAATAAAACTACGTTGGGCACCAGGTCCGACCGGTCTTGCAAGGAAAAGCCATTCCGCCACGTTTTCCAGCCAGCCGGAAGTCGCTACAAACATTCCAGCATTTCACGCATATAAGGTATTTGCCGATTCCTATTTTCCATTTTCCTTGTTCTTACCAAAATTAATAAATTAAAATATGGCGAAGTTCAAGTTACTTATTACAAAAGGGTTAAATTTAGTCAGTTCTTTGAACAACTTTCAGGAATTTCTTACAGAATTACCGGTCAATATCACAGATTTAGATAATGAAAAATTGTCATTACAAATTGCAGCTGTTACTGATATTAATAAGTATACTGACATATACAATGAATTAGTGGCGAATTCACAAAACGTGGATGAGTGTTTATCAATTAGAGAATTTAATACGTTGTATGTCGAAGTAATGGCAACCGCAAATATGCGTTTTAAGAAATTTATAAAATCAGAAAGTAAGAATTTACTCGTTCCAGATGTTTCGCGTCATGTCGACAATAAAGACAATTTCCAGCCATCTCTACCAAAACTTTCACTTCCACAATTTAGTGGTTCTTTTCAAGAGTATTTGGCTTTCAAAGAAAATTTCGAATCAATTATTGATCAAACAAATTTACAACCATCACAAAAATTATTGTATTTACGTTCTTGTTTAAAGGGTGAAGCAGCTAACGACATAGCGGGTTTACAACCGACTAATGATAATTATAAAATCGCACTTGATATCCTTTCATCAAGGTATAATAAACCAAAACTAATTATTCTATCTCATGTAAGCAATGTATTTCATTATAAAACCTTTTCTAAACCATCGGCATCTAGTTTGCAGGAATTGTTAAATAACTTAAATAAAAGTTTACTTTGTCTGAAAAACATGAACATTGGGCACGATCAACTGGTAGCGGCTTTTTTAACGCATATTATCTCAAACAAAGTTGATACAGAAACAAAAGGAAATTTAAAAAAGTATAAGCCATCGGAGATATTGTCCACAGACGATTTAATTAGATTTTTGGAGGAGAGGGTGCAATATTTGACGGATGTTGATTGTGATGATGCACTCGATTCATTTACTAATGCTGATAAATCCCATTCTAGTAGATTTTCATCTAAACAAAATAAAAATTTTGCTTTAGTTACATATTCAAGTAACGCTAATGGGGAAGTAAGCTGCTATTTATGCAAAAACAGTCATTATGTGGATGGATGTCCACAATTTCTATCTTTGAACATAAGTGATAGATTACAAAAGATAAAAGATTTGAAATTGTGCTACAACTGTATGAGGCACTCATCAAAGCGGTGTACTTCTAAATTTACATGTAGAACTTGCCACAAACCGCATCATTCTTTATTGCACATTTACAAGACAAATGATTCAAATTTGCCGTCAACATCAAATGGGCAGGAAATTTCACCTAGTCTGTCTTGCAGTGGGAGTGATCACCACTCAATTACTTTGCTTTCAACAGCACTAGTTTCAGTAACTGATATTAACGGAAAGAATAATACAGCACGTTGTTTGTTGGATTCGGGTTCTATGAACAATTTAATAACAATTAAATTTGCTAAAAGACTGAAACTAAACGTTGATAACGTTAGCGCGTGTATCACTGGCGTTAATTCTAATTGCGTGAATGTTACAGAACGAATGTCCGTTCCTTTGCGTTCAAATGTCACCACTTATCCGACAAATTTGTCATGTTTGGCTATTCCCAATATTACATCTTTAATTCCCACAATTCACTTTGATAAATGTCAACTTAAAATTCCACCAAACATAAAATTAGCAGACGAAAACTTTAATAAATCCGGTGAAATCGACATTTTAATTGGTGCTTCACATTTTTATAACTTACTTTGCGTCGGTCAATTTCCCTTAGTGAAAAAATCACTTATCTTACAAAAAACCAAACTAGGTTATGTACTATCGGGCAACTGGCAAAACTTTCAAGGTAGGCATTTTTCTAATCAACCACCTGCATTGACAGGTTGTTTCAGACTTTTCATTGCAAACTTCACTACAGAGATTTTGGGAAATTGAAGAAGTTAGACCAAAAAATAAACTTTCTTTGTTATGTTCCGAAGAAAGAACATGCGAAGAGTATTTTGAGGAGACAGTATTTCAGAACGATTCAGGTAGAATTGTTGTTTCAATGCCTTTTAACGAAAAGTTGAATAATTTAGGTAAATCTTATGCAGTAGCTTTGAAAAGACTATTAACATTGGAGAGAAGATTTGATAAAGAACCACCTCTTATCAGGGAACAATATTCACAATTTTTAAGGGAGTATGAATCAATGGGACACATGTCCAAAATAACAAATACCGAAGTTACAAAAAATTACAATTTCTTGCCCCACCATGCGGTAGTCAGAGAGGATCACTTAACGACTAAATTGCGTGTGGTTTTTGATGGTAGTGCAAAAACTGATACCAATATATCGATCAATGAATGTCAGTTGTTAGGTCCCGTGATACAAAGTGACTTGTTTTCTATTCTGCTTAATTTTCGGAGACATATCATAGTTGTCGTGGGAGATTGCGAAAAAATGTACCGTCAGATCTTAATTACTTCCTCCCAGCGAAAATATCAGTGTATATTGTGGAGAGAAAGTGTCTCAGAACCTATTAATCTATATTGTTTGAATACTAGTACCTATGGTCTTGCGAGTTCATCATATTTGGCTACAAAATGTCTCGAATATCTCGCAGTTTAAAATAGTGCACAATTTCCAGAAGCTTCTGAAAGTATTCTTAAAAATTTTTATATGGATGACTGGATTTCCGGTGCACCTACTGCCAAAGAAGCTTTACATTTACGTAATGAAGTTTCAAGTATTTTAAATTCTGCTGGTTTACCGTTACGCAAATGTCTATCAAATGATGAGCGAGTACTAATATCGGACGATGAACAGGTTTCAGAACTTTTTTCAATTCCAATTGATTCCCAAAACAGTATAAAAACATTAGGTTTACAGTGGGGTTGGTTCCCGTAAAGATCAAATTTCTTTTGAATATCGACCAAATTCAGGTTTCTATTCTGTTACAAAACGAAGTATACTATCGCTAGTTTCTCAAATATTCGATCCGTTGGGTCTTATATCCCCCATTGTGATAAATGGCAAAATATTAATACAGGCGCTTTGGAAAGAGGGCGTATCTTGGGATGCGTTTCCAATTTTGTAGCGCACCAAATTACATTTTCATTAAAAACGCCATCTGGGAGTACAATTTTCAAGCCAGCGACTATCCTAATATTTAGTACCATATGTGTACTATATTCTACCGCCAAGTTACAGATTTGTACCTCAAAGGACAACCCTTATATCGACGTTTCCATTTTTTTAGCGTCAGTTCAGCCAGCCATTTTTTATTTTCATTAGGAAAGCCGATCAGGAGTGTCATTTTCAAATCGATAATTATCCTAATATTTAGTACCAAATCTGTACTAATTTGTACCACCAAGCTTTAAATTTGTACCTCAAAGGATCACGATTATCTGGGCGTCTCCATTTTTTTAGCGCACCAAATTACATTTTCATTAAAAACGCCATGTGGGAGTACAATTTTCAAGCCAGCGACTATCCTAATATTTAGTACCATATGTGTACTATTTTGTACCGCCAAGTTACAGATTTGTACCTCAAAGGACAACCCTTATATCGACGTTTCCATTTTTTTAGCGTCAGTTCAGCCCGCCATTTTTTATTTTCGTTAGGAAAGCCGGTCAGGAGTGTCATTTTCATATCGATACTTATCCTAATATTTAGTACCAAATCTGTACAATTTTTTAATCCCAACGTCCAAATTCATTTGCCTCTGTGAACTTAGCCCCCCCATATTGACTTTTTCCAGTTTTTTTTTGCTTAAGTCGTTTGATAGTCGTTTGATAGCTTTTCCAGAGGTTTGATTGTTTTTCGTTTTTCCGCAAAACGGAAAATAAAATTTGGCGTGAACTTAGCCCCCCCCCATGTTCGAATTCTCGTTTTTTTTCAGTTGCAATAGATTGTCTATGGTTTGGTTAGGTTTGATAGTCCATTACCGACGTTTGATAGTTTTTCGTTTACCTGAAATCCGCAAAATTAGTATTTGTAGGTTATGTTATTGTCCGAATTTATTCCTTTCTAAAGGCTATATTAAGCGGGAGTTTGATTGGTGTTTTATTTTGTTCGCTTGTTAGTTCTGAACGTATAATTGTTCTTAGTAACGGCATGATTGATAATATTTTAAAAATTAATGATTGTTATAAATGACCGATGCCGGTAAAGTCTTTGACCGTTCCTTTGTAGATGGCGCTGATTCAAATTAGATATTGAGGACAATAAATAAAACTCTAGCAAATCTTTTTCATATAATGCCAACTTTTAATTAGAACTATGGATTATGATACATTTTCTAACCGAAATGAAACAACTCCCGCTTAAAATAGCCGATGGAATTGAATGAATTCGGACAATAAGATAGCTAATTACAAAACTAATAAACTAAACTCTAAGTTCGCGGATTTCAGAAAAACAAAAAAATATTAAACTTCGGGAATTAACAATCAAACCCAACCAAACCATAAGCAATCGATTGCAACTTAAAAAACCCGAGAATTCGAACATTATTAATATATTATTTATAACGATTATTAATTTTTAAAACATTATCAATCATGCCGTTACTAAGAACAATAATACGTTCAGAACTAACAAGCGAACAAAATGAAACAACAATCAAACAACTCCCGCTTAATATAGCCTTTAGAAAGGAATAAATTCGGACAATAACATAACCTACAAATTCTAATTTTGCGGATTTCAGGTAAACGAAAAACTATCAAACGTCGGGAATGGACTATCAAACCTAACCAAACCATAGACAATCTATTGCAACTGAAAAAAACCGAGAATTCGAACATGGGGGGGGGCTAACTTCACGCCAAATTTTATTTTCCGTTTTGCGGAAAAACGAAAAACAATCAAACCTCTGGAATAGACTATCAAACGACTATCAAACGACTTAAGCAAAAAAAACTGGAAAAAGTCAATATGGGGGGGCTAAGTTCACAGAGGTAAATGAATTTGGAGGTTGGGATTAAAAAATTGTACAGATTTGGATATGAAAATGACACTCCTGACCGGCTTTCCTAATGAAAATGAAAAATGGCGGGCTGAACTGACGTTAAAAAAAATGGAAACGTCGATATACTGGTTGTCCTTTGAGGTACAAATCTGTAACTTGGCGGTACAAAATAGTACACATATGGTACTAAATATTAGGATAGCCGCTGGCTTCAAAATTGTACTCCCACATGGCGTTTTTAATAAAAATGTAATTTGGTGCGCTAAAAAATTGGAAACGCCCAGATAATCGTGATCCTTTGAGGAACAAATTTAAAGCTTGGTGGTACAAATTAGTACAGATTTGGTACTAAATATTAGGATAATTATCGATTTGAAAATGACACTCCTGACCGGCTTTCCTAATGAAAATAAAAAATGGCGGGCTGAACTGACGCTAAAAAAATGGAAACGTCGATATAAGAGTTGTCCTTAGAGGTACAAATCTGTAACTTGGCGGTACAAAATAGTGCACATATGGTACCAAATATTAGGATAGCCGCTGGCTTCAAAATTGTACTCCCACATGGCGTTTTTAATAAAAATGTAATTTGGTGCGCTAAAAAATTGGAAACGCCCAGATAATCGTGATCCTTTGAGGTACAAATTTAAAGCTTGGTGGTACAAATTAGTACAGATTTGGTACTAAATATTTGGATAATTATCGATTTGAAAATGACACTCCTGACCGGCTTTCCTAATGAAAATAAAAAATGGCGGGCTGAACTGACGCTAAAAAAAATGGAAACGTCGATATAAGGGTTGTCCTTTGAGATACAAATCTGTAACTTGGCGGTACAAAATAATACACATATAGTACTAAATATTAGGATAATCGCTGGCTTGAAAATTGTACTCCCACATGGCGTTTTTAATAAAAATGTAATTTGGTGCGCTAAAAAATTGGAATCGCCCAGATAATCGTGATCCTTTGAGGTACAAATTTAAAGCTTGGTGGTACAAATTAGTACAGATTTGGTACTAAATATTAGGATAATTATCGATTTGAAAATGACACTCCTGACCGGCATTCCTAATGAAAATAAAAATTGGCGGGCTGAACTGACGCTAAAAAAATGGAAAAGTCGATATAAGGGTTGTCCTTTGAGGTACAAATCTGTAACTTGGCGGTACAAAATAGTACACATATGGTACTAAATATTGGGATAGTCGCTGGCTTGAAACTTGTACTCCCACATGGCGTTTTTAATAAAAATGTAATTCTGTGCGCTAAAAAATTGGAAACGCCCAGATAATCGTGATCCTTTGAGGTACAAATTTAAAGCTTGGTGGTACACATTAGTACAGATTTGGTACTAAATATTAGGATAATTATCGATTTGATGCATTTACACCAAACATGGCTTGACAAAAGGTAATGACAAAAAGTATATGTTTCAAAAGATTTGAAACATATTATCGATCTGAGGATTCCTCGTTGCACATTTGCTTCTAGCTACCTGAAGTTAGAATTGCATGGATTTTCTGATGCTAGCACTCGAGCTTATGGAGCCTGCATGTATGTGCGATGCTTTTTAAAGGAGTCAATTTCCGTCCATCTTCTTTGTTCAAAAAGTAAAGTAGCACCTCTGAAGGTTACAACTTTACCGCGACTTGAATTATCTGCTGCAGTACTGCTTGCTGAATTATCTAATAAAGTTCGATCAACGTTCAATATCAATTTTCATAATGTTTACTATTGGTCTGATTCTAAAATTACACTTGGATGGATTAATTCCACTCCCAGCAAATTTAAAGTGTTTGTTGCAAATAGAATAGCGGTTATTCAAGAATTGACTGATCCAAAATTTTGGTTTCATGTTTCATCTGCCGAGAATCCGGCGGATCTGATTTCTAGAGGTATAAAAACTGTTAATTTGATAAATAATTCCTTGTGGTTTCAAGGTCCAAGATTTTTGTCCCAAATATTTCGAGAGAGTTTGAATGAAATAAATGGATTGAGTTTGGAATTACCTGAGATTAAACAGAGCAACATTACTCTAACTTGTTCCATGGTACACGATTTTACTGGCAGCATGTTTAATCGATTTTCAAGTTTTTCGACACTGCGGCGAGTATTTGCTTATGTTTTGAGATTTATTTCTAATATAAAATCGCATAAAAATAGGAAGACAATTGGTTGTCTTACCGCAAGGGAAATTAGCAGCTCTGTGTCAAAATTGGTACAATTATGTCAGGCGGACAGGTTTTCAAATTAAATTAAATTGTTATCACAAGAAAAAAAATGCATCTCTAAAAATTCAAGTCTAAGTTGTCTTAGTTTGTTTTTGGACAGTGAGGGTATATTACGTGTAGGAGGTAGACTCCAAAATACTAAACTAAATTTTAACAAAATGCATCCCATGTTATTGCCAAAAGGACATCAATTAACAAAACTCATAGCTCATTATTATCATAAAAAACTATTGCACTGCGGTGCAAATCAACTATTAGCGGCTATTAGAGATGAATTTTGGCCTATGGCAGGTAGGAATCTTTGCAGGCAAATAACGACAAATTGTGTAACTTGCTTTAAATTTAGGCCTAGAATTAGCGAACCTAAAATGGGAAATTTACCTGTGTCTCGTTTTGAATCTTACTCACCTTGCTTTACAAATACGGGAGTAGATTTTGCTGGCCCAATTACTATTAAAGATAGATTCACACGAAATCCTAAGCTTATTAAAGTTTACATTGCGCTTTTTGTTTGCATGACATCAAAAGCTATACATTTGGAACTTGTAACGGATTTATCTGCAAAAGCATTTATGGACGTTTTTAAAAGATTTATTGCACGAAGGGGAAAACCGAAAAGAATGTTTAGTGACAACGCTACTAATTTTGTTTCGGCCTCAAAATTAATAAAAGAACTTTACGAAAATTTAAAGTTGCAAGATGTACAGCAAACAATTTCAAATTATTTTTCGGATGAAGGTGTGACTTGGAATTTTATTCCTCCTAGTTCTCCGCATTTTGGAGGGATTTGGGAATCGAACATAAAATCTACTAAAACCCATTTATTTAAAACATTGCAAAATAGTAACTTGAATTTCGAAGAACTTCTTACAGTTCTGGTTCAAGTGGAGGCCATTTTGAATTCCCGACCTTTGAGTCCCATGTCACACGATCCTAACGACTATTCTCGTTTGACACCTGGACATTTCCTCATCGGCAATTCTTTAGCATCTCTACCGGAGGATGATGTGGTGCATATTCCGACAAATCGATTAGATCGATATCAACAACGGCAGTGGCTGGTAAATCAATTTTGGCGACGATGGTCCAAGGAAGTCCTTCCTGAATTCCAACGAATGCAAAAATGGACGTCTCCCAGGGGCACCCAGCTGCAAGTTGGTTCTTTGGTTTTGATGACAGAACCAAACAATCCTCCGTTCCGATGGCCCACGGCACGTGTGATAGAGCTTCACCCAGGAAGTGAAAACGCCCATATAATCGTGATCCTTTGAGGTACAAATTTAAAGCTTGGTGGTACAAATTAGTACAGATTTGGTACTAAATATTAGGATAATTATCGATTTGAAAATGACACTCCTGACCGGCTTTCCTAATGAAAATGAAAAATGGCGGGCTGAACTGACGCTAAAAAAATGGAAACGTCGATATAAGGATTGTCCTTTGAGGTACAAATCTGTAACTTGGCGGTACAAAATAGTACACAAATGGTACTAAATATTAGGATAGCCGTTGGCTTCAAAATTGTACTCACACATGGCGTTTTTATAAAAATGTAATTTGGTGTTGTTTCCGAGTTATAAGCACTTTTCTGCAGGGGGGCTGTGGACATATTTGATCTAACTTCCAAATTCGAAATAAAATCAAACTTTTGCTGAGCTGACACTAAAAAAATGAAAACGTCGATATAAGGGCGATTCTTTGCGGTACGAATTTTGAGTTTGGTGGTACAAATTAGTACAGATTTGGTACTAAATATTACGATAATTATCGATTTCAAAATGACACTCCTGACTGGCTTTCCTAGTAAAAGTAAAAATTGGCGAGCTGAACTGACGCAAAAAAAATGGAAACGTCGATATAAGGGCGATGCTTTGCGGTACGAATTTTGAGTTTGGTGGTACAAATTAGTACAGATTTGGTACTAAATATTACGATAATTATCGATTTGAAAATGACACTCCTGACCGGCATTCCTAATGAAAATAAAAATTGGCGGGCTGAACTGACGCTAAAAAAATGGAAACGTCGATATAAGGGTTGTCCTTTGAGGTACAAATCTGTAACTTGGCGGTAGAAAATAGTACACATATGGTACTAAATATTAGGATAGTCGCTGACTTGAAAATTGTACTCCCACATGGCGTTTTTAATAAAAATGTAATTCTGTGCGCTAAAAAATTGGAAACGCCCAGGTAATCGTGATCCTTTGAGGTACAAATTTAAAGCTTGGTGGTACAAATTAGTACAGATTTGGTACTAAATATCAGGATAATTATCGATTTGAAAATGACACTCCTGACCGGCTTTCAGAATGAAAATAAAAAATGGCGGGCTGAACTGACGCAAAAAAAAGAATGGAAACGTTGGTATAAGAGTTGTCCTTTGAGGTACAAATCTGTAACTTGGCGGTACAAAATAGTACACATATGGTACTAAATATTAGGATAGTCGCTGGCTTGAAAATTGTACTCCCACATGGCGTTTTAAATGAAAATGTAATTTGGTGCGCTAAAAAAGTGGAAACGCCCAGATAATCGTGATCCTTTGAGGTACAAATTTAAAGCTTGGTGGTATAAATTAGTACAGATTTGGTACTAAATATTAGCATAATTATCGATTTGAAAATCACACTCCTGACCGGCTTTCATAATGAAAATAAAAAATGGCGGGCTGAACTGGCGCTAAAAAAATGGAAACGTCGATATAAGAGTTGTCCTTTGAGGTACAAATCTGTAACTTGGCGGTACAAAATAGTACATATATGGTACTAAATATTAGGATAGTCGCTGGCTTGAAAATTGTACTCCACATGGCGTTTTTAATGAAAATGTAATTTGGTGCGCTAAAAAATTGGAAACGCCCAGATAATCGTGATCCTTTGAGGTACAAATTTAAAGCTTGGTGGTACAAATTAGTACAGATTTGGTACTAAATATTAGGATAATTATCGATTTGAAAATGACACTCCTGACCGGCTTTCCTAACAAAAATAAAAAATGGCAGGCTGAACTGACGCTAAAAAAATGGAAACGTCGATATACGGGTTGTCCTTTGAGGTACAAATCTGTAACTTGGCGGTACAAAATAGTACACATATCGTACTAAATATTAGGATAGTCGCTGGCTTCAAAATTGTACTCCCACATGGCGCTTTTAATAAAAATGTAATTTGGTGCGCTAAAAAATTGGAAACGCCCAGATAATCGTGATCCTTTGAGGTACAAATTTAAAGCTTGGTGGTACAAATTAGTACAGATTTGGTACTAAATATTAGGATAATTATCGATTTCAAAATGATACTCCTGACCGGCTTTCCTAATGAAAGTAAAAATTGGCGGGCTGAACTGACGCTAAAAAAATGAAAACGTCGATATAAGGGCGATTCTTTGCGGTACGAATTTTGAGTTTGGTGCTACAAACTAGTACAGATTTGGTACTAAATATTAGGATAATTATCGATTTGAAAATGACACTCCTGACTGGCTTTCCTAGTAAAAGTAAAAATTGGCGGGCTGAACTGACGCAAAAAAATTGGAAACGTCGATATAAGGGCGATGCTTTGCGGTACGAATTTTGAGTTTGGTGGTACAAATTAGTACAGATTTGGTACTAAATATTAGGATAATTGTCGATTTGAAAATCACACTCCTACCTGCCTTTCCTAGTGAAAGTAAAAATTGGCGGGCTGAACTGACGCTAAAAATTTGAAACGTCGATAAAACGGTGAAGCTTTGAGGTACAAATTTTGAGCTCCTTGGTACAAAATAGTACAAATTGGGTACTAAATATTAGGTTAATCATCGATTTGAAAATTATACTCCTACATGGTTTTCGTTCAAAATGGCGGGGTGAGCTGACGCTAAGAATTAGAAACGCCGATATCGAGGTGATCCTTTGAGGTACAAATTCGGGGATTAGTGGTACAAAATAGTACAAATTAGGTACTAAATCCTATTTCAGATTGTTTTGCGAAAAGTGGCGGGCTGATCTGACTGACGCGATTTGCGTTGTGAAGCCACATTCGTGGGATGTAGCAAAGTTGAAATTGGGCTTCAGCATCCCAAAAAAATCTGATGTGGCCAGGCACATGACTTTATCATACAATATAAAATTAATAGTTTAGCTGCATGAGAATCTATTCTATTGAGATAAATCGTAGGTATTGTCAAAGCATCAGCATTTGACACTACCTACACTACGTCATCAGAATAATAGTTATTTATGTCACAAATGCCGAAAGTACGGAATAGCGCGACGAGCGGTGATGCGGCGCGTCACCGAAGGCGGAGTGTCGCCGTCGCATATGAGCGAGTCGGCTATCTAGTTTTTGGCAGGAGCGACATCAACGTCTATAGTGTTGCTTTTTAAGAAATACGTATTTAAAAAAATAAATGGTGTCTGTATAGTAAATGCTAGGTTGGTACCACTTAGACGAAACGTCAAGTTTAAAGGTGCGTTCCGATTGGTAGGTAATGGTAGCTAATGGCGGTGGTAGAATACGAAATTATAGTATTTCTTACATATCGTGATAATGACACATATTAGTTTGCATGTACATAAACATGAGTCACTATCAATTTTCTATTGGAAATACTATAACGGCGTCCGCTACCACTGCCATCGTCACTAATGAAAACGCACCTTAAAAAGGTAATTCAAATTGTGACAGATTTATATTTGTTCATGACACATCCCTACCAACATACTAAAATAAAACTACACTCATCGCTATACTTTATTTATAATTTTCTCAATGTATCGTTTTTAGAATTAGATATAAAGACGGGTTGATATTTCTTATCAACAAACAGTCAAATTGGTGATCTTACTTTATTTGAAATTTGTATTTTATAATTTGCCGTACTACAGCGGCAACGTTCCATAGTGGTTTTCCAACCTCTGATGAGATCAGCTGTTTTCGAATGTGACAACACAAAAAAATATTTGTCAAAATCCTGGCTACTATGTAATTTCATATCAATGCAGATGCGACCGATCTCGATCAAATAGAATTTGCTCTTGAAGCTAAACTATTAATTTTACCAAAAAATTTCATAGGCATAAATTATTCAAAATTTCCTGTGCTTTAATTTATTAATTAACTAATTTGTCGAAATTACAGAAATGGCGGCTCATTTCCAAAATCCTTCAAATAGGCTTAGAATAAACTGAAAGGCTAAACTATTAATTTTACCAAAAAATGTGATAGGCATAAATTATTCAAAAATTACTCTACTTTAATTTATTTATTAACTATTTTGTCGAAATTACAGAAATGGCGGCTCATTTGCAAAATCCTTCAAAAAGGCTTAGAATAAACTACCAGTTCCTTTGGACCCTTTTCAACCAAAAGCTTTTCAGCTCTAAGTTAGGTCATGAAACTTCTAAATATGAACTTTCGTCCCGATACCTTTAGTAGTTTCTCCGGAATCGTCGTCACAAAAATCGTTTACACACGCGCACACACACACACACACACACACACACACATACAGACATTTTTTTGTACCTTGGTCAAAAATGTTCAGGGGACCCAAAAAGACCTATTTCCGCTAAAATCTCAATTTTTTTTTCGGCATGATTACAATACTTTATCTTACTGCGTATGATAAAGTAAAAACATATAGAATATGGGGAAAAGAAGTCTATATTTTTTTCCCGGAACAAGCACCCACGGAAACGATTTAACTGGATTACTAGGGTGACCTACTTTTTACTGCTCCAAGACGGGACAAAATATTTTGTTATCTTCCAATTGTTTCTCCAAACAAGAATATCATCAGTTTCTCAAGAATTCGAATTACCAATAATGGAATTTATTACCTTAAATTGTTGTTAAAGGAGCATTTTTTTTTTCTTACCAATTCTTCATGTGACGTAATATGATTGTTATATTTAGGGAAAAAACGCTTGTAAAATTTTATTGCAACAACTAAATTGTATCACTTAAATGTCTTGTCTCATTTTAAACCATCGCTTTCATTCTGAAATAATAAAGGCCACGATTGTTTTATGTGAATACCGAAGTCATAACACAAAAAACGTTAAGATTAAAGTATATGTCACAGATGGAGATAGCCCAAATAAGAAAATTGTTTTGAGTAGGGGAGAGTGGTACACAATGGAACAGTTTTTATTATTGTTTAATTATATTTTGTCTTTCAATTATCAGAAATAAAATTAATAGTGATATGTAATTAACAGAGCCGAGCAGAGATCGGGCAACTGGTGACACCTGAGGCATGGAGCGGCGTTTGTCTAGCAATTGCAGCTTCGAATATAATACCGTACTCCAAAGAAGTCCGCTTACCTCGATACCGTAGTAACATTGGCCCATGAAATAATTCGATATGCCGCCACGAGAAAGAATGACAGTAAAAGTTACGGCGATTCAACGATCGCACGCTCAGGCATGACTCAGGCGACCAAGTACAGCGACGACAGTGACGTACGCTTTGTTTTATACTATACTCGACGGACGGATAGTGCGTAAATAACTTGTCCCTATAATATCAAATGATTTTAACAATAATTTGTATTAAAAATAATTATTTATTTAACCATATATTACTGTTAACATTTGCTATTACTAGTTTCTCCAAATTTTCGATAGTCAATGATGTTCTTTTAGAAGTTAAAATAACATTTCCGTCGATCATTAAATTTTATGAGTCAGTTAAGTGAATAGGACATGCAATTAAATAACTCTATTAATGCACGATTTCTATTAATGCATGAGTTGTTATAGCCAATCACAAGACGTAAAGACGACGTTTGATTGGCAAATCGAACATATTTGAAATGAAACCTTCCAATCAAAACATACCGCGCTCTAGAACAGTCAGTGTCAAATTACATAAATTGCCATATAATCTAAAAAGACATTGGCGAAGAAAAGTCTATGTAGACGACGCTAGAAGAATGCGATCGACGAAACAATTTTGTAGCCAACTCGAATATTAAACGGCTATTTATGATCTCAACAATTAACGCTCGAGCATTAAACAGTCTCGATCATTAATCGCTTTTTAATCAACTTGTTGGTTAAATAACTATTAAAAGTCGAAAAGCTTCTCTCAACGGCACAGCTTATTAATGGGGCATAAGTAAAGCAATGCGCATGTAATTTATATTTTTCGCAATTTGTAAAATTATTTGTCATACAAAATTCTTGAACTATTCTGAGATTGGAATTTCTATCTAATATAACGTCAACTTTATTAGTTAAAAGTTCACACATTTCTCCCGGAACCGATTTAAATTTATTTACTATTTTGGTCAATTTTGCTATCGATTCTCTCACTTTGATGTTACGCCCTTCGACATATTTAATGTCTGCAATTAAAAATGAAAAATTGCTATGAATAAGTTCCAGTTGCTCTTTAAGGGAAGGTTCTTTTAATAATTCTATAATTAATATATAAAAATATATGTAAATGTTGCAAGGTTTCTGCACAAAGCTTTTATTCTATATAATTTAATATGCAATATAAATATTTCATACTATTAAAGGCTAAACGTACAATAACCAGCATCGAAAAGAAAGAAAACAGCGAATAGGACCGCTGTGGTTGCGCGCGTGACCCTAGTCACTTCTCGGTCTACCCGCCACTGGAATAACCCCGAAAAAACTTGAATTGCCCGATCTCTGCTCGGCTCTGGTAATTAACATGGGTTAACAACCATAAGTATAACCTAATTTGGCGTAAAAATGTGTTGAATAGTTAATATTGAATATATAGCAGCAATGTTATTTGTTCCATTGTGTACCACCATAGTACCGAATGGAGGAGGTAGTAGTATACAATGAAACATCTTCATTTCCACACAAAATAAATTTCTAATGACAAAATAAAAATTATTTTCGAAAATAAACACAAAATAACAATAAATATTTTACAGGGCTCAGGGGGATAAACGATAGTGATATTATCAACTTTCCCTTTGAACTAGAAGCTTTTCGGTTTGACCGGAAGTGGGTGATACTGATACGAGATTTGAAAATAATCTACGAAAGAAGGTTGTATGAGGTAAAACTCAGCCGCCTACCATTGGTTACTTTGTTTAATAATAATCTTTATTTGCTATGGGATCCAAGTTGGATATTGACAATGGTCACATTACATTAATAAATAAACTGCCCACTGAAGACCAATAAAAACAACCAAACAAAGAAAATGCAGAAATGTGCAAATTAATAACATACATAAAAAAATACAAATACAAAAGCAATTCTAAGCAACGGCTGTCGCGTCCAAATCTTCCCTAACCGAATAAAACGAACGGGCAAGCAAATATTTCCTGACCTCTCTCTTAAATAAGCTTAAGCTTGATGCAGCCCCCACCACGGATGGGAGAGCATCAAACGTTTTTACTATCATGTACATGCGCTTTCAAAAGCCGAAGACGCGTGCTGAGGCACCGCAAGCTGTAAAGCACCCCTCGTTCTTACTGACGTTGATACATCCCCGTTACGTCTAAACGCATTCATGTTCTTTTTATAAAAACATAAGAGCCTGTAAATGTACAAACAGGGAAGTGTCAGCATGCTTTGTCGTCTGAAGTAATCTCTACAAGACTCCCTATAGTCAAGTCGTAGCATGCATCTCAAAAATCGCTTTTGATTGCGAAATAACGCAATAGCATGAGGAGATGACCCCCAAAGTATAATGCCGTTTTTTAGAGCTTCTGTTGACACAATGTCCCTTAATCTATACATGGCGTGATAAGCTCTATTTAACTTTCTGACCGTATATTCAATGTGCGTTTCCCAGCGCAGATTATTCTGAAAGAACACCCCAAAAACTTTGTCGAATAACTTAGCGGGACTGATGCACCCGACTCTCTAACCAGAATCGACTGAATCGGTAACTGTAATGAAATGTGAAGCAGTGAGGTTTTGGAGTGGTTCAGCAACATTCAGTTATTAATACACTAGCTGGTCATATTCTTGACAGCCTCAGACGCAAGCACAAACAGTCCACTCATGTCAGAATGCGAAACAATCAGACTCGTATCATCCGCAAACTGATACAAGCTTCCCATACCAATGCTCCGCCGAAGGTCGTTCATGTACATAAGAAACAAAAGGGGGCCCAAAATAGATCCCTGAGGAACACCCCTATTCAACATTGACGAACTCGTGCCCACAACCCCATCCACACTTACTCTTTGACTCCTTCCACGTAAATAGGACTGTAAGAGCTCGATCGCAACACACCTAACACCCAGTGACTGCAACTTTAAGAACAACCGCCCGTGAACGATAGTGTCGAATGCACTCGAAAGATCAAAAAATAGAGCGGCAACACAGCTACGCTTGTCTATATTTGTCAGAATATTAGCGCAAAAATATGGTTGACTCAACCCCCCAAACCCATCCCACTTGAGCCAAAAAAATGATGATGAAACTTATCAGCGATCTCCATTAAGGTCAAGATCACCATTCAGTTCTGTTAAATAAATCCTTTAAGTTTTTGTTTTTATTATTAATTATTAATTTATTTTATTTGAATTTTATATAATTTATTTTAGACGACCAAAAAAATAGTGCTACGTAAAAAAGCGTTCTATTGTGTACTACCAGTCAGTGTTCCATTGTGTACCACAGAACATTTTTACTTTATCATACGTGCGTGTGCGTGTGCGCGTGTGCGCGTGTGTGTGCGTGTGTGCCTGTGTGCCTGTGTGCGCGTGCGTGCGGGTGCGTGTACGTGTGCGCGTGTGCGCGTGTGTGTGCGTGTGTGCCTGTGTGCCTGTGTGCGCGTGCGTGCGGGTGCGTGTACGTGTGCGCGTGCGCGTGCGCGCGCGGGTGTGTGTGTGTGTGTGTGTGTGTGTGTGTGTGTGTGTGTGTGTGTGTGTGTGTGTGTGTGTGTGTGTGTGTAGGGGGGACGCATGCGCGTGTGTACCCGTTTTTGTGGCGACGATTCCAGAGAAACTACTAAAGGTATCGGGACGAAACTTCATATTTAAAAGTTTCATGACCAAACTTAGGGCTTTTTGATCAAAAGACTCCAAAAATTTGTATTATAAATATTATAATATACTATTATGACCATCAGGAACATATTATGACACGTAAAAAGTATCGAATCTGTTGCTGGATTAGTGTTTCCTATCAACGTCAGCGAGACGACAATTGTCAGTTTGACATAACCAACAATGGTTGCGATCACAAACGACAGACACCCAAGTAACCACAAGATTATTCAACAGTTCTTAACTTTATTTGCAGAGAATTCAAAGATCTATAAATTTCCAAATAATGCCCATTATTTTTCGATCAATAGAAAACAAGATATTGATAATTGAAATCACCGTTGCCCGACCAAACGTGTATACAAAAATACAGTTGGGGTTGATTTTGTTTTTTCGAAGTGAAATCCTTATTTAGTGTGCCATTGAGGTATTTCAACTATTTAGATTTATAATTTTAGCCATTCACCTTACTCCAAATTGACCGAGCACAAATGGCAAAAGTGGTTGCCATACGCGGAGACGTCACTGAAGTTAACTTAGGAATTAGCGATGAAGACAGAGCCACTATAATTAGAAAGGTTTCGGTAGTTTTTCATTTCGCAGCCGCCGTCAAATTTGACTTACCGTTAAGGCAAGCAGTGCAGCAATACGTCATCGGAACAGAAGCAGTCTTGCACTTGTGCGCGGAAATAAAGGATTTAAAGGTAGGTAGTAAAATGACAAGTTTCAACTTTTTGTTTATTTTCTTGCTTATGATGAATATCTTTCTATTGGTCTATGGCCACTGATAACTAGATGGTAAAAATATAGTCACTTTTAAAGCCCGCGTAGCGCGATTGTGGTTGGCCAAGTGAAGACTGTGTTCAGCGACACCACATAGAAAGTTGAATTTCAAAAAAAGACACAATGTGTATTAAGCATTAAAACAACAATAAGTTGCTTAATTCCTACTGGGTGTCTCAAACATAGACCAGAACCGTCATTTTGGTTTTCCTAGTACGACCAACTGTATCATTTTTTCAAAATTTTATGACAGTTATATATTCAAAATTATGACAGTGTTATTAAGCGAAATTGCTCCTTAGGTGGTAGTTTATCTGTCGACCGCGTTCTGCAACGTTGATATTGAAGAACCTGCGGAGGAAGTGTACGAGATTCCGAATGTGTCACCGGATAAAATCATCGAGATGGTCGGATTTCTCGATGACGAACAATTGTCCGCGATCGAGAAGAAGTCCCCACCCAAATACATACACTTACACCAAACGTTTGGCAGAAATTCTCGTCAAGAAGGCAGGTGCCAAATTACCAATTGTTATCGTCAGACCTTCCATTGTTATGGCAGCCTGTCACGAGCCGGTTCCGGGCTGGGTTGATTCGTTGAATGGTATCGTAGGATTAACCATAGCTGTGTTCAAGGGGGTCTGCCAGATCTCTTGGGCGGATAAGGATCACTGTATGCAGTACGTTCCAGTGGACGTGGCCATTGATATTGCAATCGTCGCCAGCTTTCTTAGGGGTACCCAGAAGTAAGTACGTTATTACAATCATAGGAAGTTGAATGTTCCTATCTTTCCCTCTGTTACCATTTGATTAAATCTAAAATAATTTTTACTTTATCATACGCAGTATGTAAAGTATTGTAATCGTGCCGAAAAAAAAATGAGATTTTAGCGGAAATAGGTCTTTTTGGGTCCCCTGAACATTTTTGACCAAGGTACAAAAAAATGTCTGTGTGTGTGTCTGTGTGTATGTGTGTGTGTAAACGATTTTTGTGGAGACGATTCCGGAGAAACTACTGAAGGTATCGGAACGAAAGTTCATATTTAGAAGTTTCATGACCTAACTTAGAGCTGAAAAGCTTTTGGTTCACAAGGGTCCAAAGGAACTGGTAGTTTATTCTAAGCCTTTTTCAAGGATTTTGCAAATGAGCCGCCATTTCTGTAATTTCGTCAAAATAGTTAAATAGTAAATTAAAGTAGAGGAAATTTTGAATAATTTATGTTTATGACATTTTTTGGTAAAATTCATACTTTAGCGTTTTAGTTTATTCTAAGCTTTTTTGAAGGATTTAGGAAATGAGCCGCCATTTCTGTAATTTCGACAAATTAGTTAATTAATAAATTAAAGTAGAGGACATTTTGAATAATTTATGCCTATGAAATTTTTTGGTAAAATTAATAGTTTGGCTTCAAGAGCAAATTCTATTTGATCGAGATCGGTCGCATATGCATTGATATGAAATTACATAGTAGCCAGGATTTTGACAAATATTTTTTTGTGTTGTCACATTCGAAAACAGCTGATCTCATCAGAGGTTGGAAAACCACTATGGAACGTTGCCGCTGTACTGCGGCAAATTATAAAATACAAATTTCAAATAAAGTAAGATCACCAATTTGATTGTTTGTTGATAAGAAATATCAACCCGTCTTTATATCTAATTCTAAAAACGATACATTGAGAAAATTATAAATAAAGTTTAGCGATGAGTTTAGTTTTATTTTAGTATGTTGGTAGGGATGTGTCATGAACAAATATAAATCTGTCAGAATTTGAATTACCCTTTTAAGGTGCGTTTTCATTAGTGACAATGGCAGTGGTAGCAGATGCCGTTATAGTATTTCCAATAGAACATTGATAGTGAGTCATGTTTATGTACATGCAAACTAATATGTGTCATTATCACGTAATGTAAGAAATACTATAATTTCGTATTTTACCACCGCCATTAGCTACCATTACCTACCAATTGGAACACACTTTTAAACTTGACGTTTCGTCAAAGTGGAACCAACCTAGCATTTACTATACAGACATCATTTATTTTTTTAAATACGTATTTCTTAAAAAGCAACACAATAAACGTTGATGTCGCTCCTGCCAAAAAGTAGATAGCCGACTCGCTCATATGCGACGGCGACTCTCCGCCTTCGGTGACGCGCCGCATCACCGCTCGTCGCGCTATTCCGTACTTTCGGCATTAGTGACATAAATAACTATTATTCTAACGACGTAGTGTAGGTAGTGTCAAATGCTGATGCTTTGACAATACCTACGATTTATCTCAATAGAATAGATTCTCATGCAGCTAAACTATTAATTTTATATATTGTATGATAAAGTCATGTGCCTGGCCACATCAGATTTTTATGTTCATAAACATGAACATTTCTGATAATATACCTAATACGAAAATCTCATTACAAGAATTACGTAACACCGCTACTATTATATAAATATATTGAATATAGACTACTTCAGAATTGTAATAGTGTTACGTAGTTCTTAACGGGGGACGGCTCTAGGTCAGGATGTTTACATAGGTTGTGTATTGCTGACCACACGGAATTCCAATAATACTGCTGACTGGCGACCGCCAAACACGATCGTTGATGCATATACTCTACTCAGGTGCTGCAAACTAGTGATTGATTCCCTACCTATCCCATGCCGTGGCTTTTATATAAATTTGGCAAGACGTCATGACCTGTTTCGGGCCCCCAAAAATCCTTAGTCAGGATTTTTGGTTGCACACGGTTAACACGTAAATGGTAATGTGCACGCTTTGTATTCGTGCCAAACGGAATTTCCTTTGTTCTATATCAAAAAGCCTGACGCCTGCATTTCTGACTAAGCAATTGTCTGTCGGACGGACGAGTTACATGACCTGCCCTAAATTATTTAATGTGATGTACTATACTTTCGTCACAACCCTCCTGGCAAACAAGTGCTCGACCCAGAGCAATGAAAAGAGAAAGACACAAAATTGAACAGCCACGGGACAGGATAGAAAAGAACGCACCACTTATAGGTTTATTTGACCACCATACAAATTAACAATACAAAACAATACAAAAAAATATCCTTAGAAAAAAATGCAATGTATCGTGCCGGTATCGTATGCCATTTGTCCCGTTCTCATCAATCCCCCGACTGGTTCTTGGGTCTTCCTGCCAACCTTCTTGTTCTAGGATTGCGATGGTCATCTACGTGAGGGATACCATTACGGTCGGCTTTGACCGTGTACACAGAATCTATTTCCAGAATCCTCTCCTGTTGCCTCTTAGAATTCTCTTAATTCTTCTCCTTCTTCTACATCTACTTGGACTAGCCGGGACCCCTTGTCCCGTGCGAGGCGGTTTGGTAGAATCCATAGGACCGTTCCTCTCTAATCGACTTGTTTGTTTCTTCTCAGACTGGTCGAGGCATCTATTGTCCCGTGCGGGGCGGCTCGGTAGAATCCGTAGCGCCAAATCCCCTCCAGTCTACATCGCCAGCTTCCTCTGGCGGTATCGACAACCCCAAAACTCGCATATAACTCAATTATGCTGGTATGGTACCCCGGTTTGTCATGTCTCGACTGCTTCTTGTAGATGACCACCATCCGTTTATTTAACTTCGTGATCCCGGACCAGCCGGCTTCATCCATCGAAGAGAGAACGGGAAAATGCATATTCTTCCTTACAGCGGTGGCATCAACCTCGAACAATTAAACTAAAAAAATAAACAGTCTAGGTACTAACTTATTTCTAAGACGAAGAGTTGAACATTATTTGAATCCATGCGGTTGTTAAGCTGTCCTTGGAACAACATATTTCTCACTGGGGGAGTGAGAAACACTACAAAACCTCTCTGCTGATTGACCGCCAACACAATTCGCCTTCTCTCCGAGCTTCAGACATGCTTCCTCTTCGTCGCGCAGGATGTTTTTAGATGTTTCCACCCTGACCAAAATGAGCCGTTCCCGATCTTCTTTGGGACCATTTAGCGCCTCCACCATGTTACGTAGCTCTTAATGGGGGACGGCTCTAGGTCCGGATGGAGATGTAAATAAAAGTCGCAGTGGTGTTTACATAGGTTGTGTATTGCTGACCACACGGAATTCCAATAATACTGCTGACTGGCGACCGTCAAACACGATCGTTGATGCGTATACTCTACTCAGGTGCTGCAAACTAGTGATTGATTCCCTACCCATCCCATGCCGTGGCTTTTATATGAATTTGGCAAGACGTCATGACCTGTTTCGGGCCCCCAAAAATCCTTAGTTAGGATTTTTGGTTGCACACGGCTTCTTGATATAAGTAAATGTTAATGTGCACGCTTTGTACTCGTGCCAAACGGAATTTCCTTTGTTCTATATCAAAAAGCCTGACGCCTGCATTTCTGACTAAGCAATTGTCTGCCGGACGAACGGGTTAAATGACCTGCCCTAAATTCTATAATGTAATGTACTATACTTTCGTCACAATAGTAAAATGTAGTCACTCTCCACTCGCCCGGTGATTTTATTAATTAGTTTGAGAGATTGAGGGTATGTTTAAATTCGGGTGCTGAATATTACACAGATATCGATCTAAAAAGAATCTCAATTTGCTAATAACATATAATACATACCTACCAGTAATAACATTATTTCTGTAGTATAGCAAAACCTATATATTTGAGTGAAAGAAGATGATTGTTTTAAATTATGAAAGTCGTTGAAAACAATGTGACGGTTACCGATAGATTGAGCTTTTGTGTTTTTTTTTTTTGTAAGAGGGATCTCCTAGACGGTATATGACTTCATACATGTCCATGCAGCAACAGTGATTGTGATATTATACCATCAATGTATTCTCTTCTCAAGTGGGAAAAAACAATGGCCCTAATGAATAAAAATTTAACTAATGCTTTAAGCAATTCATTTTTAGAAAACGCAATTGCTTGACTGGCAAATGCTATCAGTAAAAGCAATCTTCACATCTTTTAAGCAAATACCGCCTTTCCTAAAGCAACTGCTTTCTAAACTTTTTTGTTCTGTCGTAATTGACGAATTATATTTGATGTCAGATTGTCGTCATTTTGTATATTAATTTCAATATTAGTTTCTTGATTTCGGTACTGAAAAACTTCGTCGCATGTTTTATGTTAGAATCATGGGTTTGTTTATATACCTGAAGCTTGATATTTAGTAAATTTGCAATCACTAATATAAAGTTACTAAAACACCTAACTTTAAGAGCATATGAAAGTCAGAGCAGTTTTGACCCACCCCCGCTCCTACCGCTTGCTACATCCAGATTATATGTATATATATATATATATATATATATATATATATATATATATATATATATATATATATACATATGGTTGCTACGGTGTGGGCTCCAATGCGTATGGTAGAGTGTACGTTGTCACCTCATATATAACGTTGATGGCTCCAAAATCGGAGGTGACAACGTATCGCCTTGTTTTCAACGGAAATGTGATCTAGGTGGCTCAGGGAGCTCAAATCCAAAAATTGCGTCGGAGCCGATAACGTCCATTGTATATGTACGGACAAGTCATGTTAGTTCAAGCGTAGATCACGAGCGCTAGTGTCGCCCGTGCTAGATACGGCCGCTACGAAGTCACCTCCGCATATATGACTCAGTGTTTTGTATCGTACAATACACGCTGTGACATCCGAAAAACGCTGGCAACGTTGCGGAGGTGGTAGCGCAAGAAACATATTATATATGAGTATTTTCGTATTTATTTCTGCTCTCGGACGCAGTTGGGTTGTGCATGGCACGCGAGATACAAAGGTTATTGGTTCAAATCCAGGCCGTGGCTGAATTTTTTTTTATTTCACAATTACATCGCGCATGTTTTTATCGTTTGTTAATTATTTTGATTGGTGTAGGCTGCTTTATGTCACCTATTCTACTGTACGCACATTGCAAATATTATTTGAAATAAAACTAAATAAATTATTTGCGGTGCTATTACATCAATAAATTCTATAAATTCCACATTCTTTTTGTTGTGTTCACCACAAATCCTATTGAATCAAGTACTCAAGTAGAAATATTAAAATGGTGATGCGGGAATTTTTAGTTTTTTGATAATTTGAGACATGAAAAGACATAGACATGAAAATGTTTACTCTTTGCAGTTGTATTATACAAAAATGTGTAGCAGTAGTCAAAGTTTCTCCGGGTGCCTGGGTTTTTAGCTTATTTATTGTTTTTTATAATCTCCAATAAATACCCTATTGTCACAGTAAACTTTAGTGGTATGTAGATATCAATTAAGGTAACAAGCTACAGTCGGGGAAAGATGTATATGTTCGACTCGCATTTTTCTTGGGACGAAATACTTCAAAACTTACACAACGAATTGTGAATATATACAGGGGGTCTCAACAGTGCGATCTTGGAAGATTGTGCCTGTGTTAATGAAGATATTTTAAAACTGATTTCACTCCAATATACACAAAGTCGAGGCGCACATTTCAAAACTATTAGCGTGTATACAGGCTGCTCCATAACACAGTACCAAACTAAACTTATGTTTTGTTAAATGGAACAACCTATATTTCGGCACAATTTTTAATTCCTCGCAAAATTTTACGACAATGAAAAATAACATTACATACCGTAAACTTTATACTTTTTGATTTTTGGCATTTTTAAGGAAAACAGAAGTCTAAAATTCTATATATCAATACCGGTTTTTACTTTTATTGTGCTGGCTTAGATTATGATTAATTCAGAAGCGTTCTATTAGCGTGATTACCTGCCATATCCAAATTGTGTAAACCAAACAAAATATAGCAAACAGGTTTTCCAAAAGGTAATTTTTTTAAATGGAACAGCCTGTATCGAATTATTTTTTTTTGAATTTTATGCGTCGTTCTGCACAAAAAAGTACTACCACACGCCAGTGCTAAAATAAACAATTGCATTGTTATCGTAATGCCACGAAAAGTTCTTGTTTACGCTTTAATGGAGCGCTTGCTGGTCAATCCGCATATTGTTTTGCATGTATGCATTTTTAGAAATGCAATACGTGACAAAACGACCGGATGGGAGAAACCAGCGAGCGCTGTGCTAAAGGTAGAATAGTTTAATCATAATGTAGTTGTTAAGGGGGCAGGTGGGCCCAAATAAAGATGTAGGTTAAAAGAGTGCCATGGTGTTACTTCACTTGTCCCCGACTGAATTCCAGTGGCTGTGAGGCGTAGAGTAATAGATTTAAAGGTAAGTTTAATATTATTTATTATTATTATTAAAATATATTTAGTAGTTTTGGTACCTCCGCTATATAGGTATTTAGCTAGTCAAGCGAGTAGCCCCAAATATAATTAAGTAGTTATATTTAACGTGACATTTGGTGGAGGCTCCATTCATCCTTCTTTTGGTAAACATTTTAATTTGAAAAATAAAATTGACGATGGATAACTATAAAAATTCCAGTGTCATGGTTTTTGCACAAGCCAACGGTGCTACGTCAGCACCGTATCATATGAGGCAAGTGCAAAGGCCTGCAATCACTGATATCGCATTACCGCATTGCGGTTTTTAGGAGACTATTACTTATTTTTAAATTGTAGCAGTTTTGTTTGGTAAATACAAAAAAATTATAAAAAAAGATAATAATAAATAAGCAATGGAACATGGTTTACGTTTTGAAGTAGTACAAAACTGTAATGCGTTTTGGAGATTATGTTAGTGAAAGTCTACAAAATTGCCTCACTCCTACGTTCGATGTTATGTAATTTTGTGTGTTACCAGTACCTCATGTTTGGAGGAGGAGGGAAGTTACTTAACTTTTTTTCATTTTTGTTTAGCAGTAAGATATACTTCCGGGTACAGAAAATTATTGTTTTTATCATCCTGTATAATTCTATAATTTCCTCCAAAAGTTAATTAAACGAAGTATCTATATTTATTCTTGCTTTAATAAAAATTTATTTACATAGGGAACTAGTTTCGGGTTTTAAACCATCTTCAGCCCTAAATCTACAACAAACAGAGAGTTTCGGATATACATATAAATAATACAAAACTTAACCTAAACCAAACACTTCAAAAAATATATAACAACAACACTTACTGTCAATTACGGAGAAAATCTACGGACGATAAACACTCTCGTCATCAGGTGTAAACACATTAACAAAACAAAACAATCAGACGAACAACAACTAATAAATGACAGGCAGACACACAAAATGCGAGATCTGTTGCTTTACGGTGTTTCAGAGGTTATTGTGGGTCATAGCACGGTGAAAACTGAAAATAACTGAATTAACCAAAAACTGGAGATGTGTACAATCGTCACTCAGGCAACCAAGTATGCATGTGTTCAAATTTTAATCTTAATCTTAAATACCAAAGGGGGTGTTCATTGGTATACTTAGGGGAAGGGAGTAAAAAGGAAGGGTGGGAAGGTGTATTACCTATTCTTAACGTATATTAGCCGGGGTGAAACTTTAAATATGTGAACAATGGTTTTATGTGAAAATCTAATTGTTCGTTTAATAATTGAATGCTCGGGTCTATTTTTTGTTTGTGGATCTCTAGCTGTTCAAGAAGATCCATTCTGAAGCCTTTGTCACATTTATGCACCAAATTTACATCTCTATAATTCATTTTGTGACCAGTTTCCAAAGTATGTTGGTATACTAAGAGATTCAATTCATTCATTCCTATGAATCCATCGATTCCACAATTATACGCGCTACCAAAGCTTCATAAGAAAGACATGCCAATCAGACCCATCACTTCCTGTCGCAACTCCCCCACATCTGAAATCACTAGAATACTACTGACCATTTTCCAAAGTATCAATTTTTCTCCTGCATACTCTCTGAAGAACACCGAGCATTTCATTCAAGAAATTAAAGATATTAATCCAGACGGCTGCACAATGCTTTCATTTGATATAACAAATTTGTACACAAACGTACCAATTGACCTCACTTTGCAATTAGTGTCACAGCTTTTGCAACAACATTTTACAGATATTGACGAAATAAGACAGATTAATGATCTTATGGAACACGTCATTAGACAAAACTATTGTAGTTTCAACAATAAATTTTATAAATTTACTGAAGGTCTTCCGATGGGTATGTCGTTATCAGGATTGTTGGCGGACATATATTTAGACCACATTGAAAAGGACCTTATCATGAACACCAACAACCCATATCACACTAACATCTTTAAATGGGTCAGATACGTCGACGATATTTTTGTGCTTTGGAACGGAAAAGAAGAAGACATTGACAATTTGCTTACATATATTAACGGACTTCATCCTAAATTAAACTTTACTCTTGAACTACAACAGGACAACAAGCTCAATTTCCTTGATATCACTATCATTAAGGAAGAAAAATTAAAATTTGAATTATACAGAAAACCAACTGCAACTTCAACCATCATTCCCTTTGCATCTAACCACGACATAAAACATAAACTTTCCGGCTTTCATTATTACATTCGCAGAGCTATGACTTATCCTATAACAAACGAGTCTAAATCGAAAGAATTTCAGTTCATCTTTCAGCTTGCCAAAGACAATGGATATCCGGAAAACTTAATAAAGACACTGATGGACAGAACCCGTAAAACTTTGGACCCCCTGTATTCAAAAACCCCACACGATGCAGACCGAATTTACAGAACCTTTACATATAATAACATCAACACCAAGTTACATAAGACCCTAACTAAATTTAAAATTACTCCGGCGTATAGAAATAACAATCAAATATTGAAGAAGTTAACCAATTACAGGTATGAAGCAAAAGACATTACTGATCGCAGTGGAGTTTACTCTGTAGGATGCTGTAATTGCCGGTCTGTATACGTTGGTCAAACAGGCAGAAATTTAAAGACACGCTTGCGTGAACATTCAACGCGATCTTCTTCCAACATCTACCAACATACTTTGGAAACTGGTCACAAAATGAATTATAGAGATGTAAATTTGGTGCATAAATGTGACAAAGGCTTCAGAATGGATCTTCTTGAACAGCTAGAGATCCACAAACAAAAAATAGACCCGAGCATTCAATTATTAAACGAACAATTAGATTTTCACATAAAACCATTGTTCACATATTTAAAGTTTCACCCCGGCTAATATACGTTAAGAATAGGTAATACACCTTCCCACCCTTCCTTTTTACTCCCTTCCCCTAAGTATACCAATGAACACCCCCTTTGGTATTTAAGATTAAGATTAAAATTTGAACACATGCATACTTGGTTGCCTGAGTGACGATTGTACACATCTCCAGTTTTTGGTTAATTCAGTTATTTTCAGTTTTCACCGTGCTATGACCCACAATAACCTCTGAAACACCGTAAAGCAACAGATCTCGCATTTTGTGTGTCTGCCTGTCATTTATTAGTTGTTGTTCGTCTGATTGTTTTGTTTTGTTAATGTGTTTACACCTGATGACGAGAGTGTTTATCGTCCGTAGATTTTCTCCGTAATTGACAGTAAGTGTTGTTGTTATATATTTTTTGAAGTGTTTGGTTTAGGTTAAGTTTTGTATTATTTATATGTATATCCGAAACTCTCTGTTTGTTGTAGATTTAGGGCTGAAGATGGTTTAAAACCCGAAACTAGTTCCCTATGTAAATAAATTTTTATTAAAGCAAGAATAAATATAGAAGACACCCCCAACAACCATCTCTACATTGTTTATTGTCCTGTAATTTTTTTCTTTCTTTTATTATGTTTGCCTGGTTTTCTTTTATTGTTTGTAATGTTCCCAGAAGTACTAAAATAAAGATTATGTAGAATAAGGACATAAGCGAGAACTTTGGTGGCATAGACGGGCCTTGATTGTTCTTGGTATTTTTGTTTGTTTGATAGTTGTAGTAACTGAAGCAATATGCTGGAGCATATTTTCCAGCAGGGAAGGTAATGCCACGAAAAGTTCTTGTTTGCGGTTTAATGGAGCGTTTGCTGGTCAATCCGCATATTGTTTTGGATGTATGCATTTTTAGAAATGCAATACATGACAAAACGACCAGATGGGAGAAACCAGCGAACGCTGTGCTAAAGGTAGAATAGTTTAATCATAATTTAGCAGCTTAAGGGGGCAGGTGGTCCCAAATAAAGATGTAGGTTAAAAGAGCTTTATGGTGTTACTTCACTTGTCCCCGACTGTGTTCCAGTGGCTGTGAGGCGTTAAATTAATAGGTTAAAGGTGTGTAATATTATTTATTAATATTAAAATATATTCAGTAGTTTCGGTGCCTCCGCAATATAGTTATTTAGCTAGTCAAGCGAGTAGCCCCAAAGATAATTAAGTAGGTCCTATTTAACGTGACAGTATACACAGACAGACGGACAGACCGATCAATAATTTTGCGTCAAACATCAGAGTTGGGCATCACTCAACTAACCCGAGATGAGTAACACTCATGATTAATGAAATCACTCGTCACTCAGTCATTACTCGTCAATCATAAATGTAAGAATCACTTATCACTCATTAATCGTAGAAACAAGTGTTTCAATTTTTACAGCCGGTAGCGACTGCTTAATATTGTTTTAAAAATATTAAAAAGAAAATGCAATTTAATAAATTTTATTAGCAAAGTAAACCCACATTACGGTAAATGTAATGTGTGTATACTTTGTTTTAATTTATGCAGCTTTATCTTATAATAAATATGCATTTTTATAGAGAATAAGTTCTTACCTTAATAAACGTTTTATATTTTTATTTTGACTAAAATGAATTGAAATGCTAAATGAAACTAAATGCATAAAAAAAATAACTGTTTTGAACTATATCCGATTCTATTGTGATCGACTTATTAAGGATACAATCGGTGTACCATTTTCAAAAAGGAATTATTATTTTATTGCATATATTGATTGCACAACATATAAAGAATACATTGACTGTAAAACTGACAGAAAATAATTCGAAAAATTAACGATTCCACAGCTAAAAGTCGAGCGGCTCGTCGAGGCCGATTATATCACGATTATCGGAATTTTTTTTACTCATCTCGCATACGTACATCTTTCAATATTTTTCACAAATTATTTTCTATAGTGCACTCATTTCTCCTCTTTAAAATGACGTACCATTGGTTAATAATTAATTTTTCGAATTTCTTTGTTACATGATTTTACAGTGTATTCTTTAAATGGTGTGCAATCTAAATGCGCGATAAAAATTCATTAATTTTTGAAAATGTTACCACCAATGTACTATTAAATATACATTGGTGGCAAATGTACATATTTGGAATGTACGTTGAACGTGTACGACGTGTACGTATCTAACGTGCCATAAAATTCTTGATATAACTAAAAAGAAAACTGAAGAAAGCATTCTATACTGTAATTAGGTGGATTATTCAACTACGAAATCATATATGCCTCTTTCTTTACACTTCAAAATTGGTAAATCAAAGAAGTGTTTTGTTTATATTTATATAATTGTTTATTTTATTTTTAATTTTCTTTTTCTAATTAACGTAAAAAAATAAATACGGCTCTAATTGTTTTTAGTAATCTTCATTCAGAACAAATCAATCCAGATCTCCAAATCGAATAAAATAAATGTCGGACAATTTTTTTTAACACATCTATAAAAAATGTAAGTTTTGGTTTAAAGACTTAGGATTTTCTGGGATTGTATGATAACTTGTATCCGCGCCTTTATTTTACTTTCATCAGTGTGTAAGTATATCGAGTTTCTATTATGTTTTAAAACAGTGTAATTTCTATTGAACAGTCATCACTTTTTGCGCGTTATCGCGAGTAATCAGTGATGAATATTCAATCGTGTACGGCAGTTATGAGTGGTGAGAACAAATCATAACTCAACCCGATGAGTGACCAATCGTAACCCATCACAACGAGTGATGATTAATTTAACTAATTAATATAATCTAATCATCACTTGTTACTCAATCACTCGATTGCCAAATGCCCAACTCTGGTCAAACTCAATAGACCATACCACAGTAAATGGTTGGGGGGTATAAGAATGTGTATGTATTTGGTAAATAAAACTTGGCGTGCCCGCGAATTTTTTCAGTAACAGTTTCTATTTATTCCAATCAATTTATTCCATGGTTTTACCGTCAATGCACGTATTTAGACCAAGCACAACAACGAACTTTGTACAATTTTAAACGGCAATGGAAAGCTTGTAAAGAATTGGTTAACAATAAAGCGCTGACCACGCATGAAGGTTGTCGGCTCGGCGGTGGTAGCTCTTTTTCTATTTTTTGTCAAAAAGCTTTAACTGGGATAAGAAATAAGTATAAAATTATTAGTTTAGTATCGATATAACTCAAAAACTACTTAATAAATTTAAATTGGACTTTCACACATCAACTCATTGTATTTGTAGTGTGTCGTCAGCGTTGTACATTGGCCTACGTTGCGAAGGCCGACGTAAATAATAAATAAAAAAATCATCAAGAAATAAAATAATAAACGTCATTTTAAAGAGGAGAAATGAGTGCACTATAGAAAATAATTTGTGAAAAATATTGAAAGATGTACGTATGAGAGATGGTTAAAAAAGTTTCCGATAATCGTGATATAATCGGCTTCGACGAGCCGCTCGACTTTTAGCTGTGGAATCGTTAATTTTTCGAATTATTTTCTGTCAGTTTTACAGTCAATGTATTCTTTAAATGTTGTGCAATCAATATATGCAATAAAATAATAATTCATTTTTGAAAACGGTACACCAGATTGTACCCTTAATAAGTGGATTACTATAGAATCGGATATAGTTCAAAACAGTTATTATTAATGCATTAAGTTTCATTTAGCACATGAGTTCAATTCATTTTAGTCAAAATAAAAATATAAAACGTTTATTAAGGTAAGAATTTATTCTCTAAAAAATGTATAATTATTATAAGATAATGCTGGATAAATTAAAACAAAGTATACACACATTACATTTACCGTAATGTGGGTTTACTTTGCTAATACAATTTATTAAATTGTATTTTCTTTTTAATACTTTTAAAACAATATTAAGCAGTCGCTACCGGCTGTCAAAATTGAAACACTTGTTTCTACGATTAATGAGTGATAAGTGATTCTTACATTTATAATTGACGAGTACTGAGTGACGAGTGATTTCATTAATCATGAGTGTTACTCATCTCGGGTTAGTTGAGTGACGCCCAACTCTGAGTTTGACGCAAAATTATCGATCGGTCTGTGCGTCTGTCTGTGTATACGATAACAATGCAATTGTTTATTTTAGCACTGGTGTGTGGTAGTACTTTTTTGTGCAGAACGATGCATAAAATTCAAAAAAATAATTCGTACAGGATGTTCCATTTAACAAAAACTACCTTTCTTAGGAAAACCTGTTTGCTATATTTTGTTACAGATTATGACCAACCTGCACACAATTTGGATATGACAGGTAATCACGCTAATAGAACGCTTCTTAATTAATCATAATCTAAACCAGCACAATAAAAGTAAAAACCGGTATTGATATATACAATTTTTCTTAGACTTCTGTTTTTCCTTAAACATGCCAATAAATCAAAAAGTATCAAGTTTACGGTATGCAATGTTATTTTTCATTCTCGTAAAATTTTGCGAAGAATTAAAAATTGTCCCGAAATATAGGTTATTCCATTTAACAAAACATACGTTTAGTTTGGTACTATGTTATGGAGCAGCCTGTATACACGCTAATAGTTTTGAAATGTGCGCCTCGACTTTGTGTATATTGGAGTGAAATCAGTTTTAAAATATCTTCATTAACAGAGGCACAATCTTCCAAGATCGCACTGTTGAGACCCCCTGTATATATTCTCAATTCGTTGTGTAAGTTTTGAAGTATTTCGCCCCAAGAAAAATGGGAGTCGAACATACATCTTTCCCCGACTGTAGCTTGTTACCTTAATTGATATCTACATTGATATCTACATACCACTAAAGTTTACTGTGACAATAGGGTATTTATTGGAGATTATAAAAAACAATAAATAAGCTAAAAACCCAGGCACCCGGAGAAACTTTGACTACTGCTACACATTTTTGTATAATACAACTGCAAAGAGTAAACATTTTCATGTGTATGTCTGTCTTTTCATGTCACAAATTTTCAAAAAACTGTGTGAACTATGCAGTCGTATTAACTAAAAATTCCCGCATCACCGTTTTAATATTTCTACTTAAGTACTTGATTCAATAGGAGTTGTGGTGAACACAGGAAAAGGTATGTGGAATTTATAGAATTTATTGATGTAATAGCACCGCAAATAATTTATTTAGTTTTATTTCAAATAATATTTGCAATGTGCGTACACTAGAATAGGTGACATAAAGCAGCCTATACCATTCAAAATAATTAACAAACGATAAAAACATGTGCGATGTAATTGTGAAACAAAAAAAAATTCAGCCACGGCCTGGATTTGAACAAAAAACCTTTGTATCTCGCGTACCATGCACAACCCAACTGCGTCCGAGAGCAGACATAAATACGAAAATACTCATATATAATATGTTTCTTGCGCTACCACCTCCGTAACGTTGCCAGCGTTTTTCGGATGTCACAGCGTGTATTGTACGATACAAAACACTGAGTCATATTTGCGAAGGTGACTTCGTAGCGGCCGTATCTAGCATGGGCGACACTAGCGCTCGTGATCTACGCTTGAACTAACATGACTTGTGCGTAGATATATAATGGACGTTATCGGCTCCGACGCAATTTTTGGATTTGAGCTCCCTGAGCCACCTAGACCACATTTCCGTTGAAAACAAGGCGATACGTTGTCACCTCCGATTTTGGAGCCATCAACGTTATATATGAGGTGACAACGTACACTCTATCATACGCGTTGGAGCCCACACCGTAGCAACCATATGTATATATATATATATATATATATATATATATATTAGGGTGGTCCTTAGCTATACATTGTATTTTTTTTTTTTCATTTTTCTTTTCAGGACACCCCGTATATTAAATCCACTTGATCAAAAAATAACTCATGTACAACCTCAGTTCATTCAAATAAAGGAAACACGTGCCGCAGATATGTTGAAATTTGTAAAATAAAAATACAGCGACAGAAATGTCTTTCATTTGAACTGATTACTTGGGCCAGGGTCTTCTGCCAAATTTCTACACAGATTACCACGATCAGTCTCTTGGGCTAAATCTATACATTCCGTATTGTCCTCTTCTTTAGATATCCGTCCAAGTTCATCACTACTGCTCGAAGACATCAACCGTAATAAGATCAACTTAATAATAGTATATTGTGTAGCCGAGAAAGTGGTTCTTTTCCGGGTCGAGAGAAGAGTTACACAGGCGAGCGTAGCGAGCCTGGGCACTTCTTGAGGCCCGGAAAACCGCTTTCTCGGCGTGGTGCTCACATAATTTTTTATCCTACACAACAATATCGTAATAAAATTAACCGTTTCTAAACCACTAATCTCTGGCATATTGACTTTTGACAAATAAAATCCGTTGGCGTTTTAATCACAAATGTCAAACCGAATCGAAAACTGTGTTTTGATTGGACAGAGTGCTTGCATTTTCCTAGCTAGCGTCGAAAAGTGTTAATTACAGGCCGGGTGGGGCTGGTTGGCAAATAGCATCGTTGAGAAAATGTCTTTTTCGCGTCTCTATGGAGACACGAAAGATGTTATTTGCCAGCCAGCCCCGGCCAGCCCCAGCCCGGCCTGTAATAAACACTTTTCGGTGCTAGCCAGGAAAATGCAAGCACTCTGTCCAATCAAAACACAGTTTTCGATTCGGTTTGACATTTGTGATTAAAACGTCAACGGATTTTATTTGTCAAAAGCCAATATGTCAGAGATTAGTCTTTAGAAACGGGTGATTTTATTACGATATTATTGTGTAGGATAAAAAATTATCTGTGCACCACGCCCAGAAAGTGGTTTTCCGCCTCAAGAAGTGCCCAGAAGTGCTCAAGAAGTGCAACTCTTCTCTCGCCCCGGAAGAGAACCACTTTCTCGGCTTGGTACACAATATACTATATCACAAATCCCAAAATACAAGAATTTTAATACATCCCTTCTAAACCCTAATTAGTCAATTTCATTGTAATATGTAATTAAAATAGTTTAATAACTATACTAATTTTGTAATTACTTAAAACTCATTGATTTTGTTTCTTCGGATCGCTCGTTTCTTCTCCTTTTCCAATAGACCACGGTCTCCTTCAATCATAGCTCCTGGTCGTCTCTTTTTTCTTTGATTCATGAGAAATTCCTTGGCACCCTGATTTAGCGGATTTGGCATTTCCAAAGCCGATGCATGAGCTACGTCGAACAGATCGTAGAGTTTTTCATGAAAGCTATTCTCTTTCTGTACTTGTACTTCTGATGTACGCTTACAGGATTGTAAGCGTGATTGTAGAGTCATCATTGTAGAGTGCCTCTTACTTTTCCACACAATTTTCGTATTTGCATTCTTGCATTTTCCCAAAAACCTTTCACGTCTTTCACAACATAATGAGCAGTAGTGTGCAAATTCAACTTCACTTTAAGCAAATTGTAAAAAATTACTTTTAAAACCTGTTTATTTGATGGCACTTTAGCACCAACAATCTGACTGTCGTCATTTTCTATTAGACAAATTGTATCATGATATCTAATTTCCATTTTACATAAAATAGTTCTTCACTTTGTTGATAATTTGTCTATTTTTCAAACCCTACCAAGTTGAGTAACCAGTGACCACTAACTGATATTAAACCTATAGTTAAATAACTAGCGAATATGGTACCAATAACGAGTGAATGTAGCACCAATATCGTATATGTACTTTTGTGCGCAACGTGCAGGCCGTGCAGGCTCAAACTTGGGATAACTATGACTAGATTTTAAAGTGTTTTGCGGCGCGTGTTCTTTTTATCTGATCGGACTGAGATTTTGCATAAATTATTTTCTCATCAAGTGGCATTATTTTATGGGGTGTCCCGAAAAAAATCAAAAGTTGTAAAATAAGGACCACCCTAATATATATATATATATATATATATAGAAATTATAATGACTGTACTATATTAAAATAGTAGAAGATTAATGGGATAACAAATTTGTTTGACAAGAGTTTTTTACATGTTTCATAATGTTATATAGTTTATAGTGATATTTCCGAGCTCTGACGAAGGATGCAAATTCATCCGAAATATTAGCAAAGAAAAAATAAAGAAAATATACAGACTGTTTTCCCATTAATCTTCTACTATTTTTATATATATATATATATATATATATATATATATATATATATATATATATATATATATATATATATATATATATATATATATATATAAAAATTCAGCCACGGCCTGGATTTGAACAAAAAACCTTTGTATCTCGCGTACCATGCACAACCCAACTGCGTCCGAGAGCAGACATAAATACGAAAATACTCATATATAATATGTTTCTTGCGCTACCACCTCCGCAACGTTGCCAGCGTTTTTCGGATGTCACAGCGTGTATTGTACGATACAAAACACTGAGTCATATTTGCGGAGGTGACTTCGTAGCGGCCGTATCTAGCATGGGCGACACTAGCGCTCGTGATCTACGCTTGAACTAACATGACTTGTGCGCAGATATATAATGGACGTTATCGGCTCCGACGCAATTTTTGGATTTGAGCTCCCTGAGCCACCTAGACCACATTTCCGTTGAAAACAAGGCGATACGTTGTCACCTCCGATTTTGGAGCCATCAACGTTATATATGAGGTGACAACGTACACTCTATCATACGCGTTGGAGCCCACACCGTAGCAACCATATGTATATATATATATATATATATATATATATATATATATATATATATATATATATATATATATATATATATGTCGGAGCGAGGGATCGCAGCGCGTATCGGGGGTTCCCCGTTCTTCGTGCTGGGCAGAGTCTCGAGTCCATCTGCAAGCGAGGTTCGTGTGGAACTGATGGTCTCTAGCAGGAAGCTGAGGTCATAGTTCGTAGTGTATCTAGCAGTAAGCTAATACAAGTTGGTTTGAATTGGTCTAGCAGGAAGCTGAGATCAGATTCGTAGTGTATGTAGTAGTGGGCTAATACACGGCTTTGTGAGCTAGTCTCTAGATGTTGAGACTAAAGTGTATCTAGCAGTAAGCTGATACAAGTTGTTGGAGTTAGTCTTTGGCAGGTAGCTGAGACTGGTCGATTCAGTGTGTCCATGTTAAATGTTTTAAATGTCAATTTTTATTGTCAGCTTTTCTAGGTTGTCATGGGTATACAAGAAAAGGTATAGGATAGCTATGTAGGCCGAATTGTGTAAGCCGCCTAAACTTGTGAATGTGTTTTATTCTTTTAATTTACATTTTCTCCTAGTCAATGATATTTTTATTTGAGTTGTCAACAACAGTGATATGTCTGGTCCGATGTTGATGTCTGCTTTTTAGAGCAGAGCAACTTTACTAGTTTACTACAACTAGTTCTACTTTACTAGGCTTTAGACATAACACACGAGGACGTGTGACTTGTCAGGATGGCCGTGTCGGAGCGAGGGATCGCAGCGCGTATCGGGGGTTCCCCGTTCTTCGTGCTGGGCAGAGTCTCGAGTCCATCTGCAAGCGAGTTGGTGCGCGAACGCACATTATTGATCGAGACAGCGCCGAGTGCAGATGGTCAAGAGGAACTGTCATTGATACCTCCCCTAACTCGGCAAAGTTATTGTTTATTAATAGAAATAATATTACGTTTGTATTAGTTGTGAAAATAAATAGTGTTTAACATGAATCAAGATGAAGATTCTAATTCGCATTCTCTGACATCAGAAGTGAGATTACTGTGCCGCCTTAGTAAATCCAGGCTATTGTTTTTGGGAAAATGTTATCAAGTTATCACGATACCCACCTTTAGGACACCAGGGAACCTAAAAGCTGGAAGTTTGGCATCGAAAACAAGCTAAGTTAAACTTTTCCTTTGTCTTTGACAGTTTCTTATACTGCTGATCGGTTAAAGTGTTTTGCATTCTCTTGGCGGAAAAGAGAGAATCGCGTAGGCTATTCTTGAGGAATTGGCTATGATTCCTTTCTTTGTATTGCTCAAGTTTTAATAATTTCAAATCTAGATTGATATCGCTCACGACCAAAACTGTGAACGAGTTTATAATATTATTCTGACACCATAGGAGCGTTAAGGTAACAGTAACAAGAACGGTCTGGAAATTTCAGATATAAACATTGGGTCGCTTTGCTGCATTAAAAAAAGTCAACCCACTTGACGCAGGTAAAGGAGAATTGTGTGCGTTTAGTTACAAATGTTGCTTTAAAGACCGAAAACATTAATTTAAAAAAAGTTGTTATTAACTTACGGACATGTGGCATACGCGTATTGTTGCCAATATAGTGTTAGGAATCAATTTACATTTTGGTGGATTAATTAAGATATTAGGATAAAGAATTATTCATTTATTGGCCCTGTACAATGTATTTTACTTAGTTGGTCGGTGTTATCGTTTTTGTTTATGTTAGTATGCGATAGAAATATACTTTTCGTATATGCCTGAGAGACTGGCTCATTTGTTAGTGTTACCGCTTTTGTTTATGTCCATGCGATAAGAAGGAACCGCTGGCGCTGTCGGTAAACGGGGAGATCAATTAGACCTGATATAGCTCGATTGCCGTGTCTCTTGCTGTTCGCGTTTCTTAATTATTTAACAAAGACTTTTATTCAAAGTATTTTTCATTTCTTGTTTTCGTTTCTAACAATAGTTTTCATTGAAATACTGTCACATAGGTGATATTTATGAATCGATTTTATGACTAATATTTAGGGAATAGAATTATTCTTCTGCTAAATGTGATTTGGCATCTTTGCGCATAATTGGCGAGTTGCTAAACAATCCCAAATTCGACCGATTTAAGGAATAAAAGGCAGGTATCTAGGCGCAAGAACGTTGTAAAGGGAGTTAACTGCTGGTGTTTACTCTGCGGAACACAATAATAACATATTAGCTATAATTCAATAGCGTATTTCATAGCTTAGGTTACCTAGATTGGGGGAAGACTTTAGAAGAGTTTTATGGTTACCACTAGTTTGGAGAGATGCGTCATTATGTGTGAAAGTTGGTGGATATCTGTCTCACATGCCGCGTATTCAAATCAAGTTTGGGTAAGATGCAAGCTGAACTTCAGCTCATCTCAAAAGTTGCGATACCATAACAAACTGAGCGGTAAAAATAAGGAAGTATTAGTACTTATAGACGCATTTACTAAATATGTTTTGTGGTACCATAGTGTACATATTGATACTGAAAGTAATATGAGAGGAATACAATTTGCTATATTGTTGTTCGGTACACCTACTTGGGTAATTGCCGGATCAAGAACGTTGTTTTGGAAACAAAGTACGTTTGAAGATTTTTGTAGAATATCCAATATGAAGCTTTACCTCATTGCAACAGGCGCTAGTCGAGCGAACGGTCAAGTAGAACGTGTTATGAGTACACTGAAATCTAGGGTGACCACTGTTGAGTCTACTTAGTAATGATGATTCGTGGCAAGAATCGTTGGGTGAGATACAATAAGCATTGAATTGTACAACGAGTAGGGTCACTAAAGCTAGTGCTCTAGAACTTTTGGTCGGTAAAGTAGCACGACCATTAAGTTTAGCGATGAAGACCTTTTACCAATTACCTTAACTGAGTTGAGATAGCAATCAGGAAACAATGTTAGTCATAACGCTGAATATGATAATTTGAGATTGGATATAAAGAAGTCTAAAGTAACACAATTTTCTTGTTGGTAATCATGTTTACTAGAAAATGAGGAACGTAACAAACCTACATAAAAAAATTAAAGAACTGTTTAAAGTTATTGAAGTTTTGGATGGTAATCATTAGTTGTTTAAAGGTTTGAATAATAGCTATAGTTTCAAGTATTCCCATGACCATTTTAGAAAAAAAAAGGCTGAATGCTGTGTAACCATGGATGATGTTGATGATACTGAAAGTGACTCAGGTGAGGGCACATCTTGTACAAAGGGAACACTGAATTGACAATACAAATAGTAACACGACGTTATCCATAATCGTAGCCTGGTAGAAATCGGTGTCTATGTTACATAGTCCGTGGGTGCGCGATTTTTGGTTAACACGTTCACCTCCGATTTTGGAGCCATCAACGTTATATATGAGGTGACAACGTACACTCTATCATACGCGTTGGAGCCCACACCGTAGCAACCATATGTATATATATATATATATATAATAATAGTAGAAGATTAATGTCATTATAATTTCTATATATATATATATATATATATATATATATATATATATATATATATATATGTCGGAGCGAGGGATCGCAGCGCGTATCGGGGGTTCCCCGTTCTTCGTGCTGGGCAGAGTCTCGAGTCCATCTGCAAGCGAGGTTCGTGTGGAACTGATGGTCTCTAGCAGGAAGCTGAGGTCATAGTTCGTAGTGTATCTAGCAGTAAGCTAATACAAGTTGGTTTGAATTGGTCTAGCAGGAAGCTGAGATCAGATTCGTAGTGTATGTAGTAGTGGGCTAATACACGGCTTTGTGAGCTAGTCTCTAGATGTTGAGACTAAAGTGTATCTAGCAGTAAGCTGATACAAGTTGTTGGAGTTAGTCTTTGGCAGGTAGCTGAGACTGGTCGATTCAGTGTGTCCATGTTAAATGTTTTAAATGTCAATTTTTATTGTCAGCTTTTCTAGGTTGTCATGGGTATACAAGAAAAGGTATAGGATAGCTATGTAGGCCGAATTGTGTAACCCGCCTAAACTTGTGAATGTGTTTTATTCTTTTAATTTACATTTTCTCCTAGTCAATGATATTTTTATTTGAGTTGTCAACAACAGTGATATGTCTGGTCCGATGTTGATGTCTGCTTTTTAGAGCAGAGCAACTTTACTAGTTTACTACAACTAGTTCTACTTTACTAGGCTTTAGACATAACACACGAGGACGTGTGACTTGTCAGGATGGCCGTGTCGGAGCGAGGGATCGCAGCGCGTATCGGGGGTTCCCCGTTCTTCGTGCTGGGCAGAGTCTCGAGTCCATCTGCAAGCGAGTTGGTGCGCGAACGCACATTATTGATCGAGACAGCGCCGAGTGCAGATGGTCAAGAGGAACTGTCATTGATACCTCCCCTAACTCGGCAAAGTTATTGTTTATTAATAGAAATAATATTACGTTTGTATTAGTTGTGAAAATAAATAGTGTTTAACATGAATCAAGATGAAGATTCTAATTCGCATTCTCTGACATCAGAAGTGAGATTACTGTGCCGCCTTAGTAAATCCAGGCTATTGTTTTTGGGAAAATGTTATCAAGTTATCACGATACCCACCTTTAGGACACCAGGGAACCTAAAAGCTGGAAGTTTGGCATCGAAAACAAGCTAAGTTAAACTTTTCCTTTGTCTTTGACAGTTTCTTATACTGCTGATCGGTTAAAGTGTTTTGCATTCTCTTGGCGGAAAAGAGAGAATCGCGTAGGCTATTCTTGAGGAATTGGCTATGATTCCTTTCTTTGTATTGCTCAAGTTTTAATAATTTCAAATCTAGATTGATATCGCTCACGACCAAAACTGTGAACGAGTTTATAATATTATTCTGACACCATAGGAGCGTTAAGGTAACAGTAACAAGAACGGTCTGGAAATTTCAGATATAAACATTGGGTCGCTTTGCTGCATTAAAAAAAGTCAACCCACTTGACGCAGGTAAAGGAGAATTGTGTGCGTTTAGTTACAAATGTTGCTTTAAAGACCGAAAACATTAATTTAAAAAAAGTTGTTATTAACTTACGGACATGTGGCATACGCGTATTGTTGCCAATATAGTGTTAGGAATCAATTTACATTTTGGTGGATTAATTAAGATATTAGGATAAAGAATTATTCATTTATTGGCCCTGTACAATGTATTTTACTTAGTTGGTCGGTGTTATCGTTTTTGTTTATGTTAGTATGCGATAGAAATATACTTTTCGTATATGCGTGAGAGACTGGCTCATTTGTTAGTGTTACCGCTTTTGTTTATGTCCATGCGATAAGAAGGAACCGCTGGCGCTGTCGGTAAACGGGGAGATCAATTAGACCTGATATAGCTCGATTGCCGTGTCCCTTGCTGTTCGCGTTTCTTAATTATTTAACAAAGACTTTTATTCAAAGTATTTTTCATTTCTTGTTTTCGTTTCTAACAATAGTTTTCATTGAAATACTGTCACATAGGTGATATTTATGAATCGATTTTATGACTAATATTTAGGGAATAGAATTATTCTTCTGCTAAATGTGATTTGGCATCTTTGCGCATAATTGGCGAGTTGCTAAACAATCCCAAATTCGACCGATTTAAGGAATAAAAGGCAGGTATCTAGGCGCAAGAACGTTGTAAAGGGAGTTAACTGCTGGTGTTTACTCTGCGGAACACAATAATAACATATTAGCTATAATTCAATAGCGTATTTCATAGCTTAGGTTACCTAGATTGGGGGAAGACTTTAGAAGAGTTTTATGGTTATCACTAGTTTGGAGAGATGCGTCATTATGTGTGAAAGTTGGTGGATATCTGTCTCACATGCCGCGTATTCAAATCAAGTTTGGGTAAGATGCAAGCTGAACTTCAGCTCATCTCAAAAGTTGCGATACCATAACAAACTGAGCGGTAAAAATAAGGAAGTATTAGTACTTATAGACGCATTTACTAAATATGTTTTGTGGTACCATAGTGTACATATTGATACTGAAAGTAATATGAGAGGAATACAATTTGCTATATTGTTGTTCGGTACACCTACTTGGGTAATTGCCGGATCAAGAACGTTGTTTTGGAAACAAAGTACGTTTGAAGATTTTTGTAGAATATCCAATATGAAGCTTTACCTCATTGCAACAGGCGCTAGTCGAGCGAACGGTCAAGTAGAACGTGTTATGAGTACACTGAAATCTAGGGTGACCACTGTTGAGTCTACTTAGTAATGATGATTCGTGGCAAGAATCGTTGGGTGAGATACAATAAGCATTGAATTGTACAACGAGTAGGGTCACTAAAGCTAGTGCTCTAGAACTTTTGGTCGGTAAAGTAGCACGACCATTAAGTTTAGCGATGAAGACCTTTTACCAATTACCTTAACTGAGTTGAGATAGCAATCAGGAAACAATGTTAGTCATAACGCTGAATATGATAATTTGAGATTGGATATAAAGAAGTCTAAAGTAACACAATTTTCTTGTTGGTAATCATGTTTACTAGAAAATGAGGAACGTAACAAACCTACATAAAAAAATTAAAGAACTGTTTAAAGTTATTGAAGTTTTGGATGGTAATCATTAGTTGTTTAAAGGTTTGAATAATAGCTATAGTTTCAAGTATTCCCATGACCATTTTAGAAAAAAAAAGGCTGAATGCTGTGTAACCATGGATGATGTTGATGATACTGAAAGTGACTCAGGTGAGGGCACATCTTGTACAAAGGGAACACTGAATTGACAATACAAATAGTAACACGACGTTATCCATAATCGTAGCCTGGTAGAAATCGGTGTCTATGTTACATAGTCCGTGGGTGCGCGATTTTTGGTTAACACGTTCACCTCCGATTTTGGAGCCATCAACGTTATATATGAGGTGACAACGTACACTCTATCATACGCGTTGGAGCCCACACCGTAGCAACCATATGTATATATATATATATATATATATATATATATATATATATATATATATATATATATATATATATATATATATATATATATATATATATATGTCGGAGCGAGGGATCGCAGCGCGTATCGGGGGTTCCCCGTTCTTCGTGCTGGGCAGAGTCTCGAGTCCATCTGCAAGCGAGGTTCGTGTGGAACTGATGGTCTCTAGCAGGAAGCTGAGGTCATAGTTCGTAGTGTATCTAGCAGTAAGCTAATACAAGTTCGTTTGAATTGGTCTAGCAGGAAGCTGAGATCAGATTCGTAGTGTATGTAGTAGTGGGCTAATACACGGCTTTGTGAGCTAGTCTCTAGATGTTGAGACTAAAGTGTATCTAGCAGTAAGCTGATACAAGTTGTTGGAGTTAGTCTTTGGCAGGTAGCTGAGACTGGTCGATTCAGTGTGTCCATTTTAAATGTTTTAAATGTCAATTTTCATTGTCAGCGTTTCTAGGTTGTCATGGGTATACAAGAAAAGGTATAGGATAGCTACGTAGGCCGAATTGTGTAAGCCGCCTAAACTTGTGAATGTGTTTTATTCTTTTAATTTACATTTTCTCCTAGTCAATGATATTTTTATTTGAGTTGTCAACAACAGTGATATGTCTGGTCCGATGTTGATGTCTGCTTTTTAGAGCAGAGCAACTTTACTAGTTTACTACAACTAGTTCTACTTTACTAGGCTTTAGACATAACACACGAGGACGTGTGACTTGTCACGATGGCCGTGTCGGAGCGAGGGATCGCAGCGCGTATCGGGGGTTCCCCGTTCTTCGTGCTGGGCAGAGTCTCGAGTCCATCTGCAAGCGAGTTGGTGCGCGAACGCACATTATTGATCGAGACAGCGCCGAGTGCAGATGGTCAAGAGGAACTGTCATTGATACCTCCCCTAACTCGGCAAAGTTATTGTTTATTAATAGAAATAATATTACGTTTGTATTAGTTGTGAAAATAAATAGTGTTTAACATGAATCAAGATGAAGATTCTAATTCGCATTCTCCGACATATATATATATATATGTATTAAAAAGTTAGTTGGGCAGATCGATCACTTTGTTGTAATAAAACTCATTTATCTTTGCAATATTTCGATACTTTATTGTGACAGTGTATTGTAGTGTACTAGATTTATAAGTATTTATTGCACATATGACGGAATGGTGCTGCTGAACTTCTTCATGTTAGCCTCAGTGAACTTGATTGTAAGTAGTTTTATTAATGTATTATAGTATTGAACATGTGTCGTGGAAATTTCTTGTTTTAGTTTTGCCTGTCGAAGACACAATAAAGTGTCGAAATATTGCAAAGATAAATGAGTGCATTACAACAAAGTGAGCGATCTACCCAACTAACTTTTTACTACATACTATTTTCGATACTATTTTCGTCACACTGCCTGCTCTCATTATTAATATGATTTGGGTTATTTTTTAGAAAAAACGGAAGGCCTCTCTAAATATGTTGCAGGACTCTTAACAGCTGCGTGTCTGCATGAAAATGAATACTATGTTAGAGATAGCTTTCATTTTGCAGAGTTTATGCAAGATATGGTATTGCCAGATGGGTTTGTCTTAATTAGTTTGGATGTAGTTTCTCTATGTAGTAATATACCTTTAGATTTGGTGAAGACTAACATAAGTGACAGATGGAATGATATTGCTCTAAATTTCTCAATTTCTCTCAGGATGTTTCTGGAATTATTGGATTTCATTTTTGCTTCAAGCTATTTTCAATATAACAACAACATTTACACTCAAATTTTTGGATGTCCAATGGGATCTAATTTGAGTCCAATAATCGCGCATATAGTAATGGATGCTCTGCTAGATACGCAGATACCAAAATTAAGCTTCAAGCTCCCTTTCATTAAGAAATTTGTAGACGATTTAATTTGTGCAATACCAAAAAATAAAGAAGATGAGATTTTGGACAATCCTATCATTCATCATTCAATCAATTCCTATCATTCAAGACTTAAATTCACCGTAGAAAGAGAATCAGCATTTTCTGTTCCTTTCCTTGACATCAGAGTTATCAGACAGCCAGATAATAAAACAATACTCGATTGGTATCAAAAACCCACAAGTTCTGGGCGATATATTAACTTCCATTCTTATCACCCTATGAATGTCAAAAGGAACTTCATTTTAGCCCAAAGACAAAGAATTGCAAAAATTGTTCATCCATCTCTCTTAAAGAAAAATCTAGATAAATTTGGAAAAATATTAGAAGAAAATTCTTATCCACGACCTCTAACAAGAAAGCTACTTTTTTAGTTGTCGGGCACCAACAACAAACGATGGCGATATAAGAAATGTTAATAATGGTTCAAACAAATTTAAAGTTATACCATACATAGCTGGACTCACCCCAAATCTAGTTAAAATATTCAGAGACCAAAATTTATTTTTTGGTCGCAGAATTATGAAGAAATTAATAGGAACATTATTTTCTAAAGTCAAGGATCGATTACCGCTTGAGTTACGTTCGGACATTATTTATAAAATTCCTTGTAGAGAGTGCCATAAGGAATATATTGGACAGACGTCACAACACTTGAAAAGTAGAATTTCTCAACATAAAAGTGATTCTAGACTAAGAGCTAACGCTTGTGCTTTGGCAACACATGTGAACTCTTTCGGACACCATATGGATTATCAAAATGTACAACTGCTAGACTCTAGTAATTTTTTCAAAAGATCGTTTATTGAGATGTGTCATATTAATGATTGCCGTAGCGCGATGAATGCCAGAACTGATATCAATAATCTAAGCACAATGTATAGTTACATTTTGAAATTTAAAGACATCCATCCGACAACTTTAAATCAGTTCTGACATTTTTGGCACTTTATTGGCATAGTTTATGACATTTTTCATTTATTGAGGTTAGCTTTTATTGTCAATTGTCCTATTTATATATTTTTTGAGGAAGGCTTTAATTGTTTATAAACTTTTCTAAACTTTTGACACGTTTCATGTATTTTATATTATATATTAACTTTTCCGGTTTGTATTAGATATAAGTACTTAGTTATTTATAATTTTTATGTATTGTTAACTTTTTAGAACCCTGAAGAAGGACAAAATATTGTCCGAAATATTGGTTAAGGAATAAAAACTTAAAAACAAAAATCTTTGACTGAATTCCCACTATAAGTTTCCTCGTTGAATAACTAACAGTCATTAAATTCTGAAATTATATATATATATATATATATATATATATATATATATATATATATATATATATATATATATATATATATAACATACATATAACATACATATATTCTGGATGTAGCAAGCGGTAGGAGCGGGGGTGGGTCAAAACTGCTCTGACTTTACACTCGTGGAAATAATTCACGAGCACACCCTGTATAATCTGAACGCGTGGGTCTAGCACAATGAAATTTGGTATGGAAGTAGTACTAAAGTAATATAACTTACCCTCACATGGAGAGCGCCGCAACCCTTCTGGGGGTATATCGCGACTATTCCCCGTCAGCGGCGCGTACCATCGCTACACGACGTGGCATCGATTATATCAGTCGCTTTATTGTAGCGAGAGGGATGGCCAACCATGCCGCCTCAACGAGCCTCCATAGCTCCTCAGCGTTGGGTGGTGGAGCCGGATAATGTCGAAATCTTCTACCAATCATATCCCTGACATGTTCGATTGGGTTTAAATCGGGCTGTTTTACATCGATTTCAAAAACTCACGCTACGTAGAATGGTCCATATAGGGCTTCTCCAAATTTTCCATAAGCAATTAAGAAGGCCACGTCAAATGGTGAGAAAAAACGTCCAATTACGTTTACATTAATATATACTAGCGATAATCCAAGCAGGGCCATATGGCAGGTAATAAAAAATGAATTTAACGTTGACGCCAAAATGTCAGACAGCTCAGACCCTCAGGCCTAGTCAAAAGCCCCCTGGAGTGCGGTACCGCTCACTTTGGGAACCATTGGTCTAAAGTCTAAACCATGGATTTACACTGTTACACTTAATCTACAGCTTACGTACTAAAGTAATAATGAGAACCACGGAATTATTCTAAAGATTGGTTTAAACTGAAAGAACAGCTTTTTACAACCATTTCGTGGCACAGTTTTTAAAAGTAGCATTTTAGATTTACCGAAACTCCCGTATTTCACGCCACTACAGTCGGTTTGATGAGCATAAACGAGGGTAACCAGTATCTCAAGGAGGTCAATAAACGGCTGCCTTTTAAGAATACACTCTGGCACTGCAACTCATACACCACCAAGAACAGACTGGTTTACGAGATCGGGAATATCTTCCTGCACGTTCTTCCTGCGCTTTTCGTCGATTTCCTGCTTGTAATGTTCCTGCAGGAACCATTGTAGGTTGGCATCTCCCACCTCAATTCATAAACCACTAACAATATCGCTCTGCCTGCAGTTTGCTGAACGTGAATAAGCGACTCAACGATGGTATGCGTGTAACCGCTTATTTCGTTCTGAGGCCGTTCAAATTCCGCACAGAGAATATGGATTCGATGACCCTTCGAATGAGCGACCACGATCGTGCTAGTTTTAATGTGTTCGAAAGGCACATGGATGTTAAGAAACAACTATACAACGGTTTTGTCTATGGTAGAACGTACGTCCTCAAGGATGAGCCGATAGGAGAAGAGAGCTTTAGGAGGACCCTCAAATACTACAGGTAAAAACACCCTCTCGCTTGGTTTGCTCCCTGAAATAATAACTCTTCTTTTTAGATCTTATTTACTGGACAAGGCATTCAAGGTGTGGATCTTTTATTGGTTATTCACGTTTGTGGTAGGAATCTTCACAAACTATAGTAGCTCATAGTATTGTATAAACGGTTGTTATTATTATCACGGTTTATTATTATTGTATAAACGGTTGTTGTTTGTATAAAAGCATATTCCATAATATACTAAAAATATTTGGCACTTGTGTAGATTATTTATTTTACCTTTCTGAACAATCAAACAAGAACAAGAACAATCGAAAAAGCGTTTTTTTTTTCGATATTCTAAATTCCAACTTGATAAAAAGGTGTCCATTTGGACCAACATAAACCACAAAAACAAATGGCCAAGCAAACAAATTTATATACTTGGTTTTTAATGAAAAGCAGACTTTTCTTTTTCAAAGCAATGTTTGATGTATCTGTTTGTTTCCGTGTGATATGTTTTCATAACCTGATGCCGCTCATACAGGAGACATGTGTCCATGTAGTGTCCTCTTGATTTTGCATTGTTTATAGTGTGTTGTGTTGTTTTGACGCTTCGTGAACTCGTTGTTTCATTGGGTGCTTTTCGTGTTGCATCTGACAATGTTCATTTCTCTAAGCAGGCTTTTATCCAACTCTGTTTGTAAGTAGAAACAATTTTATTTTTATTTTTTGTTTACTATTTATGGATGTAATGAATTAAATACTAACTGAGGAACTTTTTAATAGAAACGAAAATTCGAACTTAGATAAAAGAAGTTTCCTTTACATCGCCCACCTAACCGGATTTCCAACGATATTGCTATATATATATATATATACACACACAACTAATAAACACACATCTTTTTCACTAAAATTGTTGATGTACAGTCATGGAAAGAAGTATGTTCGTATCGCTATCGCAGGATTTGAAAATAGTATGTCGGTTATATATTCGGTTATATATTCCCTCGGCCCGGCCGCTTCGCAAAAAGTTGTCCGTCACGAGGTGGTTTTTCGATGGATGTAATGTAACGGAATTTAGTTTATTTTGAGCTTGTCCGATCTTTTCCTTAATGTGATACCTTCATTGCAATGTAATAAATGTAATATGACCACAACATTTAAGTTTACGAGTAGTGCATTTAATTAACTTTAAAATTACTTTTATAATAATATTAATAAACATGAAATTTGATAATATGATACGAAAATCTCATATTAAGATATTGCGTAATATCACGACACATTATTTAAATTTATTTTTATCTAATACACATATTAAATACGTAAGTAAATGCTTTTGCCCAGCAGTGGGATGACGGGGTTAAGTAAGTAAGTAAGTAAATGCACCAATCATCTTGTTGCCAAGGATTATCACTGAATATAGACTATTTCAGAATTGTAATATTAAAATATATTCACTAAATGTTAATAAATTCTCTAAATTTAATTTAAATTTATATTTAGGACGGAGCATGTATTTTGTATGAAGGGACAATAGAAATATATCTGTATTTACTTTATAGCAGTTAATGTTTCAATTATCTTTCATGAGATCTAATACATGCTTGACAACCAAAATAATATAAAATTATAGCAAGAATATATGCAGGCTGTCCCACGTTTCTTCTGCAAAACATTTTTTCGGTAAGCAAATTACTTTTTCAATTCATTAAAAAGTTACAGCCGTTTGAATTATTAACAATATCTTATTTTAAACGGCTCCAACTTCTGAAGGAACAGAGAAACCCAATAAAACCATATGAAACTTATTACTTTCTACTTTCTAGAAAAAAAACATTCTAGTGTCATCTTTTGTTCATTTATAATTCGAATTATTAAAATTTTACTTATAATTAATTAACAAATTACTTAAGAATACTGAAAATTAGGTTATTATGTCAATAACGATTAATGTCAAATCTTTTTTCAAATCTCAAATCTGTAGTAGTTTTGGACATAGAGGGAACTAATTTTAACAATAATGTCATTTAAATGTTCTTATAGATGGTCGTATATTTTGGTTTATTTATTTTTTAATACTAATTATTTCATATTTACATTCCATCAAAATTCGTCGAAAATTTAGAGCTTGCTTCTACAAGCAATTATCAATTTTTGTAAATTAGTGATATACATAATTCTCATTATTTTCAGTTGTCAGATATTTGAAAAATATTGCTGTAAAGTAAATACAAAATAATAATATAAAAAGATTGTAATGATACATTCATGCTATACAAAATACATCCTTTCTGGTTATTAAGTTAAACTGCAAAATATCGTTGAAGCTAAATATCTCGAAAATACCAATAAATCACAAGTAACAAATTACCATAAATACAAATTTAAAGCAATTTAATTTTATTAATTTATTTCTATATTGTGAATAAAATGTTAATACATAAAAGTTCTGAAATAACCTTCACCACAAGAAATTGATTTTTGTATTTATTAACGAAAAAAGCTATTAGATGCAATAAGTTTGTATAGTTTGTTGTGTTTTATGCAATATCTTGAAATGAAATTTTCATTTTATGTTATATAATAAATTATATTTAATAAAAACACAATTACATTGCAATGTAGGAATTACATTAATTTATTATACATGAGGCTAATAAATAGAAATAAATAAATCATTATAAACCAATTCAAAGCATTCGAATAAGGTTTCACAAATAATAAATTTCCGATATACGAGTATGCAGCGTAACCGGACAATTTTTTGCACTTAGCGGCCGACCGGCCGACGAGAGTAACAAAAAACTCGTACATGGATGTAACATCGACACACTGCTGAAATACGGATAAGAACATGCTTTATTCCACGAGTGTACATCTGTGACCAAGGCGCAAATAGCGTCGAAACGTCAGATAACACGGAAAGAGTTTTTAATATGTTTGTCCCATCGTAAAGATTAAGTGAACGTGTAAAAATTTATTGTTGTAAAAGCCTCTATGCCCAAGATAATAAACAATTTTAGTGAAAAAGTTGTGTGTTTTTAATAATTTTGACAAGGCTAATTAATTTAATTAAATAATTACTATATATATATATATATATATATATACGAACGGTTTTATTTTTGGGGATAGAGGCTATTTCAAAATTAAGAACGTGTACTTAACTAAAGTATATTTTCTCTAACGTTTCGACGCAAATCGCGTCTTGTTCACAGAGTAAGTTACTCTGTGAGTAACTAAGTACACGTTCTTAATTTTGAAATAGCCTCTATCCCCAAAAATAAAACCGTTCGTATTATAAACAAGGCTAACTATTGAAATTATTACTTAATATATATATATATATATATATATATATATATATATATATATATATATATATATATATATATATATATATATATATATATTGTTTAAGGGAAATAACGACCGTGACTTTGTATGAAATTCAGACGAAGGTAACGTGGGAAATTCGGTCAAGTGGGCGAAGTGTATAAAACTCCTTTTTTCTCAGTTCAAATTTTCGTCTTTAATTAAAAACTTCATCAGGAACAAGCTAATTAAATACAACAAAGGCTAAGTTAGTAAAACGTCAAAATTACAGATAGTTAACAAAAAAGTTTCTACTTACAATTAGAGTATTATAAAAGTGTGCTTGGAGAGAACTTTATCGGACAAATCATGCCGCCTTACATCAATAAAACAATTGGATGGAACGCTTCACTAAACGAGCACAAATAAGCACAAACAAATATACCTTTAGGTCGACACATGTCTTCCTAACACAAGATTAAAAACCGGCTGACTGACAACGTTCGAACGGAGTACAACGAACAAAAATAACATTCAACTATCAGAGATACCAACACTACCCCCAACCTCCTCGCGTGAAAATTTTAAATTATTATTGATTAAGAAAGAATAAATATTACTAAGTTGACTTGTATCCGATTTGAAGTTTAAACTATTTCTAATGTTAACCTGAATATGATACATTTCCAAAAAACAGTCTACATTTATAGTTATTTTCAACTGCAACAAATTTGCTGTCATCCCATTTCATAGTATGGTCCATATCAAACGCGTGCTGAGCAACCGCACAGTTCTTTTTGCCCAATCTCAAATCACTTTTGTGCAAAGCTAACCGAGATTTGACCCATTGACTAGTTTGGCCATAGTAATTCATCTGACAGCTACCACACGGTATACTATAAATTACATTAGATTTTAGAAAGTGAGGGGTTTTGTCTTGCGAAAATACTACCAATAGTCTTTTTATTACTGATTACTATACGGAAATCGTCATTCCTGGGCAAATGAACCAACCTAATTGAAAGATTATCAATCCGAGAAAGTTTCTTATATTTAAAAGAGGGAACAACACAACCGTCATCCGTTGCGCAATCCCGGAAGGGGCTGTTAAAAATCAACCTCTGAACTAGCGTCCTAGGATATCCATTGTTGATGAACATCTCACTCAATTCCCGCAAGTTACCTTCAACAAAAGAAAAGTCACTAATGTACATCACCCTATTCCTCATGGCCACCAAAGTGTTACCAAAGGTACCGCACATATTATATCATCAACATTTTGGCACGCCTATGGGTTCCCCACTAAGTCCAATACTGGCACAACTCGTCATGGATTCTCTTGTTGATAGTTGCATTGATAAGTTATCTTTCAGCCTCCCTTTTTTGTTCAAATATGTTGATGATATAATATGTGCGGTACCTAATAACAAGGTAAATCAGGTTTTGAACACTTTTAATAGCTTTAACCATCATTTGCAATTTACTGTTGAAAGGGAGTCTGATTATGGCGTCCCTTTCTTGGACACGAAAGTTATACGTGACTCAGCCAATAATAACATCATATTGGATTGGTATAGGAAACCCACGGCATCTGGTAGATCTATAAACTTTCATTCGAGTCATTCCATTAGTCAGAAGTTTAACACTTTGGTGGCCATGAGGAATAGGGTGATGTACATTAGTGACCTTTCTTTTGTTGAAGGTAGCTTGCGGGAATTGAGTGAGATGTTCATCAACAATGGATATGGTTGTAACGGATGCGCAACGGATGACGGTTGTGTTGTTCCCTCTTTTAAATATAAGAAACTCTCTCGGATTGATAATCTTTCAATTAGGTTGGTTCATTTGCTCAGAAATTACGATTTCCGTATAGTAATCAGTAATAAAAAGACTATTGGTAGTATTTTCTCGGATATCAAAGACAAAAAAAAAACAAAAGACACCTCACTTTCTAAAATGTAATGTAATTTATAGTATACCGTGTGGTAGCTGTCCGATGAATTACTATGGTCAAACTAGTCAATGGCTCAAATCTCGGTTAGCTTTGCACGTGTCTCGTGCACGTGCACGTGTCTGCTAGTGTCGCTATTTACCAGAGTACCAGTGCAAGAAACACTTAATATAATCAGGGAGTGTCACCAACCGTGTGAAAAGATTATGAAACTGGCTAATCATTGCTTAACTAATACCTACTTTTCCTTTGAAGGCTGAAAGTACAGACAGGTTGAGGGTGCTCCCATGGGCTAACCGTTATCACCTGTTATAGCTAACCTGTTTATGCAGAATTTTGAGGAGATGGCGCTGGCGGAGTCTACAATAAAACCTACGTTATGGCTGCGTTACGTTGATGATATTTTTGCGATTTGGTCTCATGGCAGAGATAATCTAAACGTGTTTTTGAATTATCTCAATGGACGTCACCGAAACATTCAGTTCACAATGGAACTCGAACATGAAGGCAAGCTACCATTCTTATATGTACTTGTTTTGAAGAAAGGTGATGGTACTTTTGGATATACGGTGTACAGAAAACCTACCCATACAAATAGATACCTGAATGCACTATCTCATCACCATCCACAACAACTTAATGCGGTGTTGCGTACGCTAGCAAGTAGATCCAGACGGCTGACTGATGCTGACCACGCCGCAGAGGAGCGGCAGACACTAGTTCGAGTTCTGAAGAGGAATGGATACAGCAACACTTCCATTAATAGTGCCTTAAGATCCCAAGAACATACCGACAAACAGAGAGATGACAGGTATGCTTACCTTATATCAAAGGCACCACTGACAAGATCTTCAGAGAGTTGAGAAGACATGGTATTCAAACGATCTTCACAACAGCGACATGTATAGGTTCGTTTCTACCTCGACCCAAGGATATTATCAATTTGGAAAATCAGGGTGTATACGAAATTAGCTGCGGAGAGTGCAATAAATCGTATGTCGGCCAGACGAACCGACGTGTGAGTGCGCGGATAGAAGAGCATAAATTGGCTGTGAGGCATAAATTAGTAACACATTCTTTGGCGGCTCATAGAATTGAAACTGGGAATAAGATTAATTTTGACAGTGCAAAGATAATTTCGAAAGACAATATACAAGCGGTTCGGTTGGTACGTGAGGCAATAGAAGTTGCAAGAAGGCCGAACAACTTAAATAAGCGTGATGACGGGCTTAATTTATCGAGTGTTTGGAAGCCGCTGCTGGACGAAATACGTTACGTCCCTGTATGTCATAGAACACTGAGGCACCGTGAAGATACACGGTTGGTGATTTCGACGGGCAGTGACAGGACTGCTTCATCAGTTACCATGAGTGGACCCATGACACGCAGTCGCGTTCGTGCGACTATGGCAACCGTCATAGAAGAATAGCAGGCGAATACATTTGACACTAGTTTGTTTGACATAGTTTAAAGTTTTGTAGTTAGTTTTAAACGCTAGATAATGGCAGATGTGAGTCTGTTGAAACGTTGCGAATAAAGTATGTTTTCTACACGAGATGACCGAAAACATTTTACTTATATATAACGATCGTGAAAATCTAAAGTTAAAGATATGTTATATTGGGAACTCCAATATAATTGTTAGTTAAGTAAATAGGAATAGATTATGTCATCCAAGTGTTGGATTACAACCTCCGCTCTCAGCGTGCCAATTCTAAGAAGCAAGATAAGCATTGCACTGCAGGCTGGGAACGGAGAAGAAGTAGATAAGACCGACGTTGTACGACTCTGTAACAGAAAGCGTTGAAATAACGAATAAAAGTCTTTGTTATAATACAATTGCTTTTTATTAGTCTACAGTATCATATTCAAATTAAACAATTGTCAATAATATCGGCAATAACATAATTGGCGCAGTCGACTGTAGGTCATCTTCACGGACCAAAATCTCCGGTCGATTTCAATCGTTTGGAAGTGATTAAGAACCAACAGACACAGTTCACTAGTGTTGTGCGATAACAGTTCGGTACTTACGGCAGCATCAAATTCTGCGGCCGTGTTACGTCACTCATCGTCACCAGCAGTACCAAAATTGTTCGCCGTCTCCAGTGTACTTAAAATTTGTGATGTGAAAGTTCGCCATAGTTAAGTGCGACAAATGTCAGCGTGATTACGGCAGCATACAACTCTGCGGCCGTGTTACATCACTCAGTATCGAGTCAACTGGACGCCGTCTCCAGAAAAATCAAATTCTCGAAGAATACACAAGCAAAGGCAGCACTATGCAATTGTTTATGTTATTATTGTAAGTAACTTTAAGTGTTAATTTTAAAACTATAAAACTATTTGGATGAATAGAGCTAGATCGCGTTCGCCGATACCAAGGAATAATCCTATAATTAATATTCCTGATAATAATAATATAAATCCAGAAGCAATACCTAACATGGCTATTCCATTTTCAAGCGTAGAAATAGGAATTATCCCTAAATTTTCTGGGGATTTTAGAGAATTGCCGTTGTTTTTAGAAATAGCGCAAATTTTTTTTATGAGATATGAAAATAATCCAGCAGTTCCAAATGGATTTTTGGTGGACTGCAAAAGTAGATTGGTGAACCCTTACGGGTCATTGCTATTAGGCGGTTAGTCACTAAAGATGAAGTATTACATGCTCTACGTGAGATGTACTCTGACCCGCGGTCCGAAAACACTCTGGAATTGGACATAACCAATTTTATCCCGAAAACGAATAACGTGATTCAGGTTGGGAACGATATAAGGGAATTAATAGCATTTTATGACACTAAATTAACTAGGAATATTATATATAATGATGCTATGAGAAATGTAAAATCTGGGGTATTTAAACAGATGGCTTTGCAGGCGTTTATAAAGTCAATAATGTTAGTACACCCAAAATTAGCTGTTCCTTGTAAACAGAAGTCCCTTGGACCTAGATCAGGCCATTACTTTGGCACACAATCATTTAGAATGGTTACATCAATTCGATAAATTTTCTAAACTAAACCGAAATCAGATACCTAGTGGAAATAATATGCAGAGTTCCGATAAATATTAAACCTAATACGTCTCATAGTTTTGTTCCGAGATATGGGCAAACTTCAAGTGCTCCATCAATGCCAAATTATCGCGGAGTATCATTAAATCAAGAACCAATATCGACATATAATTTTGTTCCACATCAGAATCAGGCTATAGGATATGATCCTTTACGACAGGGACAATCATTTCGAAATATTCGAGTTGCACAGGGTGTTCCTTATCAATCAATGTTACCACCTAATTCTCTATCAATTGGTAATCAGGGAAGATCATTTAATAACCCTCAAAACCCGCAACCAATGGACGTCGATCCATCAACTTACAGGACCAGATTGCCTACACAAAGAAATTTTAACGGTGCTAGGCAACCTTTAATGGGCTTTACCAACGGAAAACGAATTTTCCAACAAGATACGGTCGACCTAAATGAGTTGGAAAGCGATGAGAATCATGAAATTTTAAATGAACAAAATTTGTTGGACGTTGAGGTAAACAATGAATTTCTTACAGAGGAAAATTTTCACTTGGTACCTTAAACCGACCAAGTCACATAACTTTTGACACCATACTGGGTGATTGTACAAAGGGGTTTAATTCAGAGATTGGGGCGGAAAATTTTGATTTGGAATTTTTAAGTAGTGATTATAGTTATGATTATTATAACAATATTGAAACTGAAGAATTTTTGTCGAACGACTTCCCCTTGGAAGAAGTTCATTTGAATAACAATGGCCACAGGTAATTGCCGTTTATTATAATAACCGAATTAGACAACGCGCGATTCTCATTGATACTGGTGCGACGGATAGTACGATAGACCCGGATTTGGCTGAATTGTACTTTACTGAATATTTGGCGTACCATCCTTTTTCAATTAAAACTATGCATGGTCTTACCTATCACAAATTCATTGCGCAAACTCCGGCCTTACTTAGCTTCAAGTCAAACAAAAGTAATTTTCGTTGGAATGTTGTTAAATTTTCAGAGAAATTTAAGGGGCTAATAGGATCCACAATGTTAAACAAATTGGATGCACAAATAGACTATAAAAACCAAATGCTTCACTTACCTGGCGTAACAATTCCGCTTCATTATGATGAACCAAAGGCAAATTTACATAACCTGTATGACGCAGGTATTTCGACAATATTGGATAATAATATTCGACAAAAATTGCAGATAAGTCATTTGAATATAGAAGAGAGCACTACCTTGGTTGACTTGATTCATAACTACAAAGACATCTTATATGATGAATCAATTTCCCTTACATTTACTTTAAAATTCAACATACTATTAATGTAACAGATGATTTACCGATATACCAGAGACCGTACCGCAAAAGTCCAAAACAAAGAGAAGAAATTAATAAACAAATAAACAAAATGTTACAACAAAATATTATTACACCCAGTGCTAGCCCGTATGCATCTCCTGTATCCCTGGTATCTAAGAAACCCGATCACTCGGGTATTCCGAAGTTTAGAATGGTAATCGATTAACGAAAACTGAACGAAAAGACCATCGATGATAAATTTCCAATTCCGAATATCACGGACATTTTGGATAAGTTGGGGAGGGCTAATTACTTTAGCACCCTCGATTTAGCTAGTGGCTTCCACCAAATTGAAATTGTCGAAAAAGATCGTGATAAAACTGCTTTTTGCACGGAAAGTGGCCAATATGAATTTAGGCGCATGCCATTTGGTCTAAAAAATGCACCGTCAACATTCCAGAGGTGTATGAATTTCATTTTTGCCGATTTACTTGCGGATACTTGTTTGGTGTATCTCGATGATATAATTGTTTATTCAGTTTCCTTACAAGAACACTTTGAAAAATTACGAAAGGTGTTTGATAGATTACGCGAAGCAAACTTGAAAATCTCGCTAGATAAGTGCGAATTTAAAAAAAAAATCTATTAAATATTTAGGACATATTGTTACGGACAAAGGCGTAATGCCGGATCCAGAGAAAATAACAGCTATAAAAAACTTAAAACTCCCTACTACAACTAAACAAATAAAATCTTTTCTGGGGTTGGTTGGTTATTACAGAAAGTTTATAGAAAATATTGCTAAACTCACAAAACCACTGACACAGTGCTTAAAAAAGAACGCTAAGATTGATTTGCAAAATAGCGAGTATGTTGACAGTTTTAATACATGCAAAAATGTATTAATTAATCCGCCGCTCTTACAATATCCGGATTTTTCGAAGAAATTTCTAATCTCTACTGACGCTAGTACCTAATTATGCTATTGGTGCGGTTTTGTCTCAGGGTGAAGTTGGCAGAGATAAACCAATTTGCTATGCTTCGCGAACGCTCAGTGAATCTGAGGTAAAATACAGCACTATCCAGAAAGAATTATTAGCTATAATTCATGCTACCAAAATTTTCCGTCCTTACATCTACGGAAATCAATTTATTCTAATAACCGATCATAAATCACTGGTTTGGCTTCATTCTCTAAAAGAACCGAATGCAAAACTAGAGAGGTGGTGCATAAAGCTAGCCGAATTCAATTATCAGATAAAGTATAAATCCGGAAAACAAAATACTAATGCAGACGCACTCTCCAGATTAGAAATAAACCATAACTCTTGCGGATCAATAGTGGTTAACCAAGATACAGAAAATCAGTCAATTCATTCCAATAAAAATCCCGATAATAGGAATTCTATTCCAATTTCGGAAAGTGCAATTAATACACAAGCAAACCAAATTTTTATAAACACTCATGGGAGCGAATTAAGCGTTACAAGGGAAGTTAAAAACAAAAAGACAATTTTTACGGTAAAAATAAATGAAAATAATCAATTGCGTGACTTGGTAACGTTTATGAAAACAAATCTACTAGATAGAAAATATTTTATATTTTGTCCTGATGATATTTACAAGTTATTATGTGGGATTGTGGTTGAAAATTTCAATAATCGTATAACTTTCATCAGATGTATTAAACAGGTAAAAGTGATAGATGATAAAGGAGATCAACATGCGATCATAGGAAAATATCACGAACAAAATAATCATAGAGGGGTAACTGAGGTTTTTAATGAAATCAGAAGGTATTACTATTGGCCAAACTATCATAATGATGTCACCAATTACATTAACAGGTGCGATGTTTGTCAAAAAAAATAAATATGACCGACATCCAATTCAATCTCAATTACAACTCACGAATAATGTAACAAAACCAATGGAGCGCATTCATTGCGACGTTTTTAAAATTAAAAAAAGAGTATACCTAACCGTAATAGATGCTTTTAGCAAATTTGCCAAAGTAATAGAAATTTTAAATAAATCAGCAGTAGAGGTCACTAGAGCGTTGATTAAGTTTTTGGCAAATTTCGGTATTCCGGAACAGGTGGTGTTCGACAACGGACAGGAATTTAATAATGCGATAGTGAAGGATTTGCTTAGACTTTATAACATTCAGTGCCATTTCATTACAATTACACCTAACAACCCTAAATCAAATGGGGAAATCTAGCGCTTTCATAGTACATTGGTGGAACATGTAAGAGTACTGGGACAAAACGAAGACTTTATGAATCTAAGTACTATTGCTTACAATCATTCTATTAATAACCGAACTAAGAGGAAGCCGATTGAGTTGTTTTTTGGTCGTTTTGAAGAGATACTTGGCATTAATGATGAGAATATAACAACATACCTGATAAAGAATATAAAAATCAGATACAGGAAATAAACAATAAGGTCGCCGAAGTGCAGCAACGAAATAAAGAAAAGTGTATAGCCAAGCTAAATGAAAGGCGAGATAATAAGGAATTGAGGATGGGTCAAAATGTCTATATCAAGTTCCCAGGCCGTTATTCCAAAACAAATCCCTTGGCTAAGGGTCCATTTCAGATAAAAGAAATTCTCGGTAACAATAAAGTGAAAGTGAAAAATAAACAAGGTAAAAATTTCGAGTACCATATTGACGCAATTAAATCCATTGTTACAGATTCTATCTCGGTGGATTAGCACTAGTTGTCGGTGATCTGGTGGAGGTAAAGGACAAGATTTCTCTCCTACCAGTAAAGCAAAATATACTGTTTAATAGCAACAAAGAACTTGCTATTGCCGTGGATTACAGTCAACTTCTAGATTCTTGGAATCGTTATCTACATATGCAACTAGATTATGATTCTGACAATCAGTTTCTCGCCAGTACGATGATTTTAATCAAGAGTCATGAAACTAAAATCCAGCCCTTGCTTCAAATAATTTTTAAATCTAATAGAAATAAGAGAGGACTGCTCAATTTTCTAGGCGATTTCGTTAGTGTTATTACGGGAAATCTTAATTATGAAGATGGGCAACGACTAAACGAAAAAATTATAGAATTATATCAAAACCAACAGCTATTGAAGGAAACCCCTACTGAACTTTTTAAAGTTGTTAATGAAACTGTAAACGACGTTGTTCATCAGTTAAATGAGCAGACTAATCACTTAAATAAATTAATAAAGCTCACTCAAAATAAAATGATGTTTGATTCCAAAATCCGATATCGATCATTGTTTGTAACGTCCATTCGGAACGAACTACAGCAATTATTACTGGGTATCACGATAGCTTCTAAGAATATTTTGTACCCCGAATTATTTCAACCAGAGCAACTTTTAAGAATTTTAAGATCCGTTCACCTTTCAAACAATTTTCGCTTTCCTTTCAAGATTAATATTGATAATCTTTACGAGTTAGAAACGCTCGCAAATATCAAATTTTACATTTTGAAACACACTGTTACTTTTTTATTCGTATCCCGCTTATAGATGATTCATTTTATGTTAATTATAAGTTATATAATGTACCGATGTTAGTTAATAGTTATGAGTATTATAAGTTTCAAATAGCTCCAAATGAAGTAGCTATTAATGATAATAAATATGTTATACCGTCTAATTGTAAGGCTTTTAAAAGTAATGTGTTGTGTCAATTTTTAATAGAGCATAAGGTCACCAATGATTCACTATGCGAGGTTAAATTGTTGAATAGTTTTATGTCTCTCGATAACTCTGTAAAAGAATTTTTTTTATCAATTATGTTGAATTTATGTATATTGAAAATTTAATCTTTATCGTCAGCCCACTGGAAATTTCAATTAAACAACATTGTAGTAACATTATTAAGACCAAAACTGTCAAAGGTGTTTATTATCTTGACACTACAGATCATTGCAAATATTATATAAAGGATAAAGTAATACAGAATTATATTTTTTGTAGTCGGATTGGCGGATTTGATTTTATTGAATGTAATGATAAAATGTCTAATATTACTAATGTAACTCACTATATATACCGGGTGGTCGTTTTAACTTGAGACTCCTAAATATCTCGTTAAATATCCATGATACCTCAAAAGTGTCTTTAATAAACTTGTAGGACTCAAAGGTGGAAATGAGATGACGATAGCATTTACATTCCAGATGGCGCTGCAATCGGTGAAAATGAGGCTACCTTCATTTTTTAAATGGGAATACCAAATTTTTTTATCAAATTATGATTTTACGCTAAATAAGAACAATTTTTTGTCTGAATACTTTTTTTGTACAATGCATCTATTAAAAGTTATTGATGATGGAAGTTTTTGGCGGCTGCGGTAGTTACGACCGCTGCCACTGCATGGAATGCTCTCGCCGTCTGGCAGTCAAAGCGGCGACTTAGTAGACACTCATGCTACAACGTAGGAAGGTATGTGCGTCACCAGGACACGTTTTGGTATATCGCGCGTTGCGCCGTCATGCGCGTAGGGTTTGTTTACGCACGAAAAAAATGCATCGTACGAAAAAAGTTTCAGACAAAAGATTCTTCTTATTCAGCGTAATATCATAATTTGATAAAAAATTTGGGTATTCCCATTTAAAAAAATTAAGCTGGATAGGCAGAAATTCGGAATCAAGATCCTGGCCACCTAGATCCCCCGACTTTACCCCGTTGGATTCTTCTTGTGGGGTTACGTAAAAAATAAAGTGTACAATCACCGACCATTTAGAGATATTAATCATTTAGAGGAAACTATTCAAAATTGTATCCACAACATTCCACCGAGTTTTGTTTGTAATGCGGCCAAAGATGTTTCTCGGAGAATGTGTTTATGCATAGAACGGGACGGACACCACACAGAAACAGGATGAATGGATTTTTAACAATTCTTTCGATGTTTAGTTTAGTTTTTTTTCTATTTTGTGATAATGTATGTATCTTTGTAATTGTAAGTAGTAGACATATTCATAATAGTTATTAACTTAAGTCAGTCATAATTAATTAAAGAAACAATAGATGTTTGATGCTTTAGTAATTTTTATTAAAATATAAGTGAAAATAAAATTTCAATAGTGGTATTACCGCGCGTACCACCACTCGAGAATCGCTCGCTGTATATGGAGAACTACTATTATAAACCTATCCACAGTCATTAATCTTAATTGAATAAAAGATAAGTCACGCCCCTGAATTAGTTATAGTATGATCTATTATTATCTACAGGGTGAAATATCAACTTCGCACCAAGAAAGTGAGTAATTTTGCGCTAGTTCTAAATAAACATTAGTTATCATACCAAAATATCAAAAAATATAAAAAGATTATTCAAATTTCTAAAAAATAGATTAAGAAGATCATCTTAGTATCACTGGCATTTACTAATATTTGTCACAAGATTAATTAAGAAAAAACAGAAAATATTTTTTTCATGGTAGGTGGTCCAAATAAAGTTTATCGATAATACTGAAAATAAGGGTAGTTTACTCTTATCACAAATTCATATATTCTGAATCGCCCGGTATATGGCACTGAAATTTACATATTTGACGGTTGCAGTTTTGGTTTCATACGAACCGCCAACTTTTATAAAGAATAAAATTTTCTGAGAAATACACAATAAAATTTTTTCCATATGGTGCGGACTTTCGTGGACACACTGTATATATATATATATATATATATATATATATATATATATATATACAAGGAGAAAGGTAGTTTGTCGGGCAATTCCGTCATACGAAGGAAGCAACCGTAGACACGTGTTTCGGACTATTAGTCCTCATCAGTACGGTATAGCCAAGGAGCAAGATGGACACTCAATGGAAAAACACTCAAATGGTGCCCAATGTCGCCAATTTGGGGGTCCCCAAAACAATTCGAAAAAAACCACAACACATTATATAACGCAGGTGCGTTAAAAAGCTGGATGGGGTCGTCGGGGACTGAGAAAATCAGAACGGAGTTTTCTCATAAATTTAATTAGAATTACTGGCTCTATTTTTTAAATAGAGACGGGTTTTCCAAACACACATCAAACTGTAATATTATATGTAGTGTTGATAATACGACACCCTTGACCAACTACTGCGGACGTTTGGTTTTAGTGCGCTGTCTGCCCGTCGAGAGCTGACAAGTGGTGGTTTCTTGTTAAAGATTATAAACGGTGAAGTTGATGCGCCAGTGTTGTTATCCCAAGTTGGTTTTGTGGTCCCGCGCTTAAATGCAAGTCATTATAATCCTTTTTTTGTCCCAACACTAACATTTTGCTGAACTCTCCCATGATTCATATGGCCAGGAATCTAAATGATCAGCTGATGTGACTTATTGTGAACGTATTGTTGTGGATATCTAAACATTGTCATGTGTATTCTTGGTTTGTTTCGTAGTATATATTTTACATTGGTTTAGTTGTTAAGCTATATTTTGTCTTTTTTATTATTGTATTGTCCTGTAGTTGGATCAGTCTGTTGGACAATAAATGAATATTATTATTATTATTACCCTTATCATCTGTATGGACAGTACAATTTTTCCCATCTAGTGAGGTTGTGATATTCTACGTTGTTTGGATGATATACTACGTATATCGGATGGGTTGACACTTAAACACGTTGGCACTTATGATACATTTATTCCCATATAATTACATTATTCCTCGTTGACGGTGTACTTAATACTAGTAATTGCAATTACCTATGTCTAGCTCATTTACCTATTCATACCTAAGTCAGCACTTACAACATTCATATTAATCCTTTGTCAGCTAATACATACATACACTACATTCGATTGTACATAGATATGAAATATAAAATATTCCATTACACCTTTACGGTAATAAAATAAAATTTAACATGACATTGTTCAAATTTTATCTTATGTAATACAAACATAATAATACAGTATCTATGCATCCCTTTTTTTATTTTTTTTTATTTTATTATTCACAGTATCTTTTCACTCTGTTTTTATGCACTGTCACTAGTTTATTATTAATATTTAAAGCCACGTTCGGATTGTCTTCTTTTATAACTTTATACGGTCCTTTATACACTTCGTCCAGTTTATCACCGGTTTCATTCTTTAGTAATACCTTATCATTAAACTTATAACTAATACATTTGGATCTTATATCTAATTTATTTTTTCTTTTTAGTTTAGAGTCAATTAATTGTGTTTTTGCATCGTCCCATGCTGATGTTAGTCTATATATTTTAACTCGTTAGAATAATTGTCAAAGTTGTAGATAGGATTATGTTTGCTAATAATATTACTTGGTAATACGCAACTTTTTCCAAATACTAATTCATAAGGTGTGTATTTTGTCTCTGAATGAACGCTATTGTTAAACGAAAAACTCCAAAACGGCACCCATGAACTCCAAGAATCTGGAAATTTTGAAGTCTGAATTCTCAAATATGCTCCTAATTGTTTGTGTGTGTTTTCTAAAGCTCCCAATGTTTCGTGATAATATCCTGTAGAATTTAATTGTTTAATTCCTAAAAGTTTTGAAGATTCTTTAAAAATATTTGCTAAAAACTCTGTACCCTGATCAGTAACAATCTGTTTGGGTATGCCAAATTTTAATATGAAGTTATTGACAAACGATTTTGCTACAGTTAGGGCTTCTTTGTTATTTAAACTATAACAGTCAACAAATTTTGTTAATTCGCATTGAATTGTTAGAATATAACGATTATCTTCTTGCTCTTGTGTCAGAAGTCCCACAAGGTCCAAGTATACCTTTTCAAATGTTGATGAAGCTGTAGTGGTAACTGTCAAAGGCTCAGTGTGAGATCTCGAATGTTTGTATCTTTGGCAGTCATCACATTTTTGAACAAATTTAGTTATATCTTCTTTAAGATTTTCCCAAAAATAGTAACGTTTAATATTTGCATAAATCCTATTGATTCCTGCATGCCCTCCCGTCGGAAGGATGTGGAAATCATTTAGAATTAATTGTCGAGTTTGTTTACAATCTATTCGATTTGCTTTGTTTATTATGCAAATTTTGAGTTTTAATTTTCTGATCATTTCGATTTGCTTAGATAGTCGGGTTATTAGTTGGTGATTTTCCGGATTTTTTACTGTAAATAATTGCGCAATTCCATTTTCTCTACAAATTATATCTAAATTTCTCAACTCCGCGTCTAGGGCTAGTGTTGATCGAATACTTAGATTAATATAGATTACTTTTAATATTTTCTTATATAAAACATTTCCCAACTTTATTACTTGTTTACTTCCCGAATTTTTTGTTTCTCTTTTTGACATGTGTCTTAATTCAACTGAGTTTTCAGGTTGCTTTAGCAATTCAACAAGTCCTGGATGGCCTGTCCACGCATTGTTAACTTGCCTTAACCCTTTTTCAGTTTCGTTGTTTTCATTATAGTGTTTCTTTGATCTTGTTAGAATATTTACGTTTATGTTATCTGACATATTTTTAAGATCATTTGAATCAAATATTATTCTAGATAGTGCATCTGCGGTAGTATTTTCTTTTCCTTTAACGTAATGTACAGAAAAATCAAACTCTTCCAGCTTCAAGCTAAATTTAGTTAACCGTGAAGATGGATTTTTCATTCCAAAAAGATAGATCAAAGGTCGATGATCACTAAAAATTCGAAATCTCCTTCCATACAAATACGGTCTGTAATGGTTTATAGACCATACGATGGCTAAGATCTCTTTTTCTATTGTTGCGTAATTTATCTCTGCTTTATTTAACGCTCTGCTAGCATACGCATCTGGTTTATTATCAGAATTAGATAATACAGCGCCTATTGCATATCCAGATGCATCTGTTGTCAAAATAAATTCATTTGCGTGTGAAAAATTTGGATACTGCAAGACTGGTGGGTTAATTAAGCAATTCTGCAAAATTTCAAACGATTCTTGACAATTCTCATTCCATTCAAACAGTACCGCTTTTCTACTTAATTTATTTAATGGATTTGCGATTTCTGCGAACTTTGGAATAAATTTTCTGTAATAGTTTGCAAATCGTTTACATTCATCTGAATTTTTTGGAATAGGATAATTTAAAATAGTACTAATTTTGCTTGGATCTGGTGATATACCTTCTGCTGAAATTACGTGTAAGATTTCTTTTTTAAGAAATTGACATTTTGTAGGGTTCAATTTTAAATTTATATTACGAAGCCTGTTCAATACTTTAATTAAATTTTGATTATGCTGTTGTAAACTATTTCCAAACACAATTAAATCATCCAAATATACAAAACATTGCAATAGTCATAAGTCTTGAAAATGCACTGGGACTGGTTTTTAATCCCATTGCTAACCTGGTCATTTGAAATTGTCCCTTTCTTGTAGTAAATGCAGTACATTTCGTACTGTTGTCTTCCAATTCGACTTGAAAATACCCTTGTGAAAGGTCTAAATGAGAAAAATACACCGCTCCTGATAGTGAATCTAAGATTTCAGTAATATTTGGTAAAGGAAATCGATCGTCTTCTACATTTTTGTTTAATTGTCTATAGTCAATTACTACTCTCCACTTGTTGCCTATTTCACTTTTCTTTGGAACAATTAGTAAAGGCGAAGACCAATTTGATCTTGTTTCTTCAATTATACCTTCATTAAGCATTTTATTTATTTGCGAGTCAATTTCAATTTGCTGTGCTTGTGGTAATCTAAATGGTTTTACATATGCCGGATGCGAGTCTTTTTTTAAACGAATGTTTTCTTTGAATGTTTGTCACTGTCAACTTGTTACCTTCTAAAAGAAATGTGTCAGCATATTTCGCACATATTTTGTGTATGTTTTTTCTTCTTTATTTAAATGTTGAACTTTAACTAAATCTAGTAAATTATTAACACGATCTAATTTTAGATTAGCATTTTCAAAGTTGTATATTTCAAATCCTGTCAACTTACTAATTTTTGGTTTAAAATTTCTAATACGTACCTCTCGGTCATTTGTATTAAGAATACGAACTGGAATTTTATGTGAATTTGGTATAGCTATTATTCCTGCTGTAAATACACCTTCTGCAATGGTGTAACGACACAATCCTCCAATTCATCTATAGAAAAGTACTTAACAACTTCACATCGCGGTGGAATGCTAGTGAACTCATTGTAATCAGATTCTATGTTTAGAAAAATTTGTGAAGAATCATACCAGAAAGGAAATAGAAATTTTTCAAAGTCAAGTTGTGCTTTATATTTAAGAATAAAATCAGCTCCTTATAATTCCAGTTATATCACCGCACGACTCACTCAAAACTATAAAATATGTTTAATCGTTACATTCCCAAATTGTAATAACAAATTAATCGAACCTGTGGTAGTTGTTGAACCTGAAATTCCATTTACTTTAATTTTGCTGTTTGTATCAATCAATTCATCCTTCCTTAGTTTATTTGAAAAAATTATGCTAATGGACGCTCCCGTGTCCAGTAAAAATAATAGTTCTTCACGTCCGTGACGTATCCGAATATAATTTAAAGAACTAGTTAGAATGAAAAAACGCATTCTACATTTTTATTCACGAAAAAATTTATCTTCTGTATGTGTATTGTTAATATTATCTGTTTCTGCGGTCACAGCATATACTTGCGGAGCACGGTGACCCCGATTTGCAAACGTACTATCTCGCGTTTGTCCACGGTTTACGCCGCGACTGTTAAACCCGCGCTGAGGTTGCTCATAATTGTTCGCTGGTCTATTGCCATTTCCGTAATTTTGGTTCTGTCTTTGATAGTTATTTGTGACAGAATTTTGTCTGTCAAATTTTCTGGTGTTGTTAAAACCATTGCGAGAAGAATATGGATAATTCTTCTTATGCATAAAAAATACATTAGAACTATGTGGCTTGTTCTTTTCCTCGTCTAAAGCAACAGTAATCGTTTCTTTTAATGTGTTGCAGTGTCTAGCTTTTAATATTGTTCTTAAATCATGATTTCGAATTCCATTACAAAATGAATTAATAGCAATATTTTCGTTAACTTTACGCAATGACACTAACAAATTCTCATCATCTTCCGTCTGTGCAAGAGTTAATTCGCTTAGCAATTGTTTTATCTCACGACCAAAATCGTCAACTGATTGATTGTTTTGTCTCGCTTGATGTAATTGACTGGCGAGGGTAGTTGCGGATTTTCTTGAAACAAAGTTGGTTCTCATATCATTAACAAGACTATCAACCGTATCGTACTTTTTATTTAATCGGACTTTTGCATTTTCTGATAATCTAGTTTTTAAAACATATGAAATTAATACACCTTTATTATCATCTTTTAACATTGACGTATAGAAATTAATAGAATCTAAAAGCTTTTTCGTTGTGTCTTCTTTACCGTCCATTACGGGTAATAGACTTCCCGCAGTCTTTAAACAAAACTTTTCAGACATATTTAATGATCTATTTGTAACTAAATAAATATTTCCTAATTCTTCTAATCTAATCCTCAAAATGTTATTTGACTCTTCTATATACTGTTGACTAATTCTAATATGCGCTTTAGCTTGCTCTCTAACGTCAATCTTTTCACATAACAATTGTGTGGTTGCAGATAGTAATAAATTGTCTAATTCTAATTTTAGTTCTTCTAATTTCTCTAATTGTTCGTTTATAATAACTATACTCTCTCTACGTTGTTGATTGTCCTTACCAATATTAATTCTAAATTTTTTGATTTTATCTAAAATTAACTCAAATGCTAGAAGTTCAGTCATTCGCACACTTATTTCGTACTCACACTATACGGTTCTAGAATCTCTGGTGCGTAGGGAGATCAGCTCCTGGCTCCTCTGGATCTGTCGTGCAATTTTTCTATTCATGTTTTTGTTGCACCGCCGCCACACTAGATACACAATCAGTATACAGCACATGATGACAAATAGGACACCACCCATTTCCAAAAGACTGAATGATATACTTGAAATACCATTGCTAGATGTTGCGCCACCATTATTTCCGGCTTGGGCAATTATTATTTCTTTTTCCTTCTTACTGCCGTAATTCCCCATAGTTGTTGCTACTCGGTCGCGATGTTCACAAGATTTCGGCTGGCAGGATCGCCATGTGATATTCTACGTTGTTCGGATGATATACTACGTATATCGGATGGGTTGACACTTAAACACGTTGGCACTTATGATACATACACTTATGATACAGCGCTCTAACTGCAAAAGTCACATTTTCCACTTTTTAAAATTTTAGGACAATCGCAAAAAGCCGCTACCTGCATTAAAAATAAAGTAACCTTGGTAACCATTATATGTTTTTATAGTTGGCATTCAATCAAATTAGATTTACAACATGTTTTGTACATAAAGGCACTCTAACATAGTAAAAAATGTCTTTAAAATTTGGAGAATGTGACTTTTGTATTCTAAAACTGGAGCATGTTAGTTTTGCAATAATCCGAAATGGAGATTGTTACTTTTGACACCAAACATTAAAGGCTTTCAGAGACAAGAAAATAGCAATAAATTATGAAAGTAGAAAAGAAAACAAAGTTATCTTTGGCGAACTATGTTTATTATATCTTTGGTTATCGATTTCGGGAAGCGATTCCCATCTTCTGACCAGCTGCGAGAAGAAAATACATATATATATATATATATATATATACTCAAACTAGTATTACAAAATCACAAATCAATTAAACATATAAATATCTTACCGTCGGGCGGCGAGTTAAAGTACATGTAACATGTGGAGAATCATTCAGTCAATCGGTATCACAGTTTAGTCAATCAAAATTAAAATTACCATTAAAATTCAACATTCAGGCTAAAACCACGTGTTTGACATTGGAGGACTGGACGGAAACGAAGTAGAAACGAATAACGTAGCGCAAGCGCGTAAACGGTGTGAAGTTGTTACAACCACCCAGCGGCTGGCAAAATGTTTTCACCCAGCAACAGTGGTACCGAACAATTCTTTAAAAAACAGTTGCAAAGTGCGAAAATGATTCAAACAAATCAAAACAAATGTGCAACAGTCATCACAGCAGAGTAAAGAAAATGTAAATAGATATTTACTTAGATATTCATACACACATTCACATATATAATTACAAGTGGAGCTGAAAAATATATAACAACAGAAATTCAAACAAAAACACTAACACAAAACAATTGAGGGTGGGCACCAGTCGAAAATTCGGGGGGGGGGGGTTAAGTGTTAATTTAAATGAAGGTTCTATACAGTTGTGGACCGTTGAGACTAGTAATTTCGTTCAGTAGATTATCGTTATTGTTTTTTGACTTTTCAATGTGGTAAAACTCGTAATAGTCGATTAATGGGTATTTGTTAACTGGTTTTATGAGCTTCATGTTTTCAATCTTGGTTGTATGGTTGTTCTTTATTAGGTATTGTCCGAATGTTGAGGGTTTATTAGTTTTAGTTTTAGTGTGTTCTTTATATCTGATATCTAATGAACGCAATGTTTGGCCTATATATTTGGAGTCACAACAGTCACATGACAGGCAATAAATTCCGCTCTGTTTGTGTGCACTGGTCTTGTCTTTGCAGTTGTTTAAAGTTTTAAAGATATTTGTAGTATTATAATTAGTGAGGGTTGTGTTGTGGGAATGAAAAATTCTTTTTAATTTATTGTGAATGGGGGGTAAAAATGGTAATGTTAAATATTTAGCTGAAGGCTTTGAGTGTGGGTAAATTATATTTATGAAATTATTTCTCTTTATTGAATTATGTATGGGGTTTAGGTCTGTTTTTGTATAACCATTGTTGATACCGATTTGGTGTATAGTGTTAAGTTCTTTTGTGTAAGATTGAAGGTCGAGTGGTGTATTTTCTAATCTTTGGAAATAATATCTGAAGGCTGAAAACTTTATATTAGCGGGGTGTTGTGATTGTTTGGGAATGACAGTGTTTGTTTATCGTTAATTTTCGTGATTGAGAGGTCGAGGAAGTTAAGTTTATTGTCTTGTTCTATTTCCATGGTGAATTTTAGATCTGAAACTTGGTTGATTTGTTGAAAGAAGCTGTTCAATTTTTCTCTATTGCCTTGAAATATACAGAAAATATCATCCACGTATCTACCCCAAAAAAGAACCAATTTTCCCAACTGCAAATTCATGACCTTGTGCTCGAGGTAATCGACAAAAAATGAAGAGAAAAGTCCACTCAGTGGATTGCCCATAGATAATCCCTTGTTCTGTTTGTAAATTTGAAAATTAAATTGAAAAAAGTCATGTTGCATAACAATTTGAAAAAGTTTCTTTAAATCGTCGATAATGTTTACGTACATGTTGTGAGACTGCATGAATTTTGGGTTACTTATGAATTTTCTAATTATTTTTAAGGTTTCGGGTTTTGGGATGTTGGAATATAAATTAACGATATCAAAGGAAACGACAATGGAGTTTTTTGGGATATTTAAATGTTTCGTCCTTTCTATGACCTCAGCAGAGTTTTTCAGCTCATATGTGGGGCTGAAATTTAAAGTTTTTACAATTGAATTGAGAGTTTTGGCTAGTGTATGAATCATTGAATTATAGGATGTGACAATTGGTCGGATTGGTTTGTTATCTTTATGAAGTTTAATAAGACTATATGATAGGGGTATTTGAGGGTTCTTTTCGATAATTCGTCCTTGTTCAAAGCCAAAATGATTTAAGGCGCCTTCACATCTTTTTAGTGTGTTTTTGAAGAGTTTTTTGAAACTTGGTAGTGGGTTTTGTGTTAAGGGGGTGATGTTATTATCGGAAAAGAATTGAAGGGTCTTCTGAATATAAAGGTCTCTAGGAATAATAACAATACCTGCATTTTTGTCTGCTTTTGTTACTACTAGGTTGTTTTGGGTTATCTTACTTTTAATAGATTTTAAAATGTTCGACTGGTGCTCACCTCTCAAACCGCGAATGTCCCGGCCAAACTTGAAATGTCGAAACAGTTGATCGATGTCGCTCTTTATTGTGTCTCTGCTGGGATGTCGCCGTAGACCAGCATCTATTTCAATTGCTACGTTTTCTGGAGGGATTCTATGGGGTGGGGCATGTTTATGTCCCATGTTAAGTAGATTAAGTTCTTGTTCGTTGAATGTGACGTCTGATAGCTAAGTGAATCTTGGATGAAAATTATGCTGTGGTACTTGTGGATTTGAAACTGTTGTAGGCTTCCTTTGTGCGAGCATAAGTCTTCGGAATTTATTGCTTCTCTTAGCATCGGACTCCAGGTTACGTTCGAATATTTCCTCGGCTAACTTTTCAGTGATGTTATCGTATTCTGTAATGATGGCAATTTTGGGTATCTTATTGAATAAGAAAGAATAATAGAGCTTTGTGGAGGGTCCTGTCTTTGAGCGTGTCTTTAAGGCAGTCATAAAGTATTGGTATAGTTTATTGTTTTATGGTGGTGTTTGTCTGCATGCAGAAAAAGCGGAAATATTTGGTTTCAGTTCGTGTCTGAATCAACAGAGACAAACTTTGGGCTGTTTATGTATATTCAAAAATGCGTATAGAGAAACTGCTAAAAGTCACGTTCTGACCATTTGTCGTGATATATTTAGGCACTTCTCGGAACAGGGTATTCCATGGAGAACCAACACGAGGGGGGCGGTTCTAAGGAAGGAACATTTTTTGCAAAGTTTCCTTGGTTGGTTAATTAGATTTTGGTTGCAATGATTGGATGGTTTGGGTGTAAATGATGCAGCCCATAAGGTCTTCCTGGGACGGAGACAGCGCCTCAAGGATTAGTCTCTAAGTAGATTTCAAACCGTTTACTTGTGCTTCCTTCTGTTCGTGCGAATTTGCGATAGGGGTTCTTGACTTAGTTCAAAACTCCGCTACAATCAGCATACCGGAGGGGCCATATTCGAGACTACCACCGATTACCAGATATAGCAGAATTCACAACCTCCTTACAGCTTCCTGATCGAGAGAGATTCAAGACGAGTTATTTGCAGTTTCCACAGCTCCATAAAAGGTTAGAAAAGTTGTATTGTTTAAGAATATCTCAGACAGCGTCGTAATACCACTAGGGTGATAAATCACAAGGGCTAATCTCTCTGACATCGTGTTTGTATTAAGTTTAAAGTTGGTTTATATAAAGGAGTTTTTCCTATTGTTTTTTTGTCTGTTAATATATATTGTTTTGAGAACAACCGTCTTTTAATTAGAAGTTACACAGGGCCAAATATCGAGGGGCACATGAGACAATCGGATAAGTATTGAATTTTAGTAAACAATTAACGCTACCGTTATTATAATTGTTGCAGTATTTTCCAACAAGATTCCAGGACAAGAACCCATAAATTTAATATCCCAGAGCAGGATTAATCTAAGTATTTGCCCTGCTACAAACCGGGACAAGTTCACTTTAAGAATACAGTATTTTTAGTTAGACAAATAATCAAATAGTTTACTTCTCTTAAAGAAAGACGTCCCCAAGATTACAATTCCAGTGGGTGCAGTAGTCGGTTTAGGTGTCTGTGGAGAAACTTTAGGCATTCCTCTATGGATGTGAGGATGCTGTGCTGTTTACCTGTGGCTGTTCGTAGGAGGCAGCGCTGGATGTGGTTGCGTTCCACTTCCATTCCCTTTCCTAACTTCATCTGACAAAATTTGGGGATTATGTTGTGTCTATTGCAGTCTTCAAGAAATTTGATATGTTGTTGGGCTTTATGTCTGTTGTTCATGTTCTTCTTTAACTGTCGCAGTGCGAATGCCATATCGGAGTGATAAATGCTTTCAATAAATGCATCCATTAGTAGGCCTTGTAGAATGAAAGTAGAAAAGAAACCAAAGTTGTCTTTGGCGAACTATGTTTATTATATCTTTGGTTATCGATTTCGGGAAGCGATTCCCATCTTCTGACCAGCTGCGAGAAGAAAATACATATATATATATATATACTCAAACTAGTATTACAAAATCACAAATCAATTAAACATATAAATATCTTACCGTCGGGCGGCGAGTTAAAGTACATGTAACATGTGGAGAATCATTCAATCAATCGGTATCACAGTTTAGTCAATCAAAATTAAAATTACCATTAAAATTCAACATTCAGGCTAAAAACACGTGTTTGACATTGGAGGACTGGACGGAAACGGAGTAGAAACGAATAACGTAAAATGTAAAATGTAAAACGTAAAATGTAAATAAAAACAGACCTAAACCCCATACATAATGCAATAAAGAGAAATAATTTCATAAATATAATTTACCCACACTCAAAGCCTTCAGCTAAATATTTAACATTACCATTTTTACCCCCCATTCACAATAAATTAATGGGTGTATTACCCATACACCCATGCACTTGTTTGGCTATGAGGCCACATCAAACTTAAATTTTGACGTTTTTCAACCACGTAAACCTGTATGTAACTCAATTAATTTCTCGTATCCGAAGAGTTTTTGACTTTTAATTTGTTGTTAGGCCCTGAAGAAGCCCCAAACCTGCGGGCGAAACGTAGGCTAGGTTTTAGAATAGTTGGAGAATAAACGATTACGGACTGAAAGGAGCGCTTTTTATTTGTCAATCACAACCGACAGTCATAAGTTACACAGGAAAGACAATATTAGTAGATCTTTTCTGTTTTCTTGTAACAAACTGTAAAATGCTTGTGATCGCATTTTGTGGACCCGTTTCTCTACAAGGAGCATGTTTCGCTCGGCATCACTTTTAGTCGACTTGATTTTTTCTGCAAATTCTAGGCAAGTAGAACATACGTCCACCCTAGGTGATCCGAATCCCAAGTTGTATTTTGTATTGAAAATATATCTGATATAACTTTCTTTCACTTTAAGGTGGTCTTCCGCATTGGTCTGATACATTCTCCAGAGCTTCTTTATATTTAGTTCTGCAGGCAAATATTTCCGTCCACTTCTGTTTGTACAGTAATGAGTTTCACTGCACTTTAAACTATTGATAAACTTCATACTTTCTTTTCTCGCCACAAATCTGTTACCAGTAGTGTCACCACCTCTCCTCTCCATAGGCATTTCATTTTTATAATAAAACCTGTCAGCAAGTTTATTTATTCTAAACCTGGAAATATTTAAGGCCTTCAGAAAGGTACCCAAACAAACTGGAACCATTTTTTTCACGCGGTTTGTTATAAAATATTTGGCTCTTGCTTGTTTTCTAACATATTCTTCGTTTTTGGGTCTCCTTCGCTTTACTGGCTTCATTGTAATATGCTTTAGGACAAAGTTGTCTTGGTATATTTTATTATGTTCCTTATAAAAAGCAGAATGAAATCTTCTTATGTCCTGGGCTGCCAATGATCGACAAAGTAGGGCGCCTTCGGTGTGTTTACATGTAGGAAAACCAGGGAACCCCTTCGGAGCATATCTGAAAACAAACAAAAAATAAAATAATGTGCTGATTTTAATATAATATTCAGCAATTATTTCTATTTTCTTGTCTCAGAGAACCACAATGATGTTAGCATTTACTGTCAAAAGTAACACAAATCCTGTTTGGTAAATGCATACTGGTAGGCCTAGAGAATGAAAAGCCTGCAAAGGTTATGCACCAAACCAGAAGGTAAGCTACTTACAGAGTTACTAACTTACTGAAGTAAGTAAATTTAGGTGACTTACTTACTTTATGCAATAAAAAACCGTTCTTTGAAACATGGCAAATAGGTTATGAACATTGAGGTTATGTATGGAGGTTTTGGTTACCTTTTCTTTTTAGCCTGAGCTCTTTTCCAGTTGTTCGGTGTTCGAACCTTCTTCCTGGGTGTTTCCCCTTTACTTTTATCACTTGGCCTTACACTAATATCCATGTTTAAGCTAATTTAATGCACTAAAACAGACACAGTACACTACTACTACACTGACTTTCCACTAACAACACAGAAAAACAGACGATACAGTGAGCAGTGTCACGTGACTCAAACAAGTCTTCCTATTGGCTGAAATGGAGAATGTGAATTTTGCATTCCAAGACTTCGGAGAATGTGAGTTTTGGAAACAAACGTGATTTTCATCATTAAAAATGAACGGAAAACTATTCGTTTTGCTTTAAAACTCTTAGACCAACATGCGCATGGCTATGAATACAAACAGAATATACCAATAACTCAATTGCGAAAAAAATTGGAGAATGTGACTTTTGCAGTTAGAGCAAAAGTTATATGGGAATAAATTTTATTCCCATATAATTACATTATTCCTCGTTGACGGTGTACTTAATACTAGTAATTGCTATTACCTATATCTAGCTCATTTACCTATTCATACCTAAGTCAGCACTTACAACATTCATATTAGTCCTTTGTCAGTTAATACATTCATACATACACTACATTCGATTGTACATAGATATGAAATATAAAATATTCCATTACAAGGTTGGCCAGGGAGATATGGATTTGGTGCAAAACAAAAATATTTACTTACAGGCATCATATACTACAGGCATCTTTAGACAAACATGAAACGGATTTTAGTCGACAATGCGATATACCAGTACAAAAGGGGAGTTAAGTTGCTACTTTTGGGATATAAAATTGATATTTTTGCATCTCGGACGAACAAAAATTGTAAAATTTTATTTCGTGGTTGAAATATCCGGAAAGTTTTGTTGTTTTGATGTTCTTGTCAATTTGGTGAGAAGCTGGGATAATGGTCCTTCTTTGGCCCTCACAGCTGTCGTACAAGTCATTGTAGAAAGCTGGATACCTGAAGCGTCTTAGATATCGATGTTTCAATGTTAGGATCCAACGGTAGTATTTGTTTTGGAATTTTCAATAATTAATGTTTGACTATCAGCCATATTGCAAATTTTTGGTAATTAGCACAAGGTTTTACAGATTTATTAAAGGCGCGTTTGGATTACGACCGAGTTTGTCAAAATATACCGTTACCTGGGAATCGAAGATAGTCCTACGGTATGTACAATGTACATGACATTTTGGAGCTGTTGTCCATCAAACTTGCAGTGTTGATGGCACTAGCTACAAGACGTAGAAGATAGCTTAATATTACCTTTATTAGGATCATTGGCAGCTATTTTGAAGTTAATAATATCGATTATTGTTTGTTGAAACAAACCTTATATGGGAGAAATAACATTTTGCTGTTTATATCTCTAAACATCTACAAATATATTATTTTCCGTCGATCGTTTATTTATGAGTCAGTTTAGTGAATACAAAATCGTTTATTAAAGTACTACATTAATGCACGATTTCTATAAATGCATGATTTGTTATAGCCCATCACAAGACGCAATGATGTCGGTTGATTGGCCAATCGAACATATGTGAAATGAAACCTTCCAATCAAAACATACCGCTCTCTAGAACTGTCAGTGTCAAATTACATAAATGGTCATATAACCTAAAAAGACATCGGCGAAGAAAAATCTATGTAGACGACGCTAGAAGAATACGATCGACGGAAAAATTTTGTAACCAACTCGAATATTAAACAGCGATTAATGATCTCGACAATTAACGCGCTCGCTTCGCTCGCGCGTTAAACAGTCTCAATCATTAATCGTTCTTTTTAATATACTTGTTGGTTAAATAACTATTATGAGACGAGGCTGAAATATAATTACAAGATCAAACGAACTTACCTAAGTGAAGTTCGATCTTGATTATATGAAGCCGCGTCGAAATAAATAATCACCCTAATAGCCCCTTAAGTAACAGCAAACATTTTTGTCCCAGACTCTGAAGAAATGAAATAGTGAATCAGGCATATGCCCGCCCGGGCACAGCAGGTGGTTTTTTCAGTTTTTTACTCTAAACGTGTGGTTCAGTACAAGGAATGAGGGAACTACAAATATATTATTTATTTCGACGAGGCTTCGTATAATCAAGATCGAACTTCACTTAGGCAAGTTCGTTTGATCTTGTAATATTAACCGTTTGTCCTGTACGACGTCCAATTCCAAACTATCTAAAAATTTTATCAAAAAGAGGACATTTTAAGGAAGATATGCAAAATATATGTCTGGTAACCCTAATTTATATTAAATATTCCACTTTACATACGTTAATCGTGATATAACTATACGTATTTTTGTACGTTTTGTGTTACAAAAGAGAAATGATATTGGTGAGTTAAATGATGGGAAAATGCGAATTTTTGACAGGCGTGTCGAGTTTCTGAAATCAAAGGGTTGGCAACACTGCTTGTCGGTACGTTTGTTACATGTCACAGCAGCGCAGGGGCTACGCTGCACGTAGTGATGGGACATCGATGCAAAATATCGATGTTGACCATCGATGTTACCATCGAGGGCTGTCTTAAGATATTCGATGCCTGTGGGCTACTAAATTTAATGCGCCCCTCTTCATAAGAAAATACAAGATATAGGTAGCGGATGCTGATGCGTTATACAAAAGTGTTAGAACTAGAAAAAGCCAATTCATTACCATTATATTACAAGAAAACATAATATTTAACAAAATTTGAAAAAGAAAGACGAAATGAAAATCGACATTTATATTAAACAAAACCAAAGTTTGGTACTTATATATTTGCTGTCCTTGCATTTTTTCAATATTGATATCACACGTATTTAAGGTATTAAATAAATCACTCTATATAAACAAAATACTCCAATTATTTAATTTGCTCTGCCCTAAAGAAGGTGGTAAATAATTTGATATCCTTTTCAGTGCTACAAATGATCTTTCGCGGCTGCAATTTATAGTGGCACAACTTAAAAAATGCGCAGCGCGTAGTGCTGTGGTCACGTTAGGAAATGTAGACGTAATTGTTGAGTCATTTATTATCCTTGAGAAACTGCCAAAACAGAAACATTTGTATAGATTTGCCATGAAATATAAAATAATCTTGGAAAAACATAAATTAGCTGTTCCTGTAGTGCGAGAATTCGTATGAATTCTCTCAAAAGATGAAATAAGTATCATAATAATTTATAGTATAAGTCTTTACAAGGTTGTCTCCGTCTGGTTCTAAACAAATCTGAGCCGCTTTTTCTCTACTGTAAATGTTATTATTTTGGGTTTTAACCCCTTTTGAGTATTAGGCCGACACAGTTCAACATCAACAAGTTATTTTCATATTTATTGTATGTATGCAGCGAGCGCGTAAAGTATGAAAATATGAGTAAATCTAAATGAGGGTTAGTTATTGTACAAAATTTGATTTTCGAGATAAAAATGTCAAAAACCTGAACCCAATGTTCTAGAAACTCAAAAGGATCTCAAAGTAAACCTTAAACTTTGTACTTTTACCTGAAATCCTGAATGTTTGTTCACAATATATTTGAATCATTTACAGCGATTCTAACTAGT